>CAEMYA010000024.1:11886900-11913383 GCA_903131615.1 Diplodus sargus
TTTTCTTTAGACATGCGCAGTCATTGCGGAACCGCGATGGGAACACCCTGCGTTCCTGTTTCCATGCTATCAGCTGAAATTTTTTTTTTTTTTATCAAAAATCAGCTTCCCGTTAGAGAGACGTAAAGCTCCAACTAGGTGGTCCCGATGCAAATGAGAGCCTGCCGGAGAATTAATGAATTTTTAAATGAATTTTTAGCCGTTAATTTATTCTGCAATAAACATATGATTATCTTCACAGGCAGAAAAGAGTCCTCCTCGATGTCGTTGCATCTCCTGTCCGCTTTGATTGAGGCGATACAGGCAACACAGATCTCTCTCTGTCTCTCTCTCGTATACAGGTCAAGGCCGTGGCCCCTGCTGGACACTCTCTGCGACCCTGCTGTGATGACTCGTGGCAGCATCATCTGCCGCAGCTCATTTACTATTCCGCATCAAAGAGAGGAGCCACCACGACAGCTGCAGGTCCGTCCAAAGACAAACACCCGCCCACGCTCTTTTCGCACACATCCGCACACACTCACACTTGTGTCTATTAAACTAATCTCCGAGCAGAGAAACAGGATTCATTAGTTAGACCAATGGTGTGCTGCTCACTAATGCTGATTTCCGTGTCTCTTTGAAACATCTCCCCTGTTATTCCAACTGACACTTCAACCCCTCGATCGTGATCCTTCATGGTAATGAGAATGATATGAGAGTGACAAACACTATATTTCCCTCTGTCTATCAGCCAGGTGAGATAATGGAGAGTAATGTGCAGCTACCTTTGTAACTTATTGACTTCCGAATTAATGGCTTTGAATTAGATTAAAAGTTGAAATGAGCTGCATATGAACTCCGAGGGGAAAATTGGCAAACACCCTCGGAGGCAGCAGACTTGAGCCACGCACGAGGACGCTTTAATCGGTAACAGCACTATCAATTTAGACGTGCCTATAGGAATTATTTGTACAAGGCTGCTCACAGTGAAGGATCAATAACAATTAGAGCGGTGACGCCTTTCTCACATGGCGGGTATTGACAGAAATATTAGAGAAGTTAAGGGGATCTCAGCAGACTTTGTATTTATAAAGTGCACTTCCCTCGGCTAATCTGGAGGAGTTCTTGTTTTCCCCGTCGGGAATTTGAGAAAATCTAAAGTTGTTAGCGCTATTAGTCACTCCAAGGGAAGTGTAGGAAGAAACTGAAATAGTTTGCAAAGGTTTTCTCAGTCATCGGGGGCCGTGCTCCCATATTGTCGCTGAGCTGCAGGAGCTACTGTTTTTTTTTTTCCAGAAGCGGATTTTTATCTCCTCCGCAGTCATGCTGGGTTTCCCTGACAGAGAGCTGGAGGATCTTTTTATACCTCCCCTGAAGTAACACTAGATGCGCCGCGGGAGCAGAGTGACAGTGTAAACACACCGTTACGGCCCCAGAGGGAGATACACCGCCCTCACGAGATCAAACTTCACGTCTGCATTGTGAAGCGCCACCTGAGGTCACATTTTGCTGTCCAAAAGATCAACAGTAATCGTCAAGCCACCCATAGTAATGACACCAATAGACCATAGCAGCAAATAGAAAGAGCAATTTACTGCTGTCTGACTGAAATAATAACTAAACTCATTGATTGAAACTGTTTGTTTCATGTAAAATGAACTGGTGATTCATGGGCTCAGAGCTGATACCTGACCCGGCTCATGCCTGCATCCTTTTTAACCACTTTAGATCTCATCCGTGTTCTCGCCAGATATCATTTGTTGCACCTTAAAATATGAATGAGCACAGTGATTATGAGTTTCTCGCCGAAGCTGCATCTCTAGTAATGACGGAAAATGGTGAAACCGAGGTGTGTGGGAGGGATGGAGAAAGAGCGGCGGAGAGTGGTTGCGAATGCAAGCAGTGAAGTTGTTAATTAAGCGGTAGGCGGCGATAACATTGGTGCATCAAGTAATAAACCCAGCCACCAGCGACTTGGCAGGGATAGTCACAGGCGACACCACCAGCCGACCCGGGTCGAGCTTAAACAGGCCGGTTCACACTTGTGCTACATGCCCTGCCCTTCGACTTCGCCCCTCTGGTCTGAACTGGGCTTCGGGGCCTGGTCCGGCCTGAGATAGCAGCATGTGGGCATTGCCACGATGGCTGCTGAGTGGTGAGATCTGCCTTTAAGGACTTTGTCACACCATTTATTTTTTCTACTAAGCTAAGAACGGCATCAGCATGAGGATTTGTATGTGGGTGTGTACAGTGTATGAAGTTGCTAAGTATTTAATAGTTTTTAGGTTTTTTTTGTATTTTTGTGTATTTTTTTACACATATATTCACATATTTTGTGTCCTTAACAAAGGCATTATCATATAACAAGGCACTGGTTTTTAATAGTCACGATAGGACATTTACCTTCATCAGTCCGTCAGTCTGTAGAAAACACACGGATTCACCTCTAGGTGGCCTCTAAGGCTTGTTACTGCAGACACACACTCAGTTATATCAAAACATGTAGCAGGAGAAGGCATTATTAAGTTAACACAGCCCAACAGTCCGTCATAAATCATTCCACGAAGCTTGTGCGGGAGATCGCTGAACAGGTGGCTCCTTCATCCGGAAAAATGCTCGACAACCTGCGCCGATGCTTCCACTTGTGATTAATTACGGATTTTTTTTTTTGCATTAACTTTCCTGAAATTGCGAGACAGAAGGAACCCTGATTCGTTAATTTTGCATTTTAGTTTTCAAAACAATCTCATGCAGAAAACAAGTCCTCTCCTCCCCCCCCTGCATTTATTCATTGTTTTTTTTTTTGTCTGGGTCTAAATTCAGGAAACTGTAAAGGTGCACGTGTTAAAAACGTAGTGTTTTGTATGCATGACACTGCTCGACCATCAACCCTGAGCTTTTTCTCTCTCCCCGAAGCAGAAATTCCGCCTCCTATTTAGTGTTTTCATGAGGCATTACAGTGAGTCAAAATGTATGAAAAGGTCTCGCTGAAAGTCTCCTAAATTGAAAACAAACTATTCATCGCACAACGCTTCCAAATCAAGGCCGTCCGAAGGAAACAAACTCCAACACCTGTCCTCTGGGCTTCTTCCTCTCGCTTAGTATGGGCAGCTCCTTTGAAAATCGTGGCTTGAGAGAAAAAAAGTATTGTTATATTAATATTCAGTGGATGTCAGGAACAAAGCGATTTGCTTACACTTTGAGAATATCATTCATGCTGTTGTTGTGAGAGGGGAGAATACTTGTGTAAATACGTGGATTTACCATAAAGAGTCAGCATGAATGACTCATTAAAAAGCAGGAAAGGGAAACTGGACAGCCTTATGTATTTTGCAGATAAACAGTGAATTTTATACAATCTTAATGACATTCTCCCGAGTGGAAATGTATTTTTCTTCATCTATTCTTTGTAATCTGTTGACATTCAAAAGTGTCCGATGAGAGAGAGAGAGAGAGAGCGAGAGAGAGAGAGAGAAAGAGAGAGAGAGAGAGAGAGAGAGAGAGAGAATCTTCCTGGTTGTTCCTTTAGACTTAAACAGTGAGGTTTTGCGAGAAAACACGACAAAGAATAATGAGAGCTGTATTTGTTGAACGCTAACACAATGATCATTTTTTTTCTTTTTAATGAAAATCATGAGCTGCCTAAATCTGAAAGTCCAGTCTTGTGGAAGATGCCCATTAAACTCAGAGCATGAGCAGGCCGGCCCTGATTAATGAAATTAAATGACATTTTTGAGACAGATCAATGAAGGAAGCCCTCTGTGGAGAAAAATACACCGAGAAGTCAAGCTGGTGAAACAGACAGAGCTCGACAACTTTTGTTCCTCTTTCCTTGGGCACTTTTGTGATCCCTGCTAACCCACGTGCATTAAGACGTGATTTAATCCCGTCCAATTGAAAAATAACCAGCAAACTAGTACATCTTTTGGCACACCCAGAGGAAGTTCACACTCGACACCATGTCCTGACTACATTTGACTGTCACGCCGAAGCAGAGAAGGTGGGCCCAGGGGACGGCAGCCAGAAAGCGGAATCGATGAAGCTTAATTCAGGATCACGAGACACGAGGAACAGACAGAACATCATGGGAAACACAGCAGACGACTCGACCAAGACTGAACTAAAGACTGGACTTGAATACACAGGGGGGATGGAGTGCGGTGGAGTGAGGCGGAGAAACGCAGGTGAAGGTAATGAGTGGAAAAACACCAGGAACAGGGCCGGGCTAACAAAGGAGATGCAGAGCAAATGTAGAGGGAAAGCAGGCTGGTGAGGAGCAGAAGAAAACAGGACGGAAACAAAACAGTGTAAAAGACACCACAAAGACCTAGAAAAAGCACAGAAACAGAAACAAAATGAAACCGAAATGACAGGAACATCACAGAGGCACAAGCAAGCGGCATCTTGATTTTATGGTTTCCCAGTTGGAGTGTCCCAACTGGCTGCGAGTGACGCAGCGCCGCGCAGCACGCCAGTTTGAGTTTATTTTCCCTCCTGTCACTTGTCCATGTGACTAAAAGCGAGATATGGACGAGAAACAGTTGATTCAAGATGTCTAAATAATAAAAAAATCGGCACGATGCCTTCCCCTTTTTCCGGCAGGAAACCTAAATGAGTTGCCGCCTGCTGGATTTGAAAGTTGTTTTTGTTTTTTTCGTTTCATTGTTTGTTCTTCTTCAGTCGAGAAATAACTAAAGATCTTTTCTGTTTAAAAAGTACAATCCAATGACGCTGTCTTAGCGATATCACCCATCTTTTACTTGCTCATTTTAACAGACGGTGTGGATAGCAAGCATCCGACATCGGGTCGCATCTGGAGGCGACACTGCGATACTGCTTTTCATTTTTGTCCCTCTTTATCTTCACATACAAGCTTCTCCCTTCTCACCTCCTTTCCAGTGTTGGAGATGTCGATTTCACTCAGTTACAAAATAACGTGAAGAGACTACGCATAATGACCGTAAACACTGTTATCCATGCTCGCAGCTCAATCAGCTATGCGTCATTTAAAAAGTGCTTTCGTTGTCTGTAGTTTGTGTGCACCGGCAGCTTTGTGTGAAAATTGATAGCTGTTTTTGAAAAACAGCTAAGCAGGTGATGCTCTGCAGGTGAGCATCGCCTCAGTATTCATCATGCACTCAGACTGTGCTGACGCCTCTGAGCCGGTTCCTCTATACCAAAACCTCTTTGCCCACTTCCTACCTTCAGCAGAATCAAACAGCTAGAGATTATATCAGCGAGTCCGACGGGATTGAAGACTGTAACACCGGTAATATTTCATCAAAGCGTCAACAAATTTTGCCCACTCGAGGAAAACAACAAATTTTGCCCACACAGAGACATGAATAGACCCAGCGAGCATCGTCACAGAATGTGGGAATCCTCCTTTCCTGCTCTCCTTCCAGCTTCGCTTTGGCAGCGAAACAAGATGCCAAAAAAAGAAAGGACGAAGAAAGACAGCTATTTCATGCCTTGTTGAATGAGGGTTTTTGTTTACACTTTTTCCATGTAAACATGTGGGCCTGGCTCTGCTGGTTTTCCCTGAACAGAATGGACTTCATGAATCATATTTCATTGTATAAATCATATTTCGGGCAGGTATGCTGAATGCCTGTCGGGATGTACATGACCTCAATCAACTTTGTTGACCTCGACCTGTGTTTAAATTACAGTTCTTCATTAACAGAGCCCCGAGAGTCCAAACAGACAAGGGTGTCACTTTGTGCTGAACAGTTGCGGGGATAGAAATTACTGAGATTTTATATGGTCGGAATAGAAAATTACATTGCGGATGCGTAATCAAATATATGTGGATATTGAAGTATACGGTCGGCTGATCTATTATCCACCGAACAATAACTGCCCCCTGACAACTGTGCTTACGTACAATTTATCTTGTTTTGGTTGTGTGGGTTTATTTTATTCACGTTTTAGTTAAGAATACTTACAACAACCCTAACCCTACACCGTAACAAACAACAAAAGAAAAAACGTGATCCAAGTCTAACGCTTTCAGCTCGGCGGCTACAGTAACATTGTCGGTTTCGGTGTGGATAATGTCTCTTTGAATCAGTTTTGGATTTCAGGATTTTACGAGACTTCGAGGGATTAAGCCGAGAAAGTTCCTCTGAGCCTCTTTTTTGTTTTATTTGGAGGCTCCAGAAATGTTTTGTTAACAGGGAAACTTCACCCAACTTTAGGGTCTGCGCATAAAATGACTGAATTGTTCATTTTTTGGGTGCGCTTATCCTTTAACACCGCTGTAATCTTTTTGCCCGTGCATGAATGTTGAATGCACGTTTTTGACATGTGTAGGCTGTTGTGAATCTCATGTCCTCCGACAGACGCTCTGTAGCTAATAACACATGCCATATTTATACTAAATGGTCTTGAGATTTGCATAAAAACTGTAAAGACAGGGAGGCTTCACTCTCATGCCTCTGGGCTACAGCATTTAGGATGGATGCTTTTCTTTTCTGGGCCAAGCAGAGGGTGTGAAGCTATTAGAAAGTACAGTTCAGATGGGCTCAGATGGTTATTAATGGAAAGAACCAGGAAGGGATCAGCCTCGGAGGATGA
Source organism: Diplodus sargus (assembly GCA_903131615.1). NCBI lineage: Eukaryota > Metazoa > Chordata > Actinopteri > Spariformes > Sparidae > Diplodus > Diplodus sargus. The sequence continues at coordinate 11,893,462 of CAEMYA010000024.1, forward strand.
GTCACACAGGCAGCGGCCCGTCCCTCGAGGCCTCCGCTGGGCAGTGCTTTATTACCTAAGCCTTCCAGTGGTTGGGTGGGATCTAAAGAGCTTCCACAAACTGTGCTTTTTAAAGCTTCTCCCATGCCTGATGTCTCTGAGCCTGCCTCACAACTACTCACTGTTCAATGCGCCAATAGCTTGTTTGCACAAGAGGCGTTGTTATAAATAAACATGTCTGGTGGAGGTGGCTGGAACAAAAGATAAAGAGGATGCAGTGGGAAAAGAGAACAATGAGAATACGGAGGGTCATCTATTTTGTATGTTTTATCCGAGAAAATGTAAAGCAGGAGGAAGTGGATGCAGCGAGATGTCTTCGCCATAGAAACATTCATACACGATTTGCATTTGCTTCTCAGGTCCTGCAAAAGTTATAAATATGTATTGTTTTCTAAGTGAGCCAATTAATTCAGACGCGTTTTTCCATTGTGGGGGGAAAATAGCATCAGCTTCAAGGACAAAAACATCTATCCAACTCGTGTCTCCCGAGAGGATGAGAACAAATTCTTTTAAAAAGAGATGGTTACCAGAATTTCAAGGCCGAAGCGTATTCAATCTGGGACACGTATCAGAGAGAACACACGCAAAAACAAATCGTGGCTTTTAAAGTTAAGCGCGACCACACATCTAATAATAGCTTATACGTTATTCTGAACTGACCCAACTGATCAGATGTCCTGTTATGACGTGGTTCAGACACAATATGTTTATGGTGAAGTGCTCTCTGCAGTGTGACTCATGATTTCAGACTTGAGGGGTTAGATGTTATATTTGAAGGTTGGAGAAGTAGGCTTTTAAACCTGGTCTGTGCTGTGTTCAAGTCCTTTGACTCGCTGGAAAAGTCAGAGCTGTCCTTGGATGAGGCTCAACTTGCAGCTGCTGCTCTGAGGCAAACAGCAGAAGACAGGAAATCATGTCAGAACACAAAGACATACAATGACTTGTCCTTGCTCATTTGTAGGATAAATCTCCTGAATTACGCAATGTGAAAGAGCTTTAATTAGTTTTTTTTATCAATCTTTACCTACAGTACCATGTATACAGGGGCCATGTCTCACTTATATGATATTTGTGTGTTTTCAGTGTTTTTAGTTGTGTTCAATTTTATTCGGTACCATGCAAACCTGATCTGTGCTTGACTTAAACCAAAACACACCACCGAGATTTTTGGTCCTATCATGTTCAGGCACAAACACACAGAGCTCCAAAGCAAACCAGCACACCGCAGATTGTCTGTCGGACTCGGAGCTCTCCGAGGAGGGCGGCTTAGATTGCACACGTGCGGGGATCATGTACACAAACAGTATGAGATGCTTTGAGATTTAGCTTTATCTTATTATCAATTTTCCATCAGCGACCTGTTTGCTAAACTCTAGTTTAATAGACTACAATAGACACAATAACAGTAGGCCTAATTACTGTACATTCGAATACCGTCCAACATCAAGACGAGCACAGTGTTCAAATATAGTGTAATCAAAAATAAATACATTTAAAGTTTTTATAGTGCAGCCTTTTGAGGGGAGAGGACACGTCTGTGTGTCTATTTTCGGAACATTTCCACTTAAAAGCATCTACACCTCTCCAGCTGTGTCATCAGAGGGAGCAGCATTTCAGAAGCGTTCATTCATATCAAAAAGTGACGAGCTTTGTGCTTTGACAGCACTTTAATAACATCTAATGCCAAATCCACCCAAAGTCTTGACGTCAGTGTTGACAGAAGATGACATTATGAAAGACTTATATAAACTTTATATAATGTTAAAAAGCAGGTTTAACCACCAGGACTTTTATAGAAGCTCATTCAATGAAATGTTATGGAGCTGACTATTTAAATATCAATTTATTAGTATTTTTAATTTCAAAGTAATTAAACCTGCTTTAAAAGTTGTTTTCTTTGCTCCTTTTCAAAGTTTGAATGAGACTCATATCTGCTATCATGAGACATCTCCCTTGATAAGATTTAGATTTAAAAGAACTTAGCTCAGCCGATGAAAATAAATTCATTATTAAAATCTGAATGGAGGATTGTTTTATTTTAGGCAAAATAAACCTGCCCTCCCCTGACAGCTGAGCAGCAGAGATGCTGCTCACTACCTGCCAATTTCCCTGCTTCAAATTGCTCTTTATAAATTTGAATACCACTTCATTAATCCCCATGAGGAAAGTAATGATCTTCACTCAACCCACCCAGTTAACAAACACACCACCATAAACTAGAGTGGCCTGAGGGCATTATGTCAAATGTAAGACATGGGCTGAGATTTGAATTTGCAACCTACGGACTACAAGTCAGATTCTGACCTCCTCCTGAGTTGCCCACCTATAATTTCTACCAGAGGCTAAAACTGGCCTCTTGTGGCAACTTGTTAGGTAAATGTCCTTCAGACAGGACAGGATGTTCCAAAAAAGAGTGAATGTGGGGGTCTGTGGACGGTTGCACACCTTTTCCTGACTGGTTGTCCAGCCTTGTCGATAACTCAACCAACCGTGTTCCGCGTGTCTATTTGGAACTGTCATATACTTTGTCAGGAATAGCTTTGCTTCTGCGAGGTGATGTGCACTGTCAAGAAATGTCAGCGCATACTGTTGGATTTTTTTTCAGGTAAGTATATATATTGTTCCTGTAACTGACAGTGTGCCGAACACAGATGGATGGAGAGGGTGAAGCAGCACTTCACTGACAAGAGCAAACTTTTTCAAAACAGAAAAGCCATGCACTTAAAGCCCATCATGTTCATTTTACACCATCAGCCGCTAAACGCATCATTTCTTCATCCTCGACCGCCCTGCTATCTATTCTAATATTTCCATATGAGGATCCTGAGACGATCTCTGCAGATTCATTCAGCCACACCGATCTGCTTTTGCCTGGTGGCACGTGGTTCCCATTATTGGTCCAACAGCGCAGGTGTAACAGGCTGGCGGAAGCTGCTACCTAATCGCCTCCTCTCGGCTGAGCCTAGCACTGCACTGACACATCAGTTGGACCAATTAGCTTTTCCTGTCGATCTGCTGTCACACCATGCCTGAGTTTAATGTAACACAGAGGCTGGATGTTAAAGCCAGACACCAGAATAGACCCTGTGGAATGATGTATTACCCACTAGGCCTGAATCCAAACCAAGAACAGATGGTTTCAATGGAAGAAGATAACGTAGAGTCTGATTTTATATGTGCAATGTGGCAAAATGTTTCAGGATTAAACTAATCAACAAAGGATAACTCTACTGTTCTACAGTTGTTGACAAAACCACTGGGGATTTGAGACAGCCCAAAACCACCTTTATTTCTAATAGATCAGCTAGTAACAAAATGTGCCTACTTCTTAATACAACCATGTGTCGTCCTCTCCCTTTTCATAGCTGTGAGCGTTTTTTTGCTCAGTAGCATGGAGCCATGTTGCTAATGCAGTCTTTGTGAGAGCTTTTGTCTTTTTCTTTTTCACTAACTGTTACAGAAATGAAGGGTTGCTTTTACTTGCATTTTTATTTCTTTAGCTAGAAATCGAGCTTTTCAGTCAGGTAGCGATTTCTCAGGGAAGTAATGCAGATACTTTATCAAAACCTCAGGCACTTCAGAGCAAAATACAATTCAATCATTTTCAAGGCTTTCCAGCGCCCATATAAACCCTGTATATTACATCACACATGACGCTGATTTAAAACATAGTATGAATACCATCTAAAAACCAAGCAAACCTCTCTCACAGTCTATTTCTGCACCATGTTAATGAGGAGAGTGGCATTTCAAACTGTCTGAGTGAAATCTGTAACTCTGCGCACATTTTCACCTCCTCTAGCAGCGAGAAGCACCTGGAATATAATTGAACTTTGACAATGGTGGCAAAGTTGTGAAAAAAACTGTGGGGAAGCCTGCTGTTTCTCTGAATCAACACCAGGAAAACCTGAAAAAACCATCAGCTTGTGTGCTACTAATGAAGCTTTTGGGAATCGTTCAATGCAGAAGATGTATTTCCTCATGTACGGGAGATTCCCCGCTACCTTACACTCCCTCCCTTCATTCAATTTCCTGCCTATTTTCAACTGAATTGAATTTAGAGGCATTTCCCACATACCCACACTCTAAAAGCTTCTCTCATTCACAGGTTTTATACATCACTGAATCTTCTCTTCCTACGTTCTTCATAAACATAATAAGTTGTTGGATGTGGTCTTTAAATAGCACTGACGTTATCTATGGGTTCATCTTTCCACCTCAGCCTCCCCCATCGCCATCATGATCTTCAGAATGTCTAAATTAACCAGGAGCAACTCCTTCACATCTTGGAGCTGTGTGGAGCTGCATTTAATTAAAACACCCTTCCTTCACTGACGCCTCTCTGCAGCTTTAACCCTCATATTGCTATATATATATAGATATAGATATATACCTTTTCTGTTCATTTTTAAGCCACAGATTTTGATATATGTTGATTTGATCTCATCACTTCCACTCAACCAGGATGGGGACAACTTATGAAGCCAACCCTAAAATAAAAAAAATGATACGGTTGATACAAACGCTACCATTCCAGTGTTTCCTCATCTGTTTTCTGCGTACGTGAGCAGTTGTCTCGTTTGAGGTTCGTTGCGTAGGGAGTGTGCGTCATGTTTGCCACGGACGCACAGGGAACCAGCAAGGAAAAACAAATAACAACACGCCATGAATAAAACATGGCAGTGAACTAACCTGGGACCCAAGGCGGAGGTTTGAAGCATATTCAGCAGCTAAAAGAGCTTCAGAGTAATTGGGTGAGGTTACATTTGGGGCTGGGGGTGAAAGCGGGAAGGTGCTGCTCGCAAGACAAAGTACAAAAATGCAACCAGACCAAAAATACAGCGCGACCGACCGAATCATGCTTGCACACTCGCATACGGTGACAGAGAACAACTTTTACGACTCGATGTCACAAAGTTATGTTATTAAAATTTTAGTCGCTTGCCCTGCAGCCTCGCTGAAGGATGCGGGGGATAAAACACATCATCAAGGTCCAATTTGAATTACAAATCTGCCTGGGAGCCTTTTAGTATTATCCAAAATCTTTAAATATTTAATGCTAAACGCTTCACCGCTCTGACTTGAAGACGTTTTATAACAGCAGTGCTGCTGTTGTTTCGCGTATACATAAAAAACGTGGATCCACAAACCCATATCAAGCATCTTTGTTTCATCCAACCAAAAAAAACATACATATTTAATTTCCTACAAATAAATGGTACATGAAAATAATTATCATACCAACAGAACATGAGACTTTAATCATTACAGCAGTTGTTATGTGTTGCAATAAAAAGGAAAAATAAGGGAAGGCATTTATTTTTAGCTCATTCTTTAAACCTGTGTGACCTGAGGCAGTGGGAACAAGCTGTAAACACAATATTATCACATTATCACCTTTTCAGTTGCTATGGAAAACTTGTTAGCTAATAATTGCTTGTTTACACCTGCCAAAAGGGGGAGAGTTTTTTCTCTATTTCTTTGTTTGGTTCCCAGCGGGTAGTTCATAGTACAACGAAAACGGCATTGACGTGTTGGGAAAATGCTGTTAAGAGTGGTGAGAGTGAACTGAAACCATTCAAGATGGTTTGTAAGAATTCTGTATGAAATTGTCTAAAAATAAAACGGCCAGACCTTTGTTTTATATTTTTTTGATTTGTTTAACATTATTCAAAATGTGAAAACCCAGAGAAAGGTTACTCAAAGCAACGGTGGGTTTCATTTGTTCACTCGTCAATACTTCCAGGATAGGAGGGCCTGTGAACGAGACTAAGGTTGATATGAATGTGGTTGTTGTTTAATGGTGTTCACCACCAGCAACGTGAGTTTGACTGCGGGATCATTTGTGTTTTTTGGCCCCAAACAGCCAGATCACTTTACTGAACATTAATCGTAAGCTAACGAGCAACAGCACACACACGAGGGGGAGAGTGTCTGTGTGTTTGAACTCAGGTCAACTCTGACTAGGTTCAGCACTCACCAGAGACTCCAGTTTTCTTTTTTTCATTATCTCCTCTCCTCTCTGTAATGTAATTTTTGTAGTTAAGTAAGTTACTTAGTTAAGTTCAACATCCGGCTCCTGCCAGCAGTCAACATCACAGCGCCACAATGGGGGTCACCTCCTCGGATCACTGTTGCAGTCAGGGTGATAAACAGGAGTGAAGATAAATCCACTTTTCAATCACAAATGTTTAAAAGTAATCTCTGAGCCCTCTTCCTGTGGGTAAACAGCTCCAGATCAGAGCAGAATATGACATGACACTGGGTTATCGTTGGGTTATCATCTCATGTTAAAATACAAAAATATTGATGATAACAGCTTTAGATTTTGTGTTTGTGTGTATGATTGCATTGCAGTCTGTATATTTTTCAGTCAGGGGCACACAAAACAACTGCTTATTCTTTTTTATCTTTTCTGCTCATCAGACAAAATGAATTTTATTTTGGTCATATCCTTATTATATCTACTGTTTCCATTAATTTATGGTTTAAGAAGTCTGATTTCAGTTACAGTTTATTTTATGATAGAACGCTGTTTGACACAATAAAAACGAAAAGTGAAACCTAATTGATTTCTTTTTCAACATTTTATGCAGATATAATAAACCCACGGGTCGAAGCTTTTTTCAGCCCACCTGCCAACTGAACAGTCACGTAGCATTTACTATTGCAGCCGCTATTCATGCTCGAGCTCTTAGAAATCCATGTGATACTACTGAGCACAGTGGAGACGAGTTAAAATACACCAGTGGGGCAGACTCACACAGGGAAATCCAAAACCATGGAAACATACCCACATGGGGCAATCGAACGCCATCTAAACAAATCCATGTGACACCATGCAGGTTCCACTCGGGTTTAGAAGTTTGCAGGCAGGCAAGGTGAGATTCCTCCTGGGAGCTGCTCGCTGAGTGGTGAGCTGGAGAAGAATACAATACCTTTGATCACGACTACACACACCCTTTTCCTTGGGTACATTCAAAGACGTACAGAAAGCACTGACGCCACGCTCGTCTGCACATATCAGCAGGAGAATTTTTTTTTTTAACAGTTTCAATATCACTGCCAGAATAAGATGAGATATGATAAGTAGGACATTTGTGAGTCATTTGAAATGTGTCATCACTGCTGATTGTTGCGTGTTTGCCAAATAGCCCACATCTCTGTCTACATCCCTGCAGACAGAGAGAGGTCAGAGGGACAGAAGACCAGGAGAAAGCCACTAACAACTGCTTTCCTAATATTGGAGGATGATAAGGCAGCTTTTGGGTTTGATGTGCCCCATTCATCGATCGTCGGAGAGTTCCTTATTAGAGGCTAGTCTCAACAGATTATATGCACAAGTGACCCTGTAGAGTGACGGGTTTACAAATACATTTACTTCAACATACAAGTTTTTTTACACACAACATTGTTTTGACGTAATGGATTCTGTTTGTAGTCCGCACCTATATTACATCTGACAAGCGGTTAGAGACCTGGGATTTGTACCTTTGACAGTGGTGTAGCATTCAGCTATGCTATGATATGCTTACAATCTGGCTAGATTTAAATACAAAAAACATTTGGTAAGGGTGAGGAAAAAATGCAGTTTTATGTCACCACAGACACAGCTGGAAATTTTCACCAATTCTCCTTTTAAAAATTATCCGGTGGGTTCCCGCTTAAAATGTTGTGATGCAGCCTCGAACTGCGGCCACCCGCTTGGCAGCCTTCCTGGCTGTAACTACCACAGCCTCCGACTCCGGGTGTGACAGTCAAGTCATAAACATCTAACATGAACACAATAGCACACCTCTTGTAGGAATGTCAATATCATATCAGTGGTTTGTAAGAACAATGGTCTACTGGTTGGCCCAGTTTCAGGCATAAAGGATTTTCATATGTAAATATCAAACATGTTTCTGTTAGTTTCTGAAGTCACATTTGATCACGAGAGTCAGATTTGAAAATTCCCTAGTATACACCAGGCACAAGGCATCCAGAAGCCTGTGTTGGATGTATTGTGCTTTCTGTGTACAACAGGAAATAACACAACACAACATTAAGGAGTTGTCAATCTGGCATTTTAAACCATGATCGATCTTGACGGAGTCCACAGTCTACTTTTCAGGTAAATCAAAGAGGTCATGGTATCTACTTTATATCTTCTGTTTCCAAACTTCACATAGCCTCATTGACTAGCAGATCCACACTATATGAACAAACTAACACAGTGAGTTAGCTGGTTTTGACTGGCTGGATGAATTACTCTACCTGGTCCATGTGTGATGTAAATAGCAAAATGCCAGTCTTGGTTAGGGGCACATCTGATGAGGTGCTTGTGCCAAAGAACAAGCAATCCTTCGTTTAATATTGTGTTTTGATTTTAAACAAATGGAGAAATTCAAAGGCATTATCGAAGTCTATAGTCCAGGGGGCATTTTAAAATTGATGAAAAAAGAAGATCCCAATTCAGATGGTGGATCGTGATTTTAATTAAACAGATCATGATATTATTGTTTGGCCACCCCTAACGGCCATATTGCACCTTGAGAAATATATATGGGAGATTAATTTGCATGAAAAAAATCCAACTCTTTTAATATGTGGGGTCAGGGTGTCTCAGTTGGAATCCAAATCTGCTGGTTAATTTGCAGACTCCCACTCTCACACAGAGAATATTTTGGGCCGTCCAGCCGGTGTGCATCTCCGAATGATGCAGCAGTGTGTTGGAGTCACAGCAGACTGGAGCGATATGTGATATCCCAGAGGCTCTTTTTTTCAGTGCGTTGCCAAGACTGTGAGTGGGCTCAGCCTGGAAATAGAAAGGCGTTTATAAGGGGAGGTCAGCGTGCTGATAATAGCAACACTTAAGTATAAGAAGACTTTCATCATGGCATTCACTACTTAAGCTCTCCCCTAACAACATTAGCTCGTATTTAGTTCTGTTTATGAAAGGCCGGCTGGAAAGTGACTCATTTTTTTTAATGAAGGGCAAAATGTCGCAAAGATTTGTTGAAACGGCAGCACTTTTTTGAATTGATTAAGTTAATCGAATTATGACATAGAAAATGACAAACTTTTGTTCCATCCTCCAGCGCAAGGTTGCGTGTTTCTCTCTCTCTCTTATGTAACTTGACGACATCACAAGCTACTTTGAATATTCATTCATTGCTTCTGCAGATTTTGACAGGCAGCGTGACTCTTGGGATGACAGTGATGTTGTTTGTCCACCACTTTGGCCCAGTTGTAACTGGATTTTGGTACTTTTTACGTCATCCTTTTTTATAAAAAAATAAATAAATCTGACATTTTGAAAATACTCCTCTGTGAGTGAAAGTGCTGCATTCAAAAAACTTAAAAGTAAACGTATGTAAGTATTATCAGCAAAATGTTCAAAAAGTATCAAACCATTTTGAAACATTTTATTATATCTGATGATTTTGGGACAGAGGCGGGATATGGTGCTGCAGCACTGGACAGTATGAGAAAATGTATGGGTTTTTTTTGCGCTGAAGCATGTAAACCTATTCTAGTAGTAACCCAAAATAGAATTATGAACCCTACCAATGACCATTATATTTCTCCCTCAACTAATTTATGAATTGTTCGATCATTTTATCTATGGGAATGCACCATGTTCTGTACAGTCATTATGTTTGCATCATCGCTGTTTTGAGAACAATGTATCTCTACAATGTTTTTTTTTCACGAGCTGCAAAAAACAGCCTGTTCTCATATCTTTGATGATGTCTTTCCCAGCGAATCCATGAGGGGTTTCAAATAGTTTATTTATCTTAAGAAGTAGCAGAATTTTAAATAAAGAAACACTTCGTCCAACAGTTGCATTCAAAATCCTATAACCCTAACCTTTGGAGGATACATGATGGAAGGAACTACAAGCTGTAAAACAAATGTAGTCGAAACAGAAATGCAACATGGAAGTAGTGTCTTTTAGTCCTCGAATACAGTACTTGAGTGAAAAGTTAGAATCCACCACTGCCTGCTTGTCTCATTAAAAAAAAAAGTCTGAGTGCTTCCCAAACAGAGCCCCTCCTCTGCTCCGAGTGGGAAGCGATCAGGATTGATGATAAAAATATATTGACATGCGAGTTAAAGTATGATGTTGCTGGGCAACACGCTCTCGTCGGTTTCTTAAAAGGAAAAATTGTAACTACTTTATAAAAAGACACAAAAGAAAAGTTATCAAGGCTGTTCGAGTCCCTGAGTGAGAGCTTTTGTCTACATTTTGCAGATTGATTGACACATGACGAATATTTTTTGACTTACAATGCTCTTTAATTCAACACGCACCTTATGTAGGATTTAAACAGACCGTATCATTATGAAACTGATGAATAATTCCCACCTGCATATCTCCATTAAAATGGATGGATTTCGAGATTTTTCTAGTCAGACCTGCATGCCTTCAGCTGAGTGAGCCACAAAAGCTGCTAACCTTACCATTGAAAAGAATAGCATTTCAATTAGCACAAAACACCTCCAGCTGTCAGGCATCACCAAGGCCACGCCATTCTTCTGCGCCGTGGCATTCAGCCGTTTCGTAAACAGTGATGACATTAACAGAAAAAAAAAAAAACGCAGCCAAGGCTGATTACAACCCTTTTGAAAAGCTCAGATGAATTGCAGTCCTCACCCACGTCCTGTTTTGTTTGATTTGGTTAATTGACGCGGTGTGATGTGACTTCTGGTTTGATAGCATCACCTCCGTGAACAGTAAGGATTAAATGCTGTGGAGAATTAAAATGTTTCATATTCTATCACAGTGCACGAAGCGCACATAAATCAGCACAGGTGTAGTTCACAGACATTTTCCCATTTCATTGAGGGGAACACTGAAAAGATAGGGTTATGCATAAAGGGAACAAGTTGCGGGCAAGGTCAAAACACAAGGATTTTAATTAAAGTTAGAATAAAAAAAAATGTGAGATGACATTTAATAGAAAGCCCCTCTTGATCATTTCCAACCGAGAGCAGAAACGTATTTTTGTTATTCTACATATGAAACAAGGTCTCGTATCCCTGTTTTGTTTTCACAAAATAATTGCGACCTGTTCTGCATCTACATGAAATATGCACATTCTTTTGCTGGGAAGAATTTCAAACTAATAGCATTTTTTAAAGTGCAAAAGGTTTCATCCATTTATTCTCTCTACTCTAACTCAGGGTCACAGGAGGCTGGCGCCAGTCCCAGCATGCACTGGGTGAGAGCAAGGGTTCACGCCAAAACAGGTTGCCAGTCAGTCCCTCTAGTCAGACATTCATCTGCTTTTTAATGTGGTAAATATTTCAAGGTAGCACACATTAGATTAAATGTTTTATGTTTCTTTACTCAGTGTTACCCAGTAAGTCTTTGTTTTTCCTCAGTCCCTGATGGGCTGGATGAAAGTCATGTCTTTATCATTAAGCGAGCCAAACTGTCACCTACTGACACTGAATTTTTAAGTTAATTCTTGCCAGCAGCCTAACAGCTACTCTATTTAAACTCAAATCTTGCGGAATTTCTCGTGAAATGACACTTGTGTTTCAGATTACAAAACAGCTAGCTCTCATTATTTGGCAAAGGGGTCTATATCCATAGGAATCTTTTCCGTAATGTTTTCAGACACTTTAACAGCTTCATCGGGTCAGTAGAAGAAACACGCATTTTTAGCGGACGTAACTTGGACAGTCGTAGGTGCTCCAAAGGATTACACTGTAGCCATTGCAGCAGTGTCGGGTCAGCCAACGGAAGTGATCTACTGGGACCCATTAAAAACTTTTGGTAAGTACAAATCATTTACACTCTAAAGCATGTGACAATACCAGAATTGCCTTTGAATAAAAGACTCCATATCTTGTCAACACTTACTGGCAAATCCCTTTGAGATTCCTGAGTTGCTCACACCTCTTGGGAAAGAAGGAGATGTGGAAATTTCAATGAACCAGCTGTTTGTGTACATGTGCATCCATCCACTGCTACTGAATGAGTGATGATGTGCTGGACTGAATGAATGGCACAATGGATTGTGTATTGAGGGCAGAATTCACAAATCATCCTCTGCTGCTTGCGACAGCGTTGCAAGGGGTTATCACAGAAACATCACTCTGCCTTTGGCCAAACAGCCCAGTCAATGTGAAAAAAGTGCCCTTCAAGACAGATGCACCATCCCACCTCTGGCAATACAAACTGCACCCTGACATAATTACCCTACACAGGGCAGAGGTATCACCCTGCCTCTGGTGAAATAACCCTGCAGGGTCGTCCTGCACATCTGTCCGTGTTAGGACATGCGCTGAATCTACTGTACAGTAAGGCAAGTTCCAACATCAAAGAGTTTTATGAATATGAAGTGTAATATTCAAACGAGCAAAAGGATACAAGGCCCATGTCTCCACTGCACCAGTGAAATAACTAGAAAAACAAGCTCGAATAAACATAATTGCCAACGCCTAGGCTGTCGTTAGGGCTCCTGCAGAATAGTCATTTTCAATCCCAAATATTGAAGACCACATACTGTATTAGCAAGGGTAAACAAAAACAAAATAACAAATGTGGTTTAACTTGGCCAGCCGCTTTACCGTTTAATTAAATCAGCAGGGTGTCCACGCTTCTTTGATCAGTCATGCAATCCTTTAAGTGAATCAGCCAATTCTCTTTCCTTGCTCAGCCACTCATGGATAAACACAGCGATATTTACAGTAGGTGGCCGTGCTATTACAAAGACCAATAACACAACAAGTGACTATGAGTAATGCCTCCTCAACTTTATCTCGAGCCCTTTCGGCTCCCTCTTTTCTCCTGACAACAGCACAAGCACGCGTCAGGACAAAACAGACCCCCCACACACAAGCCATCTGATTCCTTTGACACTTTGGTGTACTTGTAACATTTACGAGAACATAAACAGACACGAAAAAGACTGTGTTGACCACACTTTTACCATCAACTACAGTATACACACACAAACATTGACGTGGCCTTTTTATAAATGCAAAATGGGCAGCCTCCTGATTTAGACCCTTTCACAGCCCATTGAAGTTCTCAGAGAGGCCTTTTCTTTTCTTCTTCTTTCTCTGCATCTGTGACTGCAAAGTTTAAAATGAGTCAGCGGCGACACGCAATTTTAGAAAATCAATTCCAATGAAAAGTAGTAATTCCACATACTTTATTTTACCTTTGATGTTTCATTAGCCGTTTTTAGGGTTGACCCCAATTGGGGGTCTGTTTTGGTCTGCCGATTTTCAGCCTCAGAGGGTACACTTATTTCCGCCTCGACTGCTATCTAAAACCGAGGCGGAAATGTGCCGGCCCGTGGGTGAGGTGGGCGGAGGTGTCAATGACCTGCACTGTTGTGCGACCTACTGACCACAGCAGTCAGTCCATCACTTTATCCGCGGACATTAAGATGCTTGTGTCTCCTGGATCTCTGCCGCTGTTTGGTTGTGTTAGCTTGTTGTTGTAGCGCAAGCTAGGAACGCTCACTACTTTCAAATTAAAAGCCCCCCGCTAAGAACCCAGTTCTAAACTCCGATAGGGTGCAGTGTAAAGCTCTTATTTTGAAGACAAATTCATTGTCACTGTTCACAGCCCAACGTCGAGCTTCACGTCACGCCACATGTTTACGCCTATCCCAGAGGCGGCTTTTGGAAAATGAAGAATATTACGCCTCCATTTTAGAAAGATGGGCCGGCAAATTGCCGCTCTTACCTTGGAGCAAATCTGCCGCCTTTTCTATCTAAAATGGGCTATTGTTTCAGTCCACCTCTATACCAATGGTGATAACCTTGGTAATACTACAAATAAAATAATAATACAATTTTGTACAATATTTTGGTTAAAAAACGCACATGTACCTTCAAAACTAATGACATTCCCATCTGCCTCAGATAGCAGGTGGACTTTGTCTTTAGTGTGAATTAGCAAACATTTGGAATGCCGTACAAAGCAGTTGAACGTTCTAAACATAATTAGACAATCCTTTTATGTGACCACAGGGCAGTGACAATTTGTGTATCAGTGCCATGAAACAGCTCTGGTGCATGCAGACTTCACTGTCTGCAAATCGATGCACATAGCTCCACTTGGAAACCTTGAGTCTTGCGCCGTTAGCAACATACTGAGCTAATCAGTTGTCTAGGAACACATTTGGGGAACCCAGTCAACTACAGCAGATGGCGAGTCGGCCAACCTGCTTATCATGAGCGATACAACGCTTCCTATCAAAAGTGCTGCATAATTTGTCAATGCTCATCTTTCACACACAAAGATTGAACAGCTGTCTTGCCCAAGGTTACAATGTGGTGCTAAGGTATCCAGGGATGGCCACATTAGTCATAAATGGCATACTTTCAAGGATACTAAACTCTGTGTTAGTGTAAATGTAATCTGTGTCTGAAACTAAGGACCAATGTAGTGCTTCATTCAAGAATCAACGCTGTGAGCAGGATTTGAACCTATGCGGGGAAACACCATTGGATTTCGAGTCCAACGCCTTAACCACTCGGCCATCAGAGCTCAGGCAACAAAGTAACATATACACATTTTTTTTCCCCCAATGAGTCCTAAACTAGGGTGGGAACTTAGCCATGACTTCCATGTACCATTACAGCCCTATAGCATTAGCATTTAGCTGATGTGTGAGGTTACTTTGAGTCAAAAAAGCACATTACTTCGCGGAGTCAAAACTTAGGAGTTCGATTTTAAATGAAAATCAATTGAAATGAAGTCAGGATAGGTGCTTGCCTCTCGAATACTCAAAGCATGTCCGTCAATATTTGCATATAGGAGCAGCTGACCAGGTGTACCTGAGAAAGTGGCTGGTTACATGTTGGTGTTAACATCGAAACGATCCACTTTAAAATACAAGGATGTCCCTCTGAAGGGGATTTAGGGTTAGTTAGTCAGTTATTCTCTACTGTCTTGATTGTTATTGTCATGAGAAGATGTGATATAAGTCATGAAAGCTTTGTTGTCTTTGTCTCAGTATGTATGTGGCTTTAATCCGTGTTTCTGCATGTATAGTATGTGCACATGAAGTTAAAGTTAACCAAACAGAACAATAATAGCATCCAAAAAAAAAATAACGTAACATCCTCATGGCAACGGTTGTGCCTTGTTTGACATTTCCATTATTTCCTGCAGTGGCTTTTAACGATGTTTATTGTCGCAGTGTTGCCTGCTAACGAGGATAGCTCATGATTTCACAACACATCTGTTCGACCTATCATGTCCTCACAGCATCACCACCAGCTCTGCTAAAGTCTGAACACATGAACACAGCGACAAGAGAGAAAAGCTTAACTCTCTCTGAAGTACAGAACACTGTTCATACTTATTATTGTAATTCTAATAGAGAAATACACCTGGAATGCCTACCAGATAAAAAAAAAAATAATAAAAAAAATGCAGGCCAGGCCGCTGAAAGTTTTGCTCATTTCGTTCTTAAAGTTATACAACGCAAGGTTGCACGGTGTTGTTTGTAAACTCATTCATGCTGCACATACATAGAAGATACATTTATTTATGCACATATTTATTTAAACATGTAAGGCCTTTTTTGAATTTGCATCGGAAAGAGTTTAAACAGCAGCAAGATGATAGTAATGACAGTATAGTCGGCATCTTTCAGCTCAGAACACGGTCCGCCCGTCTAGTGCAACTGCAGCTTGATCCGGGATGTCATGGTGGAGCCATGTCTCTGTAAAGACGTAGATATAAGAGCCATGAGTAGAACAAGCTCATGGATTTACTGTCGCTTGGCTAGCCTGTGGGCAGCATTCGCCTCAAAGTCCGCTGTTCTTTGCCCAAAACCAGCACCTCTTTCTCCAGTGCTGATGAATGTGTTTCTGCTCACAGGAAAAAAATAGTTTCCACAACAAAGCTGGAAAAATGAACAGCAGTGTTGTTGCTTTGGTACGTGACCTAATGTTTGACAAAGAACAGTTACAAGTGCTTATTCATATATACATATCCAACCAACAGTCCAAAATGTAAAAATATAAACTTTCGCATTAGAAAAAGAGAAGTCGTAATTACTAACTTTGAGAAATTAAAATAATAATTCACAACAAAGTGGTTCTGTTTCATTTGCGAGTAATTGATGAATTATTACAGCTTAAATCAACAGGTTGATTTTATTTGTGTTGTTGGGATAAACAAGCTGCTGATCAAACACTCAACTGATATTTTCATGACGTTTTTGATGACGACTGTATAGTCATTTCTAGATTTCTGTGTCTATTGTGGGATGTGCGTGTTCAAACCACATCATACTCATCATCACACTCAATGCCATCATCTTTTAAACACATTGCGCACTTCTTTAGTAAATCAAGGTCGGAGCACAACATCTCCAGTTTCTGATCCTCAATTGTGATTTTTTAGAGTGTTGCTTCCTCTGGGTTAGAATGACTTTAATCATCACATTATAATCAGAAGCTTTCACTTGAACGCATTTGTCTAACCTCATGCTGATTGTCAAGGGAAACGTTGGATGTAACAGAATGGGAAGTTGATAGTTCTTTTCTACGTTGCTAGCCTCACCAATCATTTGAAAAGACACACTGCTTTAACAAAACATACATACATCTTTTTTTTTCTATTCAATTTTGGTGAGGAGGAAAGATTTTTTTATTTTTTTTCAGGACTCTGGCTGAATAAAAAATGTATAATAACTTACATGATAAATCATATTTTATTTTCCTAAATCTCATCCAGGTTGCGTCATGTGTCTCTGAGAGTACCATTAATGGTAATTGTAACATAAATAATACCCAGAGTGGTGACATTACAGTGGTTTCAAATTGATGGCATCATTTGCCAGAAACTCTGCTTTACAAAAACAACGTGTTATCCCCCCGACTGCGAGCCTGAGAAACAAATCTGAAACCACATTTTTAAAACACAGCGACTGATCCTGCCAGCAGGACTCATCACGATTCCCACCTGCTGAACAGATTTCAAGGTGATTCTGCTTGCTGGTGGAAGTCAATGTTGTTCATGTTTAATTAAAGGTGTGCTGATGAAAAAGTCATGATGTGGAAGGCATCATGACTATTTCATCGACTCTACCAACTCACCCCTGGGTAAAGGTGTCGATTCGACGGAGAGGAACCGTGCGGCTCGTCAACAAGAGCAACAGGTATGCATGTTCATCCTCAGACAGTCGTGTATTTGCTGCTGATTGTACTTGTGCCTCGGTCGTTAAAAATAGACTCAGGATGAACACACCGATCCCTCCAAGAATATTTCTGTCTCGTGACTGACAGCCTCTATACCGTCACTGCTGTGGTTACCGTGATATGTCACCATGTGCGCAGGCAGCTTATAGGGGAAAAAATGCGCGCTATTACGTCCGACGCGGAGCTATGCTCACCCGGGAGCAACGGGGGACTGTGACGGCCGCCGTAGTCAACGTGAGTGATGAGATGAAAAACACCCGGGCGGAGTGATGGAAAGGTTCAAGGCGGGAGAAATCCATGCACAGCGTCGTGTCCTTGCGTTTTGCAACAGCAGTGGGATTCATTAACCTGGTCTAATAAGAACTAATAAAGTTGCTTTCCCATTGTTTGGTATTGATTTCTCTTTTGCTCCTCTTGATGACTGTAACGCCAGCCCTCAGAGAGGCAGGTGGATCCATATGTTGGCTCATATGTCTGTCACAGCCTCAGCGGCTTTCAGTGGCTCATCGAGGTGAGTTATTGAATGTGATGTGCCGGGCTTTTATTAAGGCACCTGTGTGTTTGGGGAGATCTCGTCTCAATTGACCTGTGGTAAGTTGAAGTTATTAAAACAGTCGCTCCTCGCCTTTTCTCGCACCAACCTTGTCCCTTCATCTCCCTACCTCCCTCCGTGCCGCACACCTACTTGATCACCTTCTTTCTCTTTTGACAGCTCCCTCCCACTAGCTCTCATTCTTCATTATTACTCCTCTCTAAGTCTATCTCTCACCCTCTTTCTCTGCTGCTACCCACTACCCACACTCTCCCCGGGGTGTTTTCCAACTCTCTGCAAACCGCTTTCAACTCATTCTCTATCCGCTGTCCTGTCAATTTACCTGCCTTTTGTTTCCTGAACTTGCCACCGCCTTGCACCGAGGGATCGTTTCCGTGGGTCCTGTGACAGCAAAAGTGAACACTTGTCATATTACTTTCATGACAGAGTGGCTCTTTCTGGCTCAGAAGTGTCGAGGCTTGCTTGTCTTTGTTCTGTCTCCCATGGTGTCCCTGTCCAACTCCAAAGCCGGCACCTGAATACACAAACACACACCTGTATCCGCAAGGAGCGGCGTTCGCGGAGAGTGCCGACTTTGTGTTGTGATACTGGAGCTGCATCGCCAGCATGACTTGATTGAAAAATCAAAGATTTTCTATGCTTCAAGTGCAACCAGGAGAATTAAACTTAAGAGGCTTAGTAAGTCATTTGCAGAGACGTGACTCAGACACGTCGGACTAGCTTTGTGAAGACGACAGAGAAAACAAAAACAACTTTTGTCAGGAAAGGTTGCAGAATCTCAAACACGGGGCAGTGAAGGGGTTACAAAGCACTAAACCTAAAAGGTGCATCAAGTAGCAGGAGTGCTATTAAATAGATCCAAATATAGAAGGGAGGCATCATGTTGCCAGAATTATAAATGCTCCTCCATGTGTAAGCGGATATGTAAAGGAAACAATGTGTAGTACCGTTTTAGAGGCCGGGAGGAATACTCCACCGTCTGTATTGTTCTGCTTAAGAGTGAGCTCTAGTGGCAACATACTGAACCACAAAATGGCATCAATGAAGTGCCATGCTGTATATTCCCAGAGATAGTTGGTCAAATGCTTTGTATTGGATCAATAGTAGCTCTTGCTCCTAATACTGCATGAATCACTTAGTGTTGGTACAAAAAGTGTTTTTTTGGCACCGCAATAATCAAGAATGATCATCGCGATCATGATGTTGTGTGTTTATATAAAACAAACCCATCAGCCTGCCAAAAGCTCGGAGCCACTCTTTTAAAAAAAAAAAAAAGATATATGCCTCCAATAACTGCCTGGAATGTTAGGGCGGCTCAAGTTGATAAAAAGGGTTACAACAGCACCACGTCACGCATAAAGGGAAATTCACTGCCTTCCTCCTCACCAAAACAAACATTTGTACTCCGACTATAAACATAAAAAAACAACAAACGACCCGAAAACACTCATTCAAAATGACTTGAGGAGGGATTCTGGTGAAGGGAAATGGCACTTTAATGGCTCTCGCAAAGTGCTTAGGAGATCACAGTCTTCCAAAACAAAACAATAATCTGCAGCGTGGTAGCCGGGAGATTTCACTAATGAGGAGAGATAGGGAGATAAACTATTGATTTATATTACATTCGCAGCTGAAAGCCCTTTAACTGCTTTCACTTGGTGGAGACGCTGAGGCCCATAACTAAGTGCGACATAAGTTATGATGTGAATTCTGCGCCATTTGAAAGACAGAGGAGCAATACTTGTTGATGATCGACACGAATGAGATACATTTACTGAGAACTGCATTTTTATTTCTTTTATGCGCAACTTTTAGGTGCTTAGACGCCTAATCGCTGGGTTTATTGTGATTCGTAATGAATCACAAGAGTTTTCGTTTGAGCGCCATCACCTTAACTTTGGGTCTCTGTTGCCCCTTGGCTGTGAGAATATGGAGATTTCTTTCGGGGTAACTCCGACTGAAAGCAAGTCAGCAATAAATCTCCCACGGATAGGATGCTGTACGCACCTTGATTAAAAGGCAAAGCTATTCTATCACGCCGCGGCTTGTTCACCTTCAGAGGATAGCCCTTCCCCACATACAAATCACCGTGGATGCTCGGCTCCCCCTCTCCCGCTGCCTCCGCGTATCTCGCTCTCGATGCTGCCTCTGCAAAAAAAAAAAA
>CAEMYA010000024.1:11913397-11938123 GCA_903131615.1 Diplodus sargus
AAAAAAAAACCTGTTTATTATTCATGTTTATCATCACACCATGTCGACTGTTTGCTACCAGTTTTCATGGATGGACTGGCAGCAATTTAGAGTTGCTACATGAAACCCCGGCTTTACCGTCAACACTGAAACGGATCCCACTTAGTTTAACACAGCCAACCACATTGATGTGTGCTCGCGGAGAGGCACGCGCGCATACGTATTCCAACTGCCACTGCAACCGCCCACACGGCAAACATTAACACAAAACACACACGCACACACAAACACACACATCACTTCTGGGAAATGCCTGTCAGATCACCATTCGAGTTCATGTGTTTTCTCACCACCATGGGCTCTGGCTCCTCACACGCAGAGATCACTCAACACAGTGGAGGGAAGAGAAATGAGAGTAATACTGCAGTAATTGCAAATCTACTGAGATGGTGGATAATTAGCTCACAACGACTTCCTTGCTTATTAAAAACCTATTGAGGGGTCTAACACTCTTTTCAGGATGCTGATATTGTGCACACACACACACATACGCACACAGGCATATGTTACCCTGTGGATGCCCGATGTACTTCCGTGTTTCTGAACATCCTGTGTCCGTTTCATTCAACCCAGACTACGATAAAGTTGGGATGCTGCGTGTAACGTAATAAAAAACAGGATGCAATCGTTTTCAAACAACTGTGTTTGCCAGCAACAGCTTTGTGAAGTCCTCTATATAATCACGTGTTCAATTAAAGCGGTGAACCTCAGCTCATCCTCACTCAACAAAGGAGCCTTTCCGAGGATGCCCCTCTCCTACCCAATCATGATACTGTTCATCACCTGCTACCAAATAACCGATTTACCTGTGGAATGTTACAAACAGGTGTTGATCTCGTTCCCAACAAGGTCAACAACAGCAGCTTTCAGTAGCCTTAAGCTTCGAACCGTGATGCTCTACCCCCCAGCGTCAGTTCTGCATGTGAAGGGCTCTGCGGTCAGTTAGAGAATACGTAATTCAGTTAGGCATTCAAAATAAAGCTGACAAACAGTTAATATATAATGACAAATTATGGCTTGTAGTCAAACTGTCATGGATTGGTTAAATTTAGGGAAAAAAAACTATATGGTTAGGTTTAGGAAAACATTATACGTCACTTACATTACGCGAGTCATTTAACTTATGTGCATATATCATTCATGTATGTAAACTTACATGATAAAACTTAAAAACAAGTCACTCTTGGGCACAAGTGGGACGCAAACGCTGGTCTCTGGAGGGAAATGCCAATGTATGACCCTTTCAATCACCCACTCCGACTTTTAGAGGGGGTAGATAGAGAGGCAACTACACCATCAAACTTAGAAGCGTGAGGCCACTGACCAGGCTGCTGTATTCGACTCGCTGGAAGTGAGAACGGCCTGACAAACTTTTCAATGAGATGCATCAGCATGAGAAAGTTAAGGACTAAGCCAGAATTCAAACATAATAAGAAGTAGCTCCGCTGACAAAAAGCCAAATGCAGAACAGGAGAAATATTTCATTCTGACATGGATTAGGAGAAGTCTGTACACAGTGACTAACAGGATATGACTAGTGCATGAGACACAGACAGAGAAACGGTCTAGTCGACTTTGACTAATGAAGGTCTTACAAGTGTTCCTATCGTCTGTATTAAGTCAAACCTTTACATGGAGAATTGTGATAACGCTCAAGGCGTTTCTCATACATTCGCAGACTTGGGTCAGGACCGCACATGAGGTCGCATAATAAGCAAATGGGGTCTTAGGAAAATTGTTAACCATAGATATAGATTTTCCTAATGAGTAACCATTGAGTTAATTGAGTTCATATTTGAAAGGTTTAGATTAGAAAAATGTGATGCTCACTCAACTTTGCGCATCCAAAAGGGCCGTTACACTAAACAAAACAGGCAGCATCAAATTCAAAACAATACAGTAAATCCCCCGCTTTATTTCTTATTCAGATAATATTTCCGTGATCCAGTGTAAGCAGAATTATCTAATGTCATGAAGATTTACAGATTAATACAGGGGTGAAGTACAGTTAGTAACTGTAGAAATCACAGGACTGTCTAACAGGGAAGGTTGGGACTTACATGATCAAAATCTTGTCATATTGGACAATAGGTGCTGCTTGCACAGCTTGAAATTGTGACATTTATATCACATTCAGGGGCGAGCGACTGTTTCACAGTTACTGAGGTGAACAGAGAGACCCAGTGTATACCATCTAATCCACAGGAACACTTGTAGACTCACCGAGGACCGACTTCTGCCAGGAAATATCAAAACAACACATATTCTAGCTCGACTGTCCCCACCGCTGTCATCCTCGCTAACATCATCATCATCGTCGTCGGAGAGCGATAACAACATTGCGCTTTTCAAATAGAGAAAAGGGCTGCCAAAAAGTATGGCCACAGCTATAGCTGTAACCCACGCTTGACCAAGCATGCTGCAGCCTGAGAGCTCAAAATAACCCGAGTAAATGGGTTGACCCTGTATGCACCACGGCTTAATAACTATGCCACTTCTCACTATTCCTACTCATGATAGGAAGCAAAATATTCCCCACGCTGTCTCTGTTCATCGACTATTGGAAGGTATGAGGCAAATCTACTCAGTGAAAAGACTTTGACATCTGGCTAAATTAGAAATGTTACAGGTCACGGTCACTCGCACGCCTATGAATGCTCAAAATCAGCGCACATTCACTCAACAGGGCTTCAGACTTGTATTTATTAACATGATTTTATTCTCCATCGCACATATTTGTGTCATGATGCCCTCACAGTTCATGTTTTCGCAGCTGACGTTTATCGCCGTCCCCACAGCCCACATTCCTACCTGCGATTACAATTCACAGCACAGCCCCGGAACACAATGAGAGCCGGTAATTCCCGACAAGATCCGTTTCAGGAATTGCCAGCCATCCTCTCATTCGGAGGACTTATCCACCCATCCTTTCCTTCATCTGTCTGTTTCTCCTCTTTTCTGTCTGGCTATCAAGTGGCATTATGGCTGCATTTCTAAGGCCGCAGAATGCTCTCACTCCATAAAGGAGTGTTAAATCCGACCACTTTCCATCACTCGGCTGACAGGAAATGAGATGGTGTCATGATGAATGTGGTCGATGCCTATTTTACACTGATGAGCTCAAAGTTTCCCAGATGTTGGAGTATGATGATGTCTGAAAATTGAGCTCATAGCAAATAAAGTGGCAGTGGAAAGAGAGAGAAGGGGGCATTTAATAGCACTACAGACAATAAACATCGCCGTCAAGGCTCCGCTTTTTCATCTTTGGACATTGTGGTACTTCGTTCATGCGGAGAACGTGAACTTCAAGTGCTGTTATCATTTTGCAGAGTATCACCTCAACACACACACCCACATGTATTCACACTCGCCGAAAAATGTGGTACTTGTTGGAATACGTTTTCAAATCAGTTTTTGTTTTCATACAATTTGTACCTTAATTGTTTCTCCGATGACCTTCACCTGAACCTGTAAACAACGGTGAATAAAAGGCAAAACAGTGACCAAAAGATACTGTAGGAGCTTTGCATCCACAAACACCGCTAAATGAAAACTGTCCTCTCAAGGAAAAAACTAACAGGCGATTAGTCATCTTTTACATTCACTGCCCTTTAAGTATAAGAACTTGTTGGCCAGAGACACTGTGACTTTCATGGCTGTACTTTTTGTTCTGGCTAAATTGGCGTACATGTCATTCATACTGTCTGAAAACTACTTTGTTCCTTTAAGTTTAGTGAAAAGAGATGTGCGTCATGGTATATCTTTAAATGTGCTTTCCAGTACAAAGTGTACTCCACGTGTGCCTCCCACCATTGAGTTCACACACACAGCTACACACTCATCAGGAGGTGCGGATTATGATCTATATGTACCACCTCCTTACTGTTAGAGTTTCGACCACAACTCTGTCTTTGAGAAGATTTCTAATCAATAAAGAGCCTGTGTGGCACAGAAGTGCATATATTTCCTTTGCAGAGATGTGGGTGTATAGCTTATGTGTCTCTGCATTTATGTACACACACACACACACACACACACACACACACACACACACACTAGCACATTGTTATTCTAGATTAGACAGTCACACATTGCGTTGACGTGCTAAAAAAACACCCACATCTACACATTTACAGAGACAGACGCTCACAGAAGCCTTTTGAGAGCTGCCTTCAGTAAATCATTTTGTGATCTGATTTCTGTTTAGTAAGCCAATAACGGTGAAGTTCCCCATTATTAATTCAGAATGGACAAACATATCAGTATGGGCATCCTCTCTTCTTTTCTTTTCTTTGCAAAACGTTCTCACTAGTCCAATAAGGAAGCTTTGCCGGAGATTTTCAATATAAAACTGTTTGACAAACACTTAACGTGTTATGACATACTTTGACTTTTGGATTATTAATAATATTGTCAAATGATCACCTTTGGTTAGGTTAAGGCACGAAAAACTACCTTGATAGGGTTGGGCAGCAAAACTACTTGGTTTGGTTTAGCAAGAGATCATACTAGAATAACGGCATTTAGACATTCATAATATAAGTCACATAATTTAGGTCATTTACATACTTGCATATCATGACTTAAAAACAAATCACAAATGGGACACTAACACTGTTATCCAGAGGGACAGGCCAGTGTATGACCCGTCCAAACAGCACAACAACCTTCGACTCAGACTTTTGTCAGTAAGTGATGCTTGAGGGGAAGCTGCAGCGTCAAACTTAGAAGTGTAGGGCCACTGAGCAGGTTGCCGTATTTGACATATTGGGAGAGAACAGACTGTCCTTTGCCAACAACTAAGTTCCCTGTTGGAGGGTCATGGCATAAAAAAAAATTATTGGCAGAAGAATCCACTGTGACGCAAAACGACTCAACATCATTCTGAGCAAATCGGCTGCAATCAAGACGTACAGCAGCTTTCATCCAACCCTTCATCCTTTAATCTTTCTTTCATAGTGATACGTACAAATCCTCACAGAATGAGGTGGCAGGCTGGACAGGTTACCAATGACCTGACAAAGTGAAGCCGAAACTTTTTAAGCGCTGATCCTCTTAATGCCATTGTTCACTCTGCGGGAACATCTCTACCATGTTCTTTGGCTCTTACCACTGACTCAATTAACGAGAGAAGGAAGCCACCCTTTTCCTAATGTCAGCCTAAAAACCTTTCCCCAGAAACCAATTACTGGTGAGTGAGTCCGCCTAATTCGCCGTGACATGTCTGGCTGCGCAAAAAAACACAAGAAGACCGAGACCGAGTTGTGATGAGGGATCAGAGGTTCAGGAGACGGCGAGATGAATTGTCTCCTTTTTTTTTTTTTTTTTCCTCCCCGTTCCCATTTCTGTCACTACATGGTGACCTTAAGCTATAAGCCAACAGGGGCCGGTTCCTAACTTAGTATTCTGCATTCGACCCAGTCATCCATCACATTTTTAAGGTCAGCTTCCATTTCCAGTCACTCAATCAACAGACACCCCGGCACATTCATGCGCGGAACAAACCCACGCACGCACACACATGACCGGAACATGTAAGCACGGTCAGGTGTGAACACACACAGGCACACATATGCTCGAATTAAAAAAAAAAGTGTGAAAGCCACGTACCCACCCACATAACACTTAACGTATAACATGTTGCACATTCACAATACGCTCAATGAGGAAGCATTCCAGCAGAGAGTAATAAAAAGTTTAATCAAGAAGATGAATAATGAACTATCCACTAGGGTAACGCTGTAAAATTGAAGATATTACAGGATAGGATACTTACCACGGCGCCCCATCTCAGGTGGTTTCACACCCATTTGCACCTTAAATCATGTGACTAACAGACTTCCCCAGCCTGTTCAGGCCTTCAGAGTGACCTCAACTCTCACCTGGTGTCAGGGTGTTTAAATGGCTGTGACTCTCTCTCTCTCTCTCAAACAGGAGAGGCGATCAGCCATCTTGGGTGACAAATGAAATGTCTTCTACAACAACGTCGTGCAGCAGGCAGCATGACTTCGACTCACTCACCTGATCAATGAGACGAGCCTACACAGAGATCATTAGACATTAATGTCACAAAGAGCTGAAGTCCTGACCTCACGCACTTTTTCTGAGGGTTTCTTTCAGCTGCCTCTCTGTAAAAGTGAAACATGTTACAGGTGTTAACTGTCCAAGTTTTCAGATGACATGTGATCATCACTACATGAAAATAGAAACAGAACCAATCAGTTGATTTTTGTCCAAGTAACTTTTCAAGCACATAATTGAAACCAATCCTTAGTTCCAGATTACCAAATGTTACCGTTTTGTATTTCTATTGTCAGTCAATTTCATGACATCGCTTTGGACTGCAGAAAATTGTTTGGGCGGCTTGTAACCACTGCTAAATCATGTTTTATGTGATCTGAAACTGCAGTTAAGCCGAGGTAAAGTGGCCTTGACTAAACTCAGTGTCTGCCGAGTTGATAAAAGCAGAGAAATGTGCACGGCTGTTTTAGCTTTATGAAGATTATTTGACTTTGACGCATGTTACAGTTTTCTGCCTGTGTACTGTGTCGGCACTGAGCACAATCTCTGGCTAAATATCTTTAGAAAAGCTGGTTTGCAAGTTCACAAGTAAAACGGGGGGGGAAAAGCATCACGCTCCGCTGTGCTCTAAGT
Source organism: Diplodus sargus (assembly GCA_903131615.1). NCBI lineage: Eukaryota > Metazoa > Chordata > Actinopteri > Spariformes > Sparidae > Diplodus > Diplodus sargus. The sequence goes on from CAEMYA010000024.1 coordinate 11,920,091, forward strand.
AATATCCTCAGAAAACACCCTCTCTGCTGCAACACTGCTGTGGCAATGAAACCCATCATTATCTTCCACGCAGAACGGGAACTGGCTTTATTGAAACGGGCAAAATGTGCCCAAATGCTATCTTCCCTCAGGGTGAGCTACAAAATAACTATTCTATTTACATGGATCTCAATTCAGACGATAAAAGATAAGAACCTTGAGTCTTACGTGGATTGAGTTTTACTTTCCTAGTCTAATAACGACAAAAAAACGTTTTTAAAAATCCTGTGAACACTAATTGCTGGCGCTTTTGACTGTGCATTGCACTTTATGCACACTGCAAACCAGTTCCACGTTCCTCCTTGTTATATACTTGAAGGTGGCGGGGGATGCTTCATCCTACTTTGCCTCGATCTTACCACTGAGACGCCCACAGGATATGCAAACAAAATAAGAAGCCCAGATTTTTTAGCTTCAGTCTGTGTGTCCCTCGCCGCTGATGGGGCTCCATCCATCAAAGCCAGCTTGCGTGGATGGTGAAATAGCAAAAGGGAGCGAAAGAGACATTAAAACGAGGCTGTGCGTCTGCAGGAAGGGATTTCTTAACTGTGCGCAATGGATGAAGACGTGTTGTTTTGTTCTAATCACGTCATCTGACATGATTTTAGAAATACTTTACTGCAATTACTGTAACGGAGACAGAATAACCTGTATTAATATACACTGTTGAGATGTTTAAATGTTAAAAGCAGAGCAGGACAGGCTTGTCTCATTAGCAACAAATCAACACGCTCGGAGGCGGATACGTCCAGATTAGTGGGAATAAGCAGAGGGAGAGAGAGTGTGACACGGCGTTAGCATGCTCCATTAGAGAGCATTGTCATCCTGTTATGTCCGTGTAATGGAAACTAGCTATTCAAACTGCTAGCCAAATAACTGTGTGTGTGTGCCTGTGTGTGTGTGTGTCTGTGTGTGTGTCTGTGTGACATAACAGGCGGTACGCACAACTGCCATCCATCACCCACACACTGTCAGCAGGGGAGCAAAGGAGTACACACATATGCACACACACACACAAACACACAGCCTCAATGTGTGCTCCGGCTTGGCCCGCATTAGAGACAAACACACACACACACACACATAAACACACATGGGCCAAAACACACACACACACACAGTTGGGAGAAGAAAAAAAAAAAGTTCTCATCATTTCTCAAGAAATGTTCCTCCTCACAGTCTCAGACCAGACATTTTTTTTGTGATATATTTAAACCAGCCACTGATGTCCAGCTCTAAAAGCCCTGAAGTTTGAATAAGCGAGCAAAACAGTTATGTACAATTTATCATAAATAAAGTGGGATTTAGCCGGAAGTAGCTTCGGATCTTTGACACCAGCAAGTGCGGCACCGAGCGTTTTCATTTTTTTTGTCATACAGAGCTGGCAATTCCCAAAAGATGAGGCCTGTATTTCTTATAATCAGCGGTGAGTGTTTACTTTCCATCCAGCCATATCATGATCACTTTCCCTACTTTTAATTGGATGCACCTTGTCACCTTTTGCGCACACTGGCTGGTAATTTATTGGAAGGGATCTCTCTGTTTTTATTTTCGAGGTTTGTTTTTGATTTTCTGCGTCCTTTGAGCTTTGTGACCATCTCCTTGGAGAAGAAAAAACTTAATTGATAAATAAATAGGTAGATAAATGAACATAAATATCATGCCAAGGCTGCCAAAATGTCTCCCGGTATCTCACAGAGGAACCATTGTTAGCACTTTGCGACTCTAATTAGGCTCGTGAGTTGATTCTTTGTGGTTGCTGTTTTCAAGGGAGCAGACAGGCATGGATACATTGGCAAAGTAAAAGGTTTCACGCCTATTCCCATAATCTGTGACTCACTGACAGGACATGCTGTGTTGTGCAAATGGTTTGTTTGCCAATGTAAAGCAAGCAGATGAAAAAAACACTGACAAATATATCGATGATAGGTGTCAGCTTGAGGCGACGTGGAGGTGAAACATGCTAGATTGAATAACGCTGAAATGTCAGGCTCACATGCAGATTTATCTGATGCGTTCAGATGTTAATACCGCTGTCAGGCAATAAGTGTGTGATATTATGATCTTATCGATGAAGAAGAAGTACACCTGCGGCATACGGAATAATCTCTTCTCCTCTGAGAGTGTTGTCTTTCTATATATATGCGGCTTCAAGCAATAGAGCACAATGCAGGAAACTGTGGAGTATCATACTTGGGTTAAATCACCTTTCATGATCTCCCATGCATTTCATAGCACTGTGTCTATGTGTCACCCTGTAACACATAGACTTGTGTTACAGGGTGACAAAGTGGGATTTCTCCAATATAGTGACAGAAAAGAAGGTTCAGCTCAGTCCTGAGTCCCGCAAGCGATTCTCAGCATTATGAGAGTCGGAAGGGTGTTCGCAAAAATAAAATGTTATTAGCTACTAATTTTAGAGCACAAATTATGAGTTGTGTGCACCCCGACATCTTTTAAAGTCTCATGAGAGCAAAACATGTATATGTCTTGTGAATATTTAAGGATATGGGTAATTAAAACACTAAGTCTTTTCATTTGTGCGCGGCATTCCCAAGAGTACTGCCAATATCTCACTGATAAAAGAGCTCTTAAAACTCCTCTTTCCTGCTCTAAAAACACTCCCCTCTGTGAAAACGCGGCACTTTAAGGTGAAGGGAGTGCAGCACAGCGCCCTCGGTGAGGATGCAACTGGGCACTCTGACACCTGTCAGAGTTGGCTGTCTGACTTTTTAGCCTCGCTGCAGCAACAGTCTCGTTTTAAATGAGCTCATTTGTGGCTACCTATCTACACGGGGGTGGACTGTCAGGAGGCCACGGCCGGCCGTCAGAACGCGGGGGTTTTCTCTCGCCAGCCTCAGCCTCATCGAGACACAAAATCACAGCCTTATTTGTCCTGTTTCGCAGGTTCATCTTTTGATGTTTAACACTTTCAAAGCAGGTTTTTTTTTTTTTAATTCAGCTCATTTAGGTGCTCAGAACATTTGCATTTGAAACAGACAGGCTGCTGCTTAGAACGAACTGGCTGCACTACACTCCTTTTTTTTTATGAGAAAAAATAATTAAAGTTTCATTTAAGGGACGACAATTCAGGTGAAAATGTGTTTTTTCGTTCATTAATGATCATCGGGCTGCTTCCATAGAGAGAAAATCCAAAATAGGTAGGACCAGATTTCTGTAATGCTGATATGCAAATGTGTTCATATTTTCCATATTTTAACTTAAAATATCAGAAAATTAATAATATGAAAAATAATTGTCATTACATAAGTATTTACTTTTAATGGAGATATCTGCTGGGGTCAATTCTCACTCATTAATTTTTTTTAATGAATACGTATCTTACTATTTTCAGAACCAGAAACGTCAGTAGCGCTGACATTAACCAAACTTTTCAGTTACTTTTCTATCTACATTCTGAAGGTTTAGACAGAGGGGTTTCTTTATATATCATTCATTGCCTGATTTATTGAACATTTAATTCCTAAAAACATGGCAAAAGGTGATTTTTTTATGGCTGCTCACAGCATTTGGTCTGCTTTATAGAGCATTAGCCTGATTTGTGTTCCATTTTATTCGTAAGAACATGGAACATATGGAATTTTTATGGCTGTTGACAGTCTTTCCTTTTTTCATCTATGTACTGATAAATATATCCAAAGTTCTGTCTGTAAAAGCCTTTGACTCTAATATACAATATACAATTTTCCAGTAAACCTGTAATCAAGAAATATCTGTCTTAATGTGATATCCGTTAGTTCAAATTTGTATTCACTCCTTCAGAAACTAGTATCATAATTGAACTTTCATCTGAACACTGATCGTGAATTCTTCCTGCAAAAAGTAATCAGTAGTCATGACAACAATCTCTGATAGCCTGGACTCCAGCAGTGTGTCCTGCTGGAGTTATATGATTGATGACAGGCTCTCGTGCTCGTCTCTCTATCAGTGCTTCTTTGGTGTTTGATGTCTCTGCCTGCCCCAGGCTCTTCCCCAAGCGCTCGCCTCAAGAAAATCATCTCCTCGCCTGAGCTGGCTAAACTCAGGCCAAGGGGAGCCTGAAATAAGAACCACCAGCTACAAAGATGGATAGAAGCAAAAGCCAGGGGCCACAGAGATAATTGTCTTCAGGTGCTTCTTCGGAAAAATTGCCAAAACGTGATTAAACCAGCTGTGGGGCAGAGAGGCGGTGTGCTTTAGGGATCAGACCACGACGGTCTCTTGAGTGTTCGGAGGGAGAACACGGCACAGCGGAGGTTAATGTCGGTGTGATTTCATCGTTTTCCGGAGAGAGTTCATCTCTCTTTGCTCGGAGGACGGGGTGAGCGCTCATCTGCTGCCCTCTTGCTGCACACTACAAACAAGTGCATGAGCAACGGCAGCAAATGAAATCAAATGTAACTCCGCGTTTGTGTAAATGAAATGCGTATCACTGGAGGAATACTGTGAGACGCTAACTTGAATCTTCAGCCGGGACCTTGGTTATGTCTGCAATATATAATTGACCTTGCTTTCACGCAGACACACTGAGAGCAGACAGACAGACAGACAGCCAGACAGAAAGATGGAGCTCTTCACCTCCCAATGAAAGAGTTGGGATTGTTTAGGTTTTTTTTTGTTTTTTTTTGAAGGTCAAGCTTTCCTGCCTTCCAGGGAGGTCTTTGTCTGCAATTTCAATAGCAAAGTATTGACTTGACAACATGTGGTTCTGTATTCAGACGGAGACGAGGATCATTTATTTTGCCGCGAGCTCTAAGTGGCTTGGGCCAAATGACAAGCAACAGCTTGGCTTATGAATAAACCGCAGTATGGTGCATGCAAGACTCTTTGATCACTTTATTGATAACACACACACACACACACACACACACACACACACACACACACGCACACACAACCAAACACACACACTCACTCACTCACAACTCTTGCTTCTTCTTCTCTTCATTTTTGTTACCCACCCCACACCTTATTGATTTTCTTCTATTGTTTTACTTGTCAGCGTCTCCACCATGTTTATCTGTTTACTACACACTTCCCGCTCTCGCCATTTAGTTAATACAGGTGGGATACTCTGGAGGGCCCTGAAAATGGCAATAGACTTCAAAAGGGTGTAGAAGGTGAGTTGTCATCAGAGGTGGAAAATGTTCTTGTATGGCAATTGATCTGATTACAGCGATTTGTCATAATGCCAAGACTGACATTTCATCATCCATTAGGGACCATAAAATGGTAGGGAAGCAGCCTTGTGGAATCTAATTAAAAAAAAAACAAATACCGCCATCGTTTATGTTCGGCGGAGGCTGATGGCATCTCCAGGAGACACAGAGGCAACACAAAGGCAGTTGTTTTGTTGTTTAGACTCGTATAAAACCAGAAAAAGGACACGTTATTGGTTATATTACAGAAACAATATCTGTCTGACAGTACTGATAATGCCATAACATATGAAATACACAGTGTTTTTCTTTAGTGAAAACGTCTTCAGGCCGTCGTCCGATTCATATTGATGTTGATGTGTTACGAGATGATGGTGGGCTTACATGTGTTGTAAGGTAGTGTGTCTGAATAATTCCATGAGGGATGGATCACATATATGACCAGACACGGAAGTACAATATTCATTCATTCATTCATTCATAGTAGAATTATATCCATGTCAGGCTCATGCATCGATGTTCTGGCATCGCCTATGTTAAACAGGGATTTTCAGTTCATATGGTCTTTATACCCCAATTAAGCACACAATTGGTAGCCTATTAATTTACAGCTAAAAAAAGTCCACATAGACGAATTACTTATATTTGAGAGACATCTGAAAAGAAAGAAAAACAAACAATCAGTGCCCTGCTGTTTTTTTAAATAATTAAACTACATTTGTGTTCATTTTTAATAAGTACCAGTGGGATTGAGGTTGAGTGCAACAGAAAGGTTAGTGACTTCATAAAGCATTGAGAAAAATTGTGGTTAAATAAGTTGCTTATCTTTGAATTGTTAAATTAAAAAATTACTATTTGACATTAGAAAGGATTTTTAATTTACACCCAAGTGTGTCCGCATCCAAGCGTAAGTCCTTTGCTCTTGTCCTTGTACGATCTTTAGGCGATCAGTATGCAGTGTGAAACTCCTCAAGTCGTCAATACGTCTGTAGACCAATGTCACCAAGACAAATCTGACGCTCAGTTCCTCTCGGTGATTAACGCACATCAATAAAAGCAAAATAAATGACGGCACTGTATTCTCTAATGTGTGTTTGACACCTCCCCGGCATGTTTCTCCTTTTGGATGGGCGACCACGTCTCGGTGTTGTGTTACTTTGTGTTTGCTGTGGGATCTTCACTCCTCGCAGCGATGACGTTGCCGTGCTGGCACTTCTGACACCCTCGCGACCGAGAACAATGGCCGCTGTTCTGATTTGAAGCAAGAGCAAATTACACTCGAGTCAACCCTCCTGCCTGCCAGGTTACATCTTGGCGCGAAGGATATGATTGTTGACCTTTGGTTATCGCAAACCCCGGCCACAACAAGCACTTCAGCGAGCGAGTGGAAGAAAGTTTCACAGGAAGATCACACGAAGTGAAAAATAAAATCCCTTTCTAAAGCTCCTCCTTCTCGCCTCTTTGTTTGGCAGCCGGTCGAGAGAGTGGACTCACCTCTGTGTGCTCGCGCTATTAAACTGGCAGAAGTTATTGGCGTTTTGAGCCTGGTCATTCAATGAATCTCAGCATCAGCCGAGGAGTGCTGAAAAACAAATAGAGCCGAGCTGCAGCCTCCGCGCCCTCTTGTCCCTTTGGCTCGCTGTGACCTCTACCGAGACCTGAGTGCTGAGAGGTAGCCCGCTAACCCAGCTGACCATAATGCTTTCAATCACTCAGCTTTTTCTATACATTTTCCTCCCTTTCCCTCCCCCATACGTGGATCCCACCTCCTCCCTTTCTCTCCCTTTCTTTACTTGGCTCTTTCTCTCCTGCCATCACTCCCACTTAAACCCGGCGCGCAGGGGGCCTGACCGAGCGGATTGATTTCCAGTAAGGCGGTGTCTGGAGCGCGTTCTGGAGCTTTCCGGATGCGTTCATCCTCCTTTATTACACTCTAATCTCAAGGGGCGACCGTGTCTGCTCCTTAGGTCTTTGCTGTAGACGCGCATGCACAAAATACATAAAAGCTTACACACCCGCACGCATGCACATACGCGAGGAGCCCACACGGTACGGCGGTTTCAGTATTTGGTGCTTCCCTCCGAAGGCTCCTGCTTAATAGCTAAGCATTGTTATTGCCTTCCTCGTCTTAATGAATTTTATGGCCTTTCACAGTCGAGTCAGTCTTATTGGAGAATAAATAGCCATTTCATTTAAAGCAATAAAATAATATCTATATCAGTATTCGTGCTCCGGTGCATTCGGCTCATGCTCCTGTTGCACAGATCCGTGAAAAAACGAAGACACCGCATCCGTGAGCCCTGACCTCTCAGTCTCCGGTGCTCTGCCCACACTGCCCACCAGCTGCCAGAGGGAGGGAGACTCCCTCGCAGTGAAAATCCCACACCCTCCCCCAGCGCAGGCACCCAACAAGTCATGACCAATTAATGCCGGGGTCAAAGTTTTAATACACTAGCCCGAACATAGTTGCTATTCAGTCCGGTGTGCTGAGATCAGGACCCGGGATAATGAGATTTCTTTGCACCTGGTGATTACACCGGGCAGCCAACCAGAAACGAAAACAGATCAGGACTGCAGGATATGCCCACTGATGGGCCTATTGCTTAGATCGACCCCTCACAGCTCCAGACTATTCTTAGCCGCGGTCTGCCTTCCATTTCCTCCAGGGTCGGGGTTTTGGGAGAGTATCAAAGAAGTCCTGAGGTTATTTATCCACACTCTGAACAACAAGGCTTAAAAAGGCTTCAGTTTGCACTTCTTTGAATCTGTAAATCGGGATGATGTCAAAAAAATATCCTTAACAAGTTCCCAAAAACCAAATTGATGTCGTCAAACCAGCAGTCTAAATCCATACATTGTATGAAACGTGGACATTTTGAGTGCCAACAGCTGTCACTGAAGACTACCTTGTGCTTAATTATACTTAACTTTAAATCTCTGTGTAATTCACTGTGACATATAAAAATTCACCCCCATATAGCAATCATTAACCATAGAGAGGGACAACTGCCATGGAGACCAAAAGCCTTCCACCAGCCTGTAAACATGCTTTCTCTACTTTAAAGCTTGCCATTGTAGTGCAGCATCTGTTGAGAGTGCCCGTTAAGTCAGGTGAGAATTGCTCACTCAGCAAATACGTTTTTTCGCTTCCGAGTTTACTTCCTGGTTATCAGGTCCGCTGCATTTGTGCAGAAGAATGCTCAGGGAAAGTTGTATGAATTCTATGAAACATCCATGGATCAAACATTCATAATAGAAAGTTAAGATTGGTCTTTGTACAGTTCGAGGAGTCCTCCCAACAGTTTTATAGACTCTATGAAGACAATGCGGGTGAGTGGCCACTGGGTAAAACTGAAAGCACCACCGTATCCAGGTCTGTTACACATTTGTGGCTATTCAATTCAAGGAGCTGTCAGTTTTTGGAACCTTGCGTTGGCTTAATTTCCCTCGACCGCGACTGCCGCTTGTCTAAACCCCAAAGATGTTCAATTGATTAGACAAACAAAGTTCATTTAAATAGGATAATAAGGCAATTAAAAGTGCTTTAGGGCTGCAGTAAACAATTATTTAGCGGTGATGAATAATAAAAGGAATTCTTCGATGATGGTTATCATGTTTTTCATTCATCTATTCAGATACAGGGAGCAAGTTAGCATATTTTGACTGATCAACAGTCAAAAACCCAAATATAAGGAGCAGTGAATGTTTGGCAGTTGAGTAATTGATTTATTGGCTCATTTCTCCAGCACAACATAAGATTTTGAAATATTCTTTAAAATGTCCCTTAACAATTAAGCCTCCCGTTATCACCCTAGAACAGCCTACGCCTGTAAAAAAAACTTTTTAGCGCAGTTGACTTAAGTCCCAGGCTGCGGGACAAACTTCTTGTTAGGATTCCCAACACATTGTGAAGAGGCTCTCATCTATTGTGGTCGTGTCTGATCCTGGGGGCTGCGGCTGAGCGAAAATGCTGGCAGTGTGACACAGGCTGATGGGGTGCTCGTCCAAGGCAGCTCAATAATGATGAGACAGATGTATGACAGCCAGTCACAGGAGAGTGTCAGCCTATTTGTCTTTCTGTCTCCACAGAAAGATGGATGACCCTTCAACCCCCGGTGCCGGTGGAAATATTCACAGCGCCGCCGTGTCATGAGGAGCCTATCATCACCACCCCCCACCTTCATGCTGGTCACCCTTCAAGACTTCACATCTTGTTTAGGAAGGTTTTGATGTGTGCTGTCGTTTTAACCAGTCTGTGAGATGCTGGCATTTAATGTATAGAAGTACTGAAGAATTGTGATTATTACTAACCAAAAAAAAACAAAAAAAACTATTTATTTCATTTCTCTAATGTGTTTTCCTAATGAATTTTCAACCTCACAATCTGTTTGTTGCACCATTTTTGTAATGCGTCTTTGAAATAAAAAAGTCTAACACACGCTGTACTGAAGGAGTCCTCGCTGGCTACATGTAGGCCTATGGTTGCTCCCTCAAATTCCCCAGAGAACGGCGAAGTGTGCCTTTAAAAAAACAATTAACAGTAATTGATTTTCTGGGCCACTCAAGGGCACTTGAACACGTCATGTCGTGTCATGTCAGAACGTCCCCTCGTGCGTTGTGAATGACTTGTGTGTTCGCAAACATTGGCCTGTTTACGCATTCCAGTGAACAGAAAGCAACATTAACATTCATTTAAAGCCCTGTCTCTGGGCGCGATTACAAAGAGATGGTAGAGAGTTCGTGGAAATGATGGAAGAGGGATGGGGATGGCATGCAACAAAAAGGTGCCCAGCAGGATTTGGGGGCGCGTTGCCATTACATGGTCTGCTTTATACCCCAAAGGCAACCATTTCAAGTTTAAAGGTTTCTTTATTTGTCATTCTACAACAAAATGCAAGTTGGAGTAGTGAGGTGGATGAGTTCATCAGTCTCAAAGCCTGAGGAGTGAACCTGCTCAGTTGATACTTCTCTATCTTCTGTCAGCTGGCATCAGGGTGAACAGACTGTGGTTTTTTTGTGTTTTAGCATTTTTGGCTCATCCCTGATGCTTGGTAGACCCGTTGTTTATGTAGAAATAATGAAAAGTGTTGCATTACGATCACAGACATTTAAAGTTAGCAGCCAGAGTCATCGTTAGCTTACATAAAACCTCGTATCTTAAGCAATCAAACTGCGAAACAAGATGCAGGCAAGTTCCTGTCTCATCAACTCATCGAAACAAGGGCATCGCTGCACTCTGATACACATCATTTCCATCGTGTCACGACAGCTTTTCACTGCGTCAAACAAAACAGCGTGCGCCACCCAGTCAGACAGCTCAAATCCCGTTCTGTCTGACAGGCCCATAACTCTCCTGCACAGCAGTAGAGTACGCTAAGCAAGTTAGCGAGGGTCAGCCACTGATGTGAACCTTCTCTGTACCAGGAAGTCTGAATGATGATTAATCAGCTTTCGGTCAGCTTTCGGAGTGGAAGGCTTAAATGTGTTATTTGAAGGGAAAGTTGATGCTCTTGGATGGCAGCCGGCCCGCCCTGCAATCCCAAAGAGTCCGTTTTTGATGAGTTGGGAATGAGACGCAAAAATCAACTTTTCTTTCAAGCAGCACCTTTAAAAAAGATGTTTTGCCAAATGCTTAAAAAAATTGTCTTTTTCAATGAGTTGATAGGAAACAATAATAAAAAACAACAAAGCCAAAATAATGAATAGAAAATGTCATTTCATTATCTAGTTGAATTAACATTTACAAACAGAACCATCATTCTATGAAATCTGAATGTGAATTCATTTCACCGCTTTCTAATTTGCTGTATGCGTTTTCCATGAATCAGTAATGAATAATTGCGCAACAAGAATATTTAGACACGTCGTCACTCACGCGGATATAGTACATGCACAAACACACAAACGCACAGATACCTACATCTCTAGGGAGCGCCACAGGTTGGTCACAGATGGGACACAGAGGACTGGGGCAGGGGGCAGACCGAAAGATTGGAGGAAATAATTATCTCCATATATTTCAGTCTCTCATTTCCCTTGGGAAATGCCACACTGATGCGCTCCAGCCTTCATTTCCCCCAGATCACATCAGCTGCGTGGCCTTTTCCACTCGCTCAAGTCAAATTCACCCTCATTTGAAGACGATTCCCTCCTCCGTAACTTTTTTTCCCAATGTGCAGCTTTTGTCACTACAAGTCTTGATCTCTGCGTCAGTCGCTGTGATCGACTTCAAGGACTCGCAGCACACGGTTTGGTTCGCAGTCTTTTGATGGTGCGTTTAGACTCTGACGACTCCCACGGTTACCTTGGTAACAGCAGGTTGTGCCGGGGAGTTCAGAGAAGGTGCGAATTGAGTTTGTTAATGCAACAGTTGTTAATGAGAAAATGGGGATGGGCGGACGGGTTTCCTTGTCACATCTCTGGAGCCTTGACATGCAACAAGTGCATCATACTCCATACAGCTATTTTTTTTCTGACGACACTTAGCTTTGATTCAATCATTCAAATGCATTTAATAGAATTCAGCATTAATAGAAGTGGTATTCACTCAGGAATTGCTCTTTCCCTTGTTACCCTCACCTGTGGTTTGAATGAAACCCCTTATGAATCCCTAAAATATAAATGTATTTATCCAATTTGCATTTCGAAAAGGTTGCACTGTGGCACTCTTAACCAAGAACTTTTCATCACCAAGGCCATTTAACACCCCTTGAAATTCAGTTTGTCATCAACACCTGCAGCCCCGAAAATAAACCCTTGCAAAGAGCTGGGCAGCCGATGTTTCAGTTTAAATTCTTGGACTTATTAATAAAAACCTTTAAGCATCGATTTTAAATCGTAACGGGGCTATGAAGTCTCAAGCATCTACAAAAAAAATGTGTTTTAAAATGTAGTGAAATCTTGCTGTATTTTAATGCGATGACATTTTGTTTCCATCATTTTCGAAGCAGCTTGTTTATTCCACAGTGGGCCTGAAAAGATTCACATTTGACAGAGACACTAGCTCACAGAAGGGAATTTGTTCATTTTTACAGCTTGCCAGACAATATATCCAACACATCCTCATTCCCAACTCGTCTAATGAGGCAGATTGGTCAGTTGCCTTTCACGGTGGTCAGAGGGGTAGTTTGACTGGATCTGTACAGCCCTCACATTACCAGATAATCTGGGCTGACCGTTGGGACCAACCAAGCTCTCCGCCCAGATTTGAAAGTTTGCTGACAAACGGTTAAAATATTATGACATATTATGACTCTTAAAAACACTTTCAAGCTGTCGCAGTTTGGTTTGGTCTGGGCACCACATACTCGGTTTAGTTTAGGCACAAAATTACTTGGTTAGGTTTAGGACAACATCCTATGTAGTCAGTTAGGCAAGAATATGTAATTCAGTTCGACTTTCAAAATAGAGCTGGCAAACAGTTGATATTTTTATGATACATTATGGCTTGTGGACTGCTATTGATTTAGTCAAATGGTCATGGATTGGTTCAATCAAGAGTTGGTTTGGTAAGGTTTAGGCTCCAAAACTATTTGGTTAGGTTTAGGCACAAAAACTAGGAGAAAGAACAGGCTGACAAACAGACGTATTATGATGTTCCCATCCTCAGCTTCAGGTAAACTCAAACTGTTCTTTAAAAAGTCTTTTTTTGGGGTTCTTGAACACATTTTTAACACTACTAAGTATTGACGCTTAAGGTTCTTAGGGCGGTTGTCCACCAGCCCAAAGTGGCAGATTCGACGAGCCTTTATGAGATTCAATGTTGAGACTCAACATTTAATCTTGTGAATTGGGCCTTTAAGAGATTGTACTGAGAGCAGATCAAAACAACAATAGCAAAAGCTGATTGCAGTTTACATAACATGCGAGACTTCAATCTGTCACGTCTAACAACAGCAACCTCAGTGCCGTGTTTTGAATACTGCTTTGTTGTTTTTGTTGTGGCTGTTTCATGTTTTGGAGTGACTCTGCCGTCCTCTCAGTGACAGCTTGATGAATGCTGTTTTTCTGGCTGAATGGGATTTTGCTTTACAGTCCGTGTGCGCTTGTCATTGTGTGTGGAACAAAAACATAAAGTTGTGGGCACTGTGGGAGCGACTGTCATCAGGCTCCTGCTTAGAATGAACAAATCAGAATCAGATTAGATTTTTTATTTTCCATTTTATTGTTGATGTTTTACCTCTTTGAGCTAATGTTTATAGCCATTATGAGACTTGAGCCAGGAAGCAGACTGCAAATGAAATGCAGCTTTTATATAAAACCAAATTTTCAAGCTTTAATGGCCAGCTTCCGCCCGAAAATCCCTCTGTTTTATTTACCACTTAGGGACATAAATCAGTGAAATCAAGCATGATGAACTACAATTTCTGGCAGTGAGTAAATTAGTGGATTTTTCATGATGTGTATTAACTATAGGAATTTGAAGCGGACGAGTGAAACAGTAACAGTAAGACAACAAAAATGCTAAAAATGGACCACTGGTGGCATCAGGGTTTAAGAGACAGCCCATTAAATTGCAGCATCTCCAGTTTGAGTCCAGCTGGGGACCTTTGTTGTCATCCTTCCCCTTGGTCCCCCAATTTTAAGTTTTAAACTTTGAGCCATCTAAACAAGTCACGGAAACATGCCTCAGTAAACAAATCAGTTTATAGTGTATAAACTATAACTTACTATAGTTACTTAGTTTAAAGCAATTTAGTACATTACAAATCAGTTCTGTAGTGCTGCAGAGATGCCATGGTCTACAAATCCTGTTCCCCAGATGTAAGAAAAAGTGTTTGTTTACCAGTTGACATCTGTTCAACATCATAAAGATGGTGGAATCTTGACATCATCCTCCAGCGCTGGAAAGACGTTGATTTTTTCTTTTTCACCTGAAGTCACAACCTACACTCACCTAAATACCCTCTAACTCAAGTAACTTCATTAATTAAGGGTCTTTGCATTTAACAAGACAAATAGTAACTTGTGAACTTGTTAAAAAAGCTGTCATTATTATGGCAAGTTAAATATGGCTAACATATGGTTAACATAATTATGCGATATTAGGTGATGTAATGAGGGGATCGCATGTTGCAGAATAGATAATTTCAGCAGAAAAAAAACTGCATTATGGGATATCAAAATCTGTTTAATCTTGATTGTTAATTTATGTTTCTATAGTGCAATTTACCTAATCATGACTTCAAAAAGTGATGGAGACAAAATTGGTAATTTTAAAAAAGTGGTGAGAATGTCTTTAGGTGCACAATACAAATATGAAACAAGGGAAATATGCAGTGTCTGCAGTGGCACTGAACTTTGCTAACGAATCATGAGGTGGAAATACCAAAAGATACTGAGCTGAATTGTGTCAACTAGAGAGCAACACGTGACTGCAAATATATACCATCAAGTTATGCAAATTGTTGCTATAATATTAATGTCGGGTATTATAGGAACATTCTCTCCTACTAAATCCAAGGATGTGTCTCAAGCTTAGCTCAGGAGGCGGGTCATCATGACATGTCAGCCCATTTACACCAACGTGAAACGAGGGTTCATGTTGGATCTTTGCTTTGTTCTGAGAGGACCACTGCTGCTTTCAGTGTGCAATTTTAATGAACGTTCCTTTAGTACAGTTTTCAAAGGCAGTTTTGCCGTCTCCGCACAGTAACTCTCATATGGATTAGAGCTCAGGAGGATACATTGGCTATTTCAATAAAAAAAGCAAACTTTTACAAAAGAGAAAAGAACTTCAGATGAATCCTTCTATCCCACCAGCCCCTGCCATATGGTAACTCACTCTTTAGAGCCTTTGAACAATGATGATGAATGATGATGACAGTTTGAAGGATTACCAGTGCCGAGTGGAAATGAAAGCCACCTTTTTGCACGAGACTCGACTGCTTTGACATATTGCTTAATTGTATTGCAGGGTCCAAGGCTACAGACGCTGCTTTGAACTCCATGGGAAAGTCAAAAGGAACATGTGACACTATAGAGCTGCATCGAATAGTGGATCTGATGAAAAATAATCTGACTACTATTTAAAGAATCATTTTGCTAATTTTTCATGCCTTTATTTTAAATACTTGCTGGTTCCAGCTTCTTAAAACTGTGGCAGTACTGGCAGAAAAAAGCCTAAAAAAACAGCTGCAAACCACATAAATATATAAACAAAGCAAAAATAACGAACATCATTAGGGCAGCGATAATAATGAACAAATCTTCCCCCTCCAGTCTCTATAAAGGATAATAAAACTGAAATATGCTTCCTTTACCCTCTCATAAAGCAGGCCGTACTGAGAATATTTTTCGGACAAATGATTTGTTTTCAACAATACATCTACAGAGCTTGTAGAAAGGTGCAGAATAAAAGTATTTAATTTCCTATAAAAAAAAAAAAAAGAACATTATCATGATTGTTGGTCCCAACTTTTTTTAACAAGATTTGTCAGCCAATTGCATAATGCCATTTGGTATCACATGGTATAAAAACATAAAAATGGCTAGTTTTTATGTGCCCAGCGTGCTGTACTGAACTAACATTACCTAGCTAGCATTAGCAACATTAGCTACAACAGACTGATGACCACTAGAGGAGCCAGATGATTTGATCAACAGGGGCGTTAGGACAGGTATGCAATGTTAGGGGTGGGAATGGATGTTATCAATAACACTTCTAAAGTGCCACTTCCTACTGAAGTAGGAAAAACTGAAGGTGTTTTTTGGGGGGCTGGGGTATCAAATGGTTCAGTTGAGGTAAACACAAGAAAACCTGCAGGCTCCAGGCCATCGTAAGGCAAGCATCACTCTTGAACAAAGAATTCGGCCCTGATGCAGGTTGATGATGATGACTTCTGATGGTCACCAATACCAGCAGCCAAAATAAAAAAAAAATAAAAAAAAAAGTTAGCAAGTACATTATGACAGCAGTGAAGAGTTTTGGGGTTTTTGGAACGCTAAGGTGGGGGAAAAAAAGAGCAATTTCATTACATCACTTTGGGCGATTGGAAATTCCGGTGATCATTTTTCACAAGTTTTTTTTCTTTACAATTTATATAGAAAGCAATTAGCTAAACCAGATTAATTGTCGTGAAAGTAATCATTAGCAGCCCTACAACAGAATGATAGATCTGCTTTGAAATATGTGCTGGGGTGCCCGAAAGTAAACAACCATAATTTCCTAAAGCTCAGGAAGTCATAATGAATCTTGTGTTTTTCCGGTCCAGCAGAAATAACAAACAAAGCGATGAAATATTTCAACAATGCAAACGCATAATGAATCGAAGCACCGACAAACTGCATTTTTCATGTGAGCTTTGCCGAACGAGGACTTTCCCTCATATATGAAACCGTGACTTTTTTGATAGGAAACAACGGCTTCTCACACATGAGTCTGCAGCAGCTTGTGATTTTCTGACAGCCGATCAGACGTCTATCACCTGCGTCTCCTCTCTGGTGATGCAACCACAGGTGTTGCACAGCAGTAAATTGACCTGTAAGGGAAATTCTTCAGGCTGAACATTGAAGCCAGTAGCAACGTGGATCAAGACATTTAGCAGCCTGCAGCCAACGTTTCTAACATTTGATTGATTTTTCTTTTTTTTTTTACTGCTCTTTTTCCCCTTTTTCTCTGAAAAGATAAATAGATAAATGTCAGCCAAGGAACGCAATCTCCCACCCAAGTGTTTGATCACAGGCTAACTGGGCAATCCAATAAAGCATTTTGCCCCAGCTGGAGTCTTTTCAGACTTTCGTATTAAAATGCAATCCTTTCTGAGTCAGACGTATTGCTGTCGTCACTGCTCCAATATATATCCCACGTCTCTACCGCCCGTACAGTTAAGCCGACCTTACCGGAAATATATGAAACTACTGTTGGCAGCCACAAGCCCTGAAAAGACATCAATGATCACTAACTCAACAGAAAATTCATTTTGCATTAACATTTACCAGCCTTATTAAATGGATCGGCACTCGTCATAAGGAAGGCAAACAAAAAAAAAAATAATTGGTTAGGTTGGTGTAATAAAGTTTCTAAAAGTACAGCTTGGATCTGCTTTCACACTCTGGGGAAATATTCTCTCATTAAGCCGGGTGTGGGGGAGGTGGGGAGCAGCAATAAGGTAGATTTCATCCGAGGCTCAGGAGAAAATGAAACCTTACGTTGACAGCAGAGCATGTAATGTTTTCATCTAGTTCCACCCATGGAGGAAAATTAAACGAAAATTACTGCTTTCTCTCTGATTGTTTGCCCCACAAAAGGCAGAATGAATGATGACATTTTGTCTCGATCTCTTGTTGTAGAACACTTGTTCAGCTACCTGTTGTGCTTCCAAGCATGCGGACTTCTGCCTTTGTGCAAGACATGGGTCTCAACATCGGCGCAGCAATAAACCTCACTGGAGCAGCTGATGTAGGTATCACTGGTTTCCCTGGACTGTCAGCTAATTAATAATCATTCAGTGTGATTTGCTGGTCATTGATTCTTTCCGTTATCATCCCTTATCTTGATTGATCAGTTAATTGTTTAGTCTATAAAATGTGTGAAAGTCTGTACCCTACTGAATATCTGAAACAGTTTGTCAGTCAAATAGCACAGTGGAGTGAAAGGAAATTAATTGACATTTTGTTTTCCAAATGTTGCGTCTTTTTCTCTGTTTTTATATCGACATGAATTAAATGTCTCTTGAATTTTAACTGTTAATTGGACAAAACCAGACGTTTTGAAGGTTTCACTTTGGGCACTGAGGATTTGTGATGCACATTTTACACAATTGTCTGACATTTTATGGATGTATAACTGGCTATCAGGAACAATAATTTAGATTACTGGATAATGCAGGTGTAT
>CAEMYA010000024.1:11946248-11968202 GCA_903131615.1 Diplodus sargus
GCCCCACCCACCATACACTCAACACAAAAAAAAAACACAAAAAATGTACATCATTCTGAGTCATACTGCAGCATAAAGTCGTAAATCAATATCCGCTGGTGTCACTGGAAACAATGACGAAGTTATCTCTGTATTATCATAGATTAACTATTCATGAACCTTAAATCAATATTTCCATCCTTTTAAAGAAAGCTTCATGTCCTAAAGGCAACGTGCGCACAAGAAGAATTCACACTAAAGTTTGAGGCGAAAGTGAAACTTGAGAAAGAGCGTCTGATTTTTTTTTTTTTTTTGAGAATATGTACCCTTTTTCCAGCAAACGTCGTGGGCACTCAAGCAAAGCTCAGGGTTACTTACTCTTTCACACTTCTACGCAGAGCACAGACGCGACAAAGAAGTGTTTGTTCGCTCTGAGCAACCAAAAGGACAAAAATCTGAAAGAGGGTTACATCACTCGCATGTGATTCAGAGCAGTCCTTGACTAAATTACGTTGGAGCGGAGGCACGCAGCTGACTGACAAAGGGGTGAATAGAAAGACATTTTAAAAATTAACTGAAAGGAGTAAGGCTACAGGATGAGACTTGAAGGCTGAGGTTCACAAATGAAGTGCTTCTTTACTGAAAAAAAAACTCTTTGAGACGTTGACGGAATGTCTTAAAGGAATCGCAGGTATTCATGTGGGAGGAGAAGACCGTCTGCTCTCCTCTTTGTCAAAGAATGTGAACTTGATAAACTTATTGATAAACTTCAAGCAAACATCATTATGACTCCACTTTGAGTTGGAGAGTTTCAGTCTGTTAATTCCACCTCCAATCTATGGTGAGGCTTTGTTTAATAAAGGGTTACGAAACGTGTTTTCTAAACTGTCTTTGTAGAGTACTCACAACTTCATAATGAATAAAATGTTGGTCTCTGTTCTCATTCCTTCGGTACGCACCGGCCCTGAACTGATCCCCTCTTCAGATCACTACAATGGAAGACAAAACAAGTGAGCGTCATACATTATCTCTGAAGTCTTTTCATTAAATTCTAAGGGTTTGGCCCGGTGTATGCTGGGTAATGCTGGTTACAAAGGTAGTTCTTATCTAAGCACGTATTGTAAGTGTATTGGGAACTTTCTATGCCATCGCTCAGACACTTACGGCTGACTGACACATAATGCAGAGCTCAAACAACTTGAACTAACACAGGTGTAGAAAATAACCCCATTCTAAGTCTGTTTCATCTCAGAATCCTGTGCCTCTTCTGTGTCCTGGACAGTGATTCCCCGATGCGGTAGAGAAACTGCACTCGGCGGCTACAACCGAGTCTGATCCACGGTGGCACGGACTTGGAACTGGGATATTTGGAGACCAGTTTTTGTGGTGTGGATGGGACCACGGCCCTTTTTCAATAGATCCCTCGCCCCTACAACTTGGCAACTTGTTCGGGCCCTCCAAAGAATGGTTTTTCAGGGAGGCAGAACTCTCCACCATTTCAATGTGTTATGTCCTTCATGTCCTTGTTTTTATAACAAGCATAAAACAAATCAGCACAGTTTGCATTGCAATCACTGACCTTTGTTTGACAGTCCTGAATTTTGACACATTTCAATGCTGCGTTTTGATCGCATATGTCGAGTCCACTCAGTCCACTCTCATCTAATATTAGTGCAGACCGGCAGGGCCGCTCTTGTCTGACTTTTGCCTTTAACCATGTGGCCGTTTCCCGGAAAAAAACACCTTCAGCTTCTGCAGGGAAAATCCTATCAAGACACATCCGCCATGCAGCAGATTATTCACTTACGCATCACGCAATCACAAAGTCATGGCTCGGAGCAGACGTTCTCTTGCCAAGAAAAAAGTTATTTAGCGCTGATAAGCAGAAGTTGACCATCAGTACAGGAAACAAGCCTAATGCAGCCACCGAGTGAGGCTGAGTGAACAAGAGCCCAGCCGTTTAGATGTAATTGGGATACGAAGCAACAATCAGTCGCATAATCACATTTCTTTTACTGGAAATGCTAAATGTGGAGAGTGTGGTGTGAAATGCGATTGTGGTCATTTCTCTTGACAGTGACAAAAGCCATGTTGAGTTGTTAATGAAGCCATTATTGGACAGAAAGTCTGGATACCTCCTCAAAGCCACGTCCAGCAGGATCATCTCCAGCACCAGTTTTAAGATTCCTGCTGCACACTATTCTTCCAAAGTGTCATTCTGAGGCGACGTGACCACATTTTTGGCGGGCCATCTCGCTTATGAAAAGATAGATTAGTACAGTATGTTTTGTATTAAGTAGTTCCAACTTTGACTTAACACAGGTGTGGCTAATAGTACGGCTTGTTGCCATACCTACATGGAAACAAGCAACTCTTAGTGTTACTAGCTGCACCCGAGGCGGTCATGGCAAGTCAAACAGGGATGATACACCACTTTCTCTATCTGCTCAGTCAGCGTACTCTGAAAAGTGCGAGGCTTGAACAAAAATTGGGTGGTTTTGACCAACCTAGTCGCCATAACAAATGTTAGCAATGCAGGCGTCTTCAGCTAACATTTTATCTGAAGATGCCCATGCTCTGGTCCGGTTAAGGGAGAAAAAACACTCGGTTTGGGTCAAATTTGGATTGAAATACCTGTTTTGAATGCCACAAACACAGCTGAATATTCCCCTGAGGTCTCATTAAAAATAGGAAACACAGTCATATGAGTAAGAGCTATTTCCAGTACAAGTTTTTTATATATATAAACTTGAATGAATGAACTTGAGTGAGCTACCCAATGAGGATTGTTCTTCATCACAAGCGAATACTGACACATTTTACTTGGATGATAATCAAACAGATACTCATTTCAGCCAAACTCAACCCCAAAGTGAAAATGTGTTTGGTTTATCTATTATCATTAAAGAAATCCAAAAAAACATTGCCATTATCATTAAATAGGATTAATGGCGGGGTATGATATCGTCTTATTTTAGAAGTAGAGATAAGAACAGCTGCACCACTGATGAGTCACTTGGAACAAGACAGTACCGATATAGGCTGGGTGAGGATAAAAATGGACTGTATCCATCATTTCCTCTCACAATCACATCGGTTAATTCACACACCGCCGTTCCTTAATTTAATTACGGTATGGCCGAATGGGCACGACCTGTCTCAGGTGCCCTCGGCGTTTCTTATTATAGCAGGTGGGGGTGTCTTGTGGATTCAGCTCATCTGTTGTATTTGCTCCGCAGCTCACAGAGACCTCTCGGCCCCGACGCAATCTCACCTCATTAACATTTTAGGTGACAAGTCTGTCGCGGCCTTAATTAACAATTCATGAGCACGGCTTATAGCTATATTAACATTTTACAGCCAATAAATCAGCTTTCCTAATCTGCTGTGTGTGTGTGTGTGTCTGCATGCACATGTGTGACAGACTTGGAGGGGTGTGTGCGTGTGTATGTGTGTGTGCGTGTGTGTGTGTGTGTGTCTTCTTTGTGTACAACCACAACAAGCAACTCTATCTCCCTTTGTCTCCACGTCTGTCTGCCAGTCTGTCTCTGACCATGACATTCGTTTGAACTTTTTTCTCTTAATCTTATGTTCTGATCATGGAACTGCAAGCGATTCATAGCCATTATGGTTTTCCTGCAGCAAAACAAGACAAACCCAACCTACAACCTGATCCGGAGGAGGTCATTCACAGTGTTATGCCAATTATTAACCTACAAAGATGAATCCGACTAAGCGCCCACAAATGCAAGTGTCACCCATTATGGAAAGGTCGACTAATTAGGGAGCTATTTTCGGTCAGTCGAATATTACAAAGTGACAGCGATACAAGTCGGTCTCTGTCAAGACTTCTTTTTAGTGTGGGAAGAGAACAAGAAAGGAGAGGAGAGACGGGGGGAAAAAAGAGGGACAAATCTGAAATAATGATGGAAGACAATCTGGTGGAGTCGATTCTCTGAGGTATCATCCTCTCTGCTTCCCTTGCATGTATTCAAAAAGCCTCTGAGACTGTAACAGTAAGCATGCCAGGAAGCCTTTAGTTGCTTCATCTTACTGTAAAATGTGTATATGGGCGTGTTCGTATGGTATAGTTTGTACCTAAAAGTGACAACCCAGCATCTTTGCATCGGGAGGATGCAGAAGTAGGTGTTAATTCAAGCTTTACAATAAGAATGTTTTTGATTCGATAAAGCTCACAAGATGTCTTGCAATGAGTGAATAAAGCAGAATATGTGATCAAAAGGCCACGTCTGGAGGGAAACTGAAGTAACAATCCACCTGCAGCACCCTCCGCCGGCCCCTTGACCCCACTTTGAGGAGTACCTGTGTTGCCTGCCCAGTGTGTGTCCATGCCTCGGCTCTCCCACTGAGTCACCCAGTGTGAGTGCAGCGCTATCCTGGTGTAATGTGCGTGGTGCATGGCTGTTGCTTGCCAAATGAAAGCGATCTCTGCAGCACGGCTCATTCTCCCTTGGTGACACACACACACACAAAAAAAGCCAGCGTTTGGCTTTTTTTCCTTTTATTTATAAGAGCATGTTTACTGGTAACAAGCCTTAAAAAGCCACAGTGTACCAACATGGATGCATGCAATCTGATTCAGCTGATGTGAAGCAGTGTGTCCGCAATACAGCACAAAACGGGTCGTCTCTGATGAAAGTAGCGTGCTTTGTGTTGCCTCAGTAGCAGCCTTGAGGCTTTATTATAAGTTGACATAAAGATCAAGGTCACCGCTCCAGTGCAAGCGTGTTGAATTTAAAGGATTCAGAAGCAAGTCTTGGTGACGGGTGGCCTTACCAAAAAATGCACGTCTCAGTGACAAATTCCTTGTGTGCTGCAAAAGGATCCACCCCGGCTCAATGCAGGCTATTCCAATTCCAATCAGTCCTCAAACTTCTGCAAAGTTGAAAAATAAGAAATCGATCTGAGGGAGGTGAAACGGGGGGAAACGTCCCCTGGATTTATGGATGAAATCACGGTGGGGGTTTTTTTTCTCTTTAAACTAAAAGAAATGGCTGTGCGTTTCCCTTCAGTCACGACTCATCTTCTTCCTCTCATCCTGCCTGAATGTTGGGGCACAAGTGAAATGAAAGGACTATTTTCTAACTCTGTGCAGGAGGCGTAGTTGCGAGGCGCGTTGCTCGACATCGCATTAGAGCACTGGGGGAAAAAAAACAGACTGTGTAGCTTTTTAAAACTGAGGGCAGAAAGAGTGTTTGATGATGGTGATTCAGCCTGCGAGGCATGTTTTCTAGTAAATGTTCAGGAATTTTAAAAAAGCGATGGTGAAGTCAGAGTACGCAACACATGGCTGACATGAGCGTGGCGTCGTGAGGGTGATGGAGAAATGTAAAATTCGGGTGCTCATATTGCCTCAGTAATGAAATGTTCTTTCTCTCTCTCTCTCTCACCCCGACACTTGCTGAAAAGGAAATTGCCATGACTACAAGGAGCTTCTGCCTCTTTTACTGCTGCTGTGCTGCCCTCTCATGGCGACTAAACAAACTGCCACAAACTGTCCAAAAAAAAGCACTCACACGACACCCCATTAGAGAGCTTTTTACACTCTGAGCAGCCTTGAGTCCATGTCGAGGTTTGCTTGAACATGTGTTTCCGTGTATTGGGGTTAGACTTTAACTGAAGGAAAATAATGGAAATTGTTATTTATGCCATTAAAGGACCACGTGGGGTGAAAGATATTCATGAGATGTCTCGTTTACATGACTAAAGAAAGGAACACAATCCCTGCAGACATCATCCACTTACATAACCCCGATTTCCAAGCATCTCTCGGTGCTTCACTGCCCGAAGAAAGAGCGCAGTCTTATTTTGGGAAGGGCTATCTCTGGTCTGACAGCAGCTCAGACAGAGAGCTTGTTCAATGGTAAAAGGTTATTTTTGGGGGGGGAAAGAGAAGAGAGTGTGTGTCCACAGGTGTGTTTATCCATCTCCTTCTGAATCATTGCTTCACATTCTCTCCCCGTCTTTGTTCAACTGTCATCTCCCTTGGTTACGTCCCCTCTCCCTCTCTGTTTTTCTTTCATTTTCATGTGTGTTAACTGACAGCATCTGTCTCATCAGGAAACCAAAGTCGTACAGTATTGCCGGTGGCAGCACCCTGGGACACTGGAGGGGGGGTGGGTGGGTGGGGGGAGTTGCTTCAGGCTGTCTCACTAAAAGAAATACTTTTCACAGCACCGCCGTGTGTGGAAACTCTCCTCCCATCTCACACTTTCACACTGACAATGAATTCCTGCCTCGAGTGCTGTGAATTGAAGCTCTTGTGCAGCTTAATGTGCTACTTTCTGTCTCCCACCCCCCCTCCACAATATGACACCACTCAGTTTGGCTTGAAACAATAGGGGTTTGCTCAGCAGAAAGAAAAAAAAAAACAACAGACTGCACACTATGTATTCTGCCTATATCCCCCATTCACTAACAAGGCAGACAGAATGTAAATGACTGCTGTTATCCCAGGCTATGAATATCATCAACACAGGAGCTCTTTCAGCACTTGGAGGTTGCCTTCAGGAGACTTGATCCTGTTATGTTCATCAGTGAGGTGTGAGTTTTTGGGCTATTGGCAGACAAAGAACTCATCAGCTTGGATCATCAGATGCATAACTTGATTAAAGGACGTTATCACAAACAACAGCACCTTTAAAAAAAAGGAAAAAAGGGGCTGTGGAGAGTTTTTTTTCCTCATCTGAATGTGTTTTGGGGGGAGGGTGTGGGCCCTGAACGTCATTCCAAGGGAGTTGCAGTGAATCTGGACTTCCCCAAACTCAAAAGTTGCTGGAGTTGGACCAGTCACTTCTGGGGCAATGTGACTTTGGTGCGCTTGGTAATAACAGAGCAGCACTGTTGTTTTCCTTCTCTTCTTCTGTGTTAGGACTATTTATTTTCAGGCGTCTGTCAAGTATGAATCACAGGAATGGAGAGATGGACTGGCGGTGGACAGTTTTCGCACTGTTGCTGAACTTTCAGTTCACTTACGGGTCTCCCTCATCTTATGACTTGTTCCACGGGTCTCCATACACCGGGGTGGTGCACAGACACAGGAATAGGTAAGAAATAAGTTCTTTGTTTTTTTATCTACGTGTGTGGGAAACAGTTTTAAAACTTTTGAAACTCATTATAGCCGCTGACTGCTTTCACCCAGCTTCTCCTGAGAAGTTCACGCGGGGCGTTTGTTGCCAACAAAAGCGCGATGACGCCCAAACTTCTCATTGATCGGAACGACCTCGGATCGGCGCACATTTATCCTCTTATGGTCATTTGTAGCCTGTTAACGTCCACTGTGCTTTTTTATCAGCCTGCGTCTAAATCTGGCTCTCCGGTGTGGCCAGTGTTGCCAAACGCGATAAGAGCCAGATACACGCTGGAATGCCAGCGATTAGTCCAACTTCTCATCTGCCACAGACCATTAGTGCATTAGCGACTGATAAACTAAAATAACCAAACGAGAAAGAAAAAAAAAAAACAAGTGAAAAAACACCTCACTGAAATGACGCAACCTGTATGGAAAAGCTCAGTAAACTTAACGACCTGATTCTGATGTTTTTTATTACCCAGATCATTAAAGCGCTCCATAACTAATCCAGAGCTATCCGCACAGTTTTTTTCCACAGAGATGTTTTGTCACAGTTCCTGGTACGCTGAAGCTCTTGTTTATCTCCCTGCCTTTCTCTCCTCAGGAACTGGTGTGCCTATGTGGTGCGCAGGAACGTGAGCTGCGCCGTGCAGGGGAGTGTGGAGAGCTTCCAGGAGCCCGTAGTGGCCCCCTGCCCAGCCTACCAGCCCGACTGCCAGCAACAAGTGACGTGAGCATCCGGGGGAAGCGAAGGGGAAGGGGTGCTTGAGGGCGCATCATGTTTAGTTGCATGAGATGGACTGCAGTCGAGGTACAAAGTGTTTCTCTGAGAGACCTGGAGGCAGAAATATCCACCGTGGAAAGAAACTCCGCTGGCAGAACCGAAAGCACAGAAATTTCTAGCAAGTTGAAAAAAGAAAAAAAAAAGCCCACTGAAAAGGGCAAAGAGTCAAACAGGAAATAGTTTAAGGGGAATTGATCTTTCCCTATAGCTGAAAGACAAACAAGTGGGATCTTACCTGAAATGACTTTCCGAGGAACATGCAGTGGCAAATTGCCGAAAGCGACCAGTGATCACCCAGTCCATTAATCAACATATCGACTGACAGAAAATGAATTGCCAGCTGTTGTCATAGTCAACCATTCGTTTCAGTCGTTTTTTAAGCAAAATTCTCAAAGATTTGCAGGTCCAGCTTCTTAAAGGGGCGCTGTGTAGTTTTGGAGAAGAAATTCAACACTCGTAAATTTAGATATTTACAATATCAACGAGGTAGTAGGTAGAAATATTTTCCATAACTAATTAAACAAGCTGTTCTCAGAGGAGAGTAGGGTCCTCTGGAACACTTTTTGAAGCTAGAAAGGTGGCAGGGTCTGCCACATGTTAATTTGTTTATTCAGTGTATTAAGTCATGACAGCAAAGAGAGTTTGTTTATTCAGTTTGTCTAGGCATAAGAAGAAAATCTGTCAATGAAGATCTTTCTCTTCTGATTAAAATGTCTTCCCCAAAACTACATAGTGCACCTTTAAGTGTCAGGATTTATGTCTTTGGGGTGTGTAATCATTGACCTTACATTCGTGTTAAAAAGGCAAACTAATTGCGCACCTTGGTGAGTTTTTTTAAAAAAGGACATCTGTGTTAAATCATTGTCCAATCATCCAGATATGTAGATTACAGCAGACATATTTGCGTGTTATAGAACTGGCTAAACAGGATCTCAATCCCTCCTCACTTATCTAATAACAAATTCTGTAAAACAAAATTTGATTTAAGTCCATGTCAATACACAAAACCCTTAAGATCGATAAAGCAATTTGCTCCTCAAGTGGAGTCTCCTGTAGTGATTGATTGTTTGTAAATGGGAGTACCTTCCCCAGTAATTCCTGAGAAACAGCAGCCATTAATTCTGTACTGGAAGCGCTGTGTTGCAATTTAGTATATTTTCCTTTGTGAGTCATTATTTTTGTTTTGAGACAACACAAGCTATCTGTGGTTAAGCTCTGTGATGCGCGCACACACACACACACACACATGCAGAAGAGCCACTGTGTTGTGGAAAAGCTTCCTGGAAACAGATCATTCTTATGTCAGAGGAAGACATTTCCAAGTTCTTTGCATAAGGCAAAAAGGAGCTGGCAGTGAGGACAGACACCTCGGGTTTTTCCATTTCTAAGTTATGACGTACAGTATCGGTTTCATATTATCTCATGAGAGGGTGAGATTTCAGCGCTCATAGTTGATTACAGCTGTAAACGTTATTTTTATTTTTCAGTTTCCTTTTGTCCATTTGTCAAGCCGGTGTTATCAGCGAGGGTGACAAGCGGCAAATGTGCAAAGATGAGTGTTTTCAGTCTTCAACTTTCCAGATGTTCATGCATGACATGACCCCTGTCTTCTGGGAAGTGATGTCATCTATTGTTTCTATGGGAGTTGTTTGTCTTGGCCAGAAAGTGATAGTGAACAGTAGAGAAGCTCAAAAAGTGTCCAATAAAACAGGCGTTTTGGTGATCGCGGGAGTCAACAGCTCCCAGTAAAAACATATATCCCTGGAACAGTTTTGTCCCTTGGGAACGGCAGAGAAGCTGAAGCAAAGATGAAGATTGTGAATAACACTCAACAAAAAAGGCTCAGTGTTTCCAGTTTTATGTTCGTACTTCTCTGAGATTTGGAAAAAAATGTATTGATTTCTCTGTCTGGTTTTACAGATACCACAATCGATTTCGACCAACATACAAGATTGCCTTCAAGACAGTCACGGAGTTGGAGTGGAGATGCTGCCCTGGATACCAAGGTCCAGACTGTAAAGATTTAAAACCACCCCCAGACCCACAAAGAGTTCAGGGAACACAGCCATACCTACCACCAAATCCTGGACATACAACCAGACACACACAGAGTAAGACACCATTTTCTGTACCACTGAAAAAGTAATTCAAACAACTTTTGTGTCCTCAAGAGGAGCATTTATTCATAAAAATCTAAACAGTTATTCTCTGCTCGTAGGACCAGAGCGGAGAGAGACAGGTCACCATGAGATGAGGCACGGTGGGACGGATAAGGTGCATCTTCTGGAAGGTGAAGTTCAGCGACTGTCCCGAACAGTCCAGGATCTTCAGTCAGCCTTGACGGGGTTAACCGACAACCTCCGCACAGACCTGCAGGAAGACACGAAGAAGATGCTGGTGACACTTATCAACAACATACATCCACCAGACAGCGCCACAGCCGCAGGCACAGAGGAGAGCCCGGCAGTGCTTGATGGTCATCAGGCTACTAGAGGCGGGCTTGCTGGAGACAAGGCTATAGAAAAAATAGAGGCCCGGTTGGATGATATCAACAATGCGCTGAAAAGCAAGGATGAAGCTTTGGAAGACCTAAGAGGAACCATGACAAGTCATGAGGGGCAGATCCGTGTCCTGATGGATGCCTCTCAATCCCAGACTCCATCCATAGTGGAGTTTGATGTCATACAAACCTACATTGATGGAAAATTTGAAAAGCTTAAGAAGGAGCTAGACCAGAATGTGGAGGAACACATGACCAAGCTACAAAGCTCATGCAGTGACAAGATCGAGACCTTGCAGAAGACCTGCGAAGACAACCGTGACCAAGGTCTGGCCAGCTTAACCAAGCTGGTTGATACCAAGGAGGCCGATCTGAGAAAGGAGATTAGGGCACTACGTCTGGATATGGCTGCTGCAGATGGACCTGTACGAACTCAGAGGCAGACAGAGCTGTCCAAACCAGAGGAGGATGATAGTGACCACAAAGACCTCTGGCGAGAGATTGACCGCATCGCAGAGGCTCACCGCATCCTGAATGTCCGCATTGACAATGAGCTGGCTCACCTCAGCGCAGCACCTCAGGAAGACAATGATTTCAGTCTACTGATGGAAGAGCTGGAGGCACGCATTAACATCACGGAGCAAAACGCAGAGACTCACTGTTTCTATATTGAAGAGAAGCTGACCCGCACAATTGCAGAGGAAGTGGCAGCACTGCGACAGCTGCTGGGGGAGCGCCTGAACACCATGGAGGACCAGTTTACGAACATGCTGGTGGAAATGAGCAACAACTCCTTCCCTGGGATGTTTGGTGACTCTATGGATGCCATCCAGGCAGAAGTCAACAACAATAAGTTCCTCATCCAAGGCTTGGATGATAAGGTCAACGCTGTGGGAGAGTTATGTTCTACAGGATGCTCAGGTTCAGGAATTTCTGTAGGTGCTGTGAGTTCATCACAGCCACCAAAATCTCTAGAAAACATTTTGAAGGATTTGAGTCGATACAGGAATGACTTGGATGTTCTTCACACAGATTTGAGTACCAACACACAGAAACTCAGGCAACTGGAAGACCTAGTTGAAAGGCAGACAGTCACAAATGAGAGACGCGTTCAGACGATGGATGACTTCCAGAAGGGATTGATTAATCTCCAAGATAATGTGCTTGGTCTGGCTAGTGGTGTCACCACCCTAAGTGACTCCTTGAAAAAATATGACCAGGATTTGTACAGAATGAACCTGACATGCTGCCATGCAGGGCAAAGTGGTACTGGGAGTCCATCACGGGACAACTGGGCATCAGTCATTGCTGGACCCAATAGTCAGGCAGATGACACCAGGCGTCAGGTGGACGAGCTGAGGCACAAGTTCGATACGCTCAGTCAACAGGTGTCATCTGAGCTGAGTCAATGTAGACAGAACACGCAGGGCGTCTCTGATGGCATTTCCG
Organism: Diplodus sargus; assembly: GCA_903131615.1. Taxonomy (NCBI): domain Eukaryota; kingdom Metazoa; phylum Chordata; class Actinopteri; order Spariformes; family Sparidae; genus Diplodus; species Diplodus sargus. The sequence continues at coordinate 11,958,054 of CAEMYA010000024.1, forward strand.
TTGTTGATGGACGCGTGACCAGACTTGAAAAGGTGTGTGGGAGGTTAGACGGAATTTCCGCCAACATCAAAGAGCTGAAGGATGGGATGGAGAGACATGTTGGTGGTCTGCGGGACTGTATGTACCGGATGAACGTCACCTGTGGAAACCACGGGGCAGAAATCACTGCACTGCAGAATTCGTTGCAGAGGGTCCAGGGACAGCTGTCTGAGATGGCCAGGCATGTTATGAAAGACGTCACTGCCAAAGAGCCAGGTGAGTCAGTGGTTTGGGGATAGATTGATGATTATTGTGGAAGTGTCTTGAGATGATGATGATAGGATCTATCAAATGGCCTCATTGGCTCTCTTTGACAACAACCAGCCATTGTGGGGTCACACTGATCTATGTTTATTCCCTGAATTTGGAGCCAATATTTAGAAGATTAATAACTGCAGAACTGACACACGGTAAATGGATAACTATGCGAATCTTGAACATGTAGAGCTTTGGTATTTGGCTGTTGTGCTCTGACTTTGTCACTCTCCAAAGTGAAGCAGCAGGCTCAACATAGCAAGGAGTGGGGAGTGACGATAATAACTTCCAACCTAGGGGACCAGCACGTTACTAATTAAACACATATTATCTTAGAACAAAAACATTGTCGAGTGGGTGCTTCTCTCCTGCACCATGTGTCACATTTTTCTTGTGTTTGTTTAAAAAAAAAAAAAAAAAAACTTTTCAGCGTCATATGATTTTTCCATTAAATGCATATGATGGCCTGTTGCAGCCAAAGTTAACCATACCAATTTGTCCAAAACAGGCTTGTAGCAAACAAGTCCCTGTGTGATTTGGTACCTTTAGACCAGTGGTCCTTTGGACGCTGTGGCTGCAGGTTTTCATTCCAACCAAGCAAGAATACACCTGATCCAACAAATCAACTGTGTAAAGACAATGCAATTGATTGGATAAGTTGAGTCAGGTGTGTTCTTGCAGCCACAGCGGCCTTTTACTGGATCAGTTTGAGACCTCTGCTTTAGACGAATCCAGACAAGCTATTTTCCATCTTTCCCAGTATTTATACAAAGCCAAACTGGCTGTAGCTTCATACTGAAGTGCATGCAAGTGTCAGCAGAAAAGCATTTCTCAAAATGTCAAAAAGATATAATGTAGTAATTAAGTGTAGATTATGACACAGTTTAACCACTAACAAGTCCATGGAATCCCACAGAACACTGTACTGAGCCAGAAGAACACACACTCCTTTGCAGCTTACTCTATAACATCTAAAACATGAGTTTATCAAGTTTGATTAACATCTGTGTAAACACAAACTTTTCCTGAAGGTAATCCTTCATATAATGCATGCTGCTTGTTTGGCTTACATGGAGGCTTGGAGGGCAGGATCAGATCCCATGAATTGCCACAGGGTATTTCCCGGAGAGGGAGGACACGAGTTCACAGGGCCTCCCGTCCTCGCCTTGAGTATGTCATTCAATATGTCCCTGCACCGAGGCAGAGGCCCACATTGGAAGCTTCCTTTGACTTAGCTTCATGTTATCCTAAGAATTCCCCAGTCTTTATATAAGGAATTGGATAGGTTAAAAGAATCTTAAATTCTCTTAACTACTCCGATGATATACTCTCACTGTTTTGTGCCTTATTGCTCCCTTATGTAAACGTCAGAACACCCGAGCGGACTATTCCATTTTTCCAACTCCCTTTATGAACGTGTTGACTTGTGAGGTCTTCTTTCTTGCACCATGACATCGCCTTTTTTTTTCTTTTTTTTTTTTTCTTTTTTACTCATACCACAGAACTGCAGGCCTCAGTCACACTTCCCGGTTTCTCAGTGCACACATACAGCTCCCTCCCTTCCTTTCTCCCTTACACATGTACACATACCAACCTCCAGAGATTCCGGTAGGGTGACCTCAGCCTGATGTGTGGAGTCTGGTCCTCATTAAGGGCCCTGACTCACTGCTGGAGCCAGTCTTGATGGAGAGGGGAGAAGCAGAGCTCCACACCCAGGACCAGATGCTTCGACTACCCTCAGCTGTGATGTCATGACTGGGGCCCCATCACTGGTGCCTCCCTTTCTTAAACCATTGTCCAAAACAATGGTCTGATAGGGACCTGAGGAGAAAAGGTGGGCGGCTGGATTAATGGTTGAGGTGTAGGGAGACGAAGATCGTAAAGACAACTTGTATTCCATTTCACTCATTGCCAAATATGGTCTGCTAATTCCAAATTCCGATATTTGACTTCATCACCATGCCTGTAACATTATACTGCACTTTTGCCCATGATTAAATGAGACTGAACTGTCTGCCCTGCTGCAGGATTGGTTTTCAGGGCTCTTACTTTGTGACAACTTCCATTGTATGAGTGAGCGTGTTTACTGGAAGTGTGCTTATTCACTTTCCGTCTGAGAGTAAAGAGAGGACTGACACCACTCACATGTCCGTAACCTGCTCGTAGCAGCAGACAGCTAATTTAGCTTAGCATAAAAGCCAGAAACAGAGGAAACAACTAGCTATGTCCAGTGATAAACAAAATCTGCCTACCCACACCTCTAGAGCTCCCTTATTGACACGTTATAACCTTTTTAAGTATAAACGTGTACGTTAAGTATGAACGTCAATTTATCATTATAAGAAAATCCAGCAACTAGTCTACCACATCAAATCCCAGCAAATTGTCACTTTAATACTTTAGTTTTTGTGCGCACTTGTCACTACCTGATCTAAGTAGTGCATGTGCAAGCTTGTATGCCATTTTGGACAGCTAGGTATGGTAACACCACTTTGACAAAACAGGATAAGTTGTTTACACCCTTTTTTAAAGATAAAATCTTCACTGCTAAAGGCTAAAAGAGTCAGCGCACACCTCATTTGAACAGGATGCATGAGCTCGACCACGCGTCGAGGGTGTAAATAATATCTTTCGAATCAGTGTGGGATCTCTGGGATTTGGGAGACTCAGATTACATCGGACAAACTATAAGGAGCCATTTTCCTTTTTTGTTTTTATGAAGTTTAACACTGTTTGGCTTTTAGGCTCCAGGGACGCTTTGTGGACTATGAAACTTCACCTGACCTTTCATCGACATGCGGTTGAGTAAATAATGGCGAAATTTTCATCTTTGGGTGAATTTATCCTTTAAATTGAGTTATTATTATAGATTATGGTGGCGTGTGGCTGCCTGACGTAGCACAGCACTGTGTGACAATATTGTTCTTGAAACTTACTGCAGTTCTTGCATGCGGATTGTCCAAGTGGTGTTGTTGTACCCCACTGTCCAAGATGGCAGACATAGTCATGTGCTATGTGCTATTATTGGCTCTGAGAGCTACTCACATTGGACAATGACTGCATTGAACAGAGCCATGCTAGCTGTTTTCACATGTTTACAGCCTTTATGCTAAGCTAACTTAAGAGGCTGCTGGTGATGGCTTCACATTTACTGTACAAACATGAGAGTGGTTTCAAACGTCTTATCTTGGCAAGAAAGTGAATAAGTGTATCTCTCAAAATGTGGATCCTTTCCTTTAAGGGAAAATATCATCATATCCTCTCACTTTGCCCTTATGATCTGTTTCCTGAATCCCACAAGAGAGGGAGTTGGTCTGTGTGACCGAGGTAGCAGGAAGATATAATGTTTTCCCCAAGTTTGGCAAAGAGGGAAATAGTCTAAATAGGCATAAAAACAATCCATGAAAAAAACCCCAGCTCTGTGGGTGTGGTAGTGCTGGTGGTGGTTGAGAAACTACTGAAATGTTTCCTCTCTGTTTGAGCTCATATTCTCCACTCAGTCATATGAGGACCCCGAGGAGGCCCGCGAACAGATGAGGCGTTGTAATAACAACGTAACTGAAAGATTAACTGGAATAGCTTCGCCCTTACTCAGTGCGGCTGGAATTGTGTGAATTCGGTTGCACAAATGTTGGCGCTGCTTTGCCCACCAAAACAGCTGCTGCAGCAGAGGTCTGCCGCCACAGCTTGTGTGTGTTTGTTTCGGGCTGTTTTCCTTTACGACAGGAGAGTTGCGGTTAAGCGGCCGTCACTGTTTTGCGTTGATGTGTCAAAGCCGTTTTGAAATTAGTCGAGACTCTGCACGTTATTAGGAAATGTAGAAAATATGGAAAGCGCTTCTGATTTCAAAGAGCTTGAGCATGCTGTGCCTCATTCAGGCGGTGACTAATCAACCTCCTTGTGCTGAATTTTTCTTATTCGATTCTCAAGCTGTTTTTTTTTCCGCTCCTTCTGGTTTTTGGAGGTGATCCCAGTCTGGCTCAAATCGCTTCCCTGTCGTTTTTTTTTTGTTTTTGTTCTCTCTCCCTTATCTCTGAGTTTCTCTCCCTTCGCTCCCTCGTCGCTCTCTCCTTCTGTCCAGCTTTTCTTTCTGCCGATTTGTCCTTCCAAGAACGCCAGAGGACTTTCTTTTTCTCCTCTCCCCCTCTTCCCTGTCCTGTAAGCGTCTATTGACAGGTGGGAAAAAAAAGGAGGTTGCATTAACACCGGGGTAAAACAAAGTCTTTGATTTCATGGATCAATGCTCTGCAATTGATCATTCTGACTTGATATTGGCGAGACAGGCACTAAAATTAACTGTCTACCGTGATGAGGGAAGGCAAGAAAAAAAAAAGATATCAAAGGCTTCTTTGAAGTCAAAGGGTGTCTGTTGGGAAACAATGGAAAATTGTACTCGCCACAGACACACACTGTATATATATAGTGAGCGGCAGTATTTCGAGGGGGCACTTTGACTGCAGCGGCTTCCCCAGAGATGATTTCCGTAGCTCCGAGGTGAGGTGTTTCCATCTCGGACCAGGGCAGCCCATCTGGAAGTCTTCAGGGGAGAATGGACCCAGATACACAATGGGAGTCCCTGAGGTTCTGCCACACAGTGCACAATTTCGAACCCTCCCGTCATTAATACCACTGGAGGAAAAAAATGGGGTGGAGGGTGAAATTGCGTCCATGTGGAAAGCAAAGAAGAAGAAAAAAATGTATGTCAGAGTGTGAGCGATGCATTAAAATCATACGTGCGTGTAGCCACCGCACCACGCCCTGCGCCCCTTGACACCATTTTCCATTGCATGATCGGCTTGTCTGCTGCAATATTCCTTGATATTTCAGCAACTTGTGAACACTCACGCGCTGTCATCCGGATCTGTGACTAAAGCCTCCCTCCCTCTGCAGTGTCTCAATCCGCTTCTAAGCAATAACATCTGGTTTCGGTGATGCTCATGGTTGCACCAGCACTTATGTGCACCATTCTCTGTTTCTCTCATTTTTTTTTTTTTCTTTGCGACTTTGCGGTTGCCCCCTTAGCGAGACACAGGCTGAGAGCTCATGGGAAATATGCACTCAGGCAACCGGCGTCCTGAAGGAGGCATAGGAAGGAAATGAAGGAGAGATTTGTGATTATCTCAGTACAACATGATTGCTGGGTTTAATTTGTTTTTAATTATACATGTGGTTTCTGAGTAGACTTGTGGTATCACTTACAGTAAGAAGGAGGAATTCGGTTGATGGTTGATTGTGTTTTATGTGAATGGAATGGTCGATAACTTTGATAATCCAGAGTAAAAGGCAGAACCCATATGTGATACGATTGCTGAACCGTACTTTCGGATCGACCGCTTCGCCTCGGTGCAAGACTCGGGTTCTGTTGAAGCAACAGTTAACGTTTGATTTATTGTCGTATTGTTGGCTGTGGTAGAACCTGTAGTACACACATTTTAGTTTATTATTTTACTAGTTCAGGATGCTGGAAAGTAATTTAACGGTATCCTGTGGATTTGAGCGTGAAAGTTCATCCTTGACCAGTCTGAAGAAAAGCTGATCTTAGGTTAATTCATGTCAGAGCTTCCAACTGCATCTTATGAGAGACAGGTCTTCAAGCTACAGAGAAAGCTACAAGGTGGATGTTGATTGAAACTTGGATGGAAGATAGGTCTTGGCCTAGAATAGACCCCATTAGGATTTTGATGCTAATCCAGATAAAGAGACGGATCCAATACGTTTTTTTTTCTTAAGGTTTTTCGACATTTTTCGTTAAGCAATGAGATTTTGATGAAAACAAAAGCAAACATTTTCAGGTTGATCTACGAGTGAGTACAAACAGAGACTGTTGGGCCTGTTGTTAGCATTTAGCTCAAGGCGCCGCTGTGTCTGAATGCAGCCTCTCAGGGCTGCTACCATGGACTCAGTTCATTTGATTGTTAGTTCAGGGGGAAAAAACTGATAAATCACCTGCATCAGCTGTTCAGCTATCAGCCGTTTTGTTTGTGCATCAGCATCCAGGCCTATTGTGACCACAGCTGATCATTCACACAGATGTACAAAGTGGCCTTCATAACCTGACACTTCTCCCTTCACAGGCTCAGCTAAGTTTACGCTTCACGTTATCAAAGTTCTGTATACAGAAGATTGTTTATTCTCTCTGCAGAATCTCTGTTGTTTATGCCCAGAGAGCTTCCTCAAAGAGCAAAGCCTTTTCCGCCAAATCTAACTGTATAATCATTTGACATAAGTGGTCATTTCCTTGATGTAAGTGTCTTTAGCTGAAGGACATTACTGTAATCCGGTTACATGGACTCCAGTTATGCCCAACCTCGCCCACAAGGTTTAAACAAGCCTGCAGATACAGATACAGGAAGCATCGCAGAAGTCGTTTAACGTCATTTTAAACCTCCTCACTGAATCCTGAATACGGCATGGCACAATCTGTCTGACACCTGGTCGTGCGAGAAGGGGCTGACACAAAGCCGGTACTGTAATTATTCTGGTTATGTGTCCCCAGGATACTCTCACAGCATCCCCACGCTCAGGTCCAGGTGATGTCTGTGCCCTCAGGGGGGTCTGGCAGGCAGCCAACTGGTTTTTCCATTCAGATGGTTCTCGTTGACTAAATCTCACACGACCGCCCACTCTGCTTTTATGAAGGGTAATAATGGTACCGGTTGAAAAGGGGAAAAAAAAAAAGCTCAGAGGTGCAGTGAATGCCAGGTCTAATTTGGCCTGTCATCAGAATATAAGTCGTAAAAGGCGAATTCACAAGAGAAGGGAGGTATGTGGTCTGAATTTGAGAGAGGAAGTAAAAAATAAAGCAAATTGGAGGCTTATACGATTGCCGTTGCGGCATTTTCCGTAACTTTGAATTGGATTGTAAGAGTTGTTATGACCAGAGGCTTTTTAGGACGGCAACGCCTACCATATACTTAGAAAGCAAGCCATAAATTGATGTATGTCCCTTTCTTCCGCTGTCTAAGGAATGACCTTGAGACCAGAGAGGCCTGCTTCTCCGCCAGATTCTACTCCTACCAGAACCAGAATCCAACAAATCCACATCCCTCTCATCATCCCACCGCCGCCGTCCAGCCCCAGGCAGCCGTACAGTCCGAGCCAACCAGCGCAGCCCAACACGCACACGCTCGTGATCAATACGCCGAGGCAGCCGTCCAACCCCCAGCAGCCCGGCCAGTCCAGCCTCCCCCTGGTTCCCGTCAGGCCGGTGGTGGAGACGGGCGAGGCGGGACCTCCAGGGTACATACGCAGGGTGACAGTGCGGAGAGGGTCGGAGGACTCGTCGAGAATCCCGGTCAAAGGGTTCGCCGGTGCACCAGGTGAGCAGCACTAATGGCCACGATGACCTTTGAAGTTCCGATGCAGCTTCACTCTGCAGCTGGAAATGCCCTTATTAGATTGTCATAACTGAAATAAATCTGTTATTTCATTATGAATATGAGTCTAAGTCTGATTTTAGTTTCCCTCTAGACGCTTTTATGGCACAAAACCAGATTTTTGTAACGTTATAAATTATGGTCTGGAAGATATGGCCTGATGTGAAACTTTTAGTCTATTTGTTACACATAATCGGACTAGGCAACAAAATCAAATATCTCCATATTTTTGACCAGATCCCTCAATATTGATACTGCAGCGACATTATAAGTAAGGCTATTGGTACTCTCACAAAATATTAAAGGAGTAATTTGCAAGATTTGGCCAGAATTTCAGTTTAAAACATAAAAAAAGCTCGCCACATTATTCTTTGCAGTAGGTCGTTGACTAGGCCGCAGTGAAGTATCACCCTGTAACTGATCTGTATTCTGATAAAGTGACAGGCAAAAAGCTGTTCCGCGTTGCTCTCGAACATCTGCTCTGATTGTCAGACGGAAACTGAAACTTCATTGCGGCTCCCAAACAGTTGTTATCATCATTTAAAAAGATAGACTGAGTGTTTTTATAGCTGTCGCAGCAGAGGAACACCCTTATTTCCATGCTCAGCCTAATGCTCTGTTAGCCAGCAATGATTTACATTGCATTAATAAGCAAATGTTTTGTAATTATATCAGAATTTTTAATAACTGCTGCCATCACTAATCTCATTGCAATATTAATTGTCTTTTCCCCATTTCCTATTTCCTGTGACCCAGCAGTAAAATGACTGTGCCCTGTAATTACTCAATATGTGCCAACTGATTCAGAAATACCTACAGTCCCCCTTAAACACAAAGCTAAAACCGCCTTATTATCTAAGCTCTTGTCCATTCCCCTGTAGTTAGCACTTCATTGTTACTCCATATAAACTGAACTGGGTAACTACAGGCTGTTAGTGTGAACCCTGAGATTTGTACGCAGAGTCTACTTATAACATCTATGAATGAGTAGGCTACTGAAACTGGAATCTGTCATCACTGCCACGACAAGCAGGACGTTTTATGACACCGTGTCAGAAGTCTGGCACCACGGAGAGCGAGCGCGAGCCAGCATGACCACATGTGTGACATAATATACTGCATGTTCCTCTCCTCAACGGTGCTGTCAGCTCACAGTCACATCCGATATACTCATCTACCATCAGTGACAGAATCTGGAATTGGGCCGACACGGAACCCGTAACGTACACGTACTCTGGGGCTTTTGTCATCCATAGAAACGCTACATTTAAAAGGGGCCGACTCAGAAATAGACGGAAGGGACAGCATGTGGTCAGAGAGGCAGTCCTGGATTGAATTAACTGGTCTATATAAATGATGACTGGGTAAAACATGAAACAACAAAATAAAAGCTTTGAAAAAGAGATGACTCGTAGCTCTATGTGGTCCAGTGTAGATAAAAAAAAAAGTGCTGCGTAACACGGTACTGCAAAATTTCTTCTTAAAAGATATAATACGTAAGAAGATGCCTAAAAACGACTTCAACTCTGTAATATATATTGTTGTGATTTGCATGATTTATGCTCAGTGACCAGTTTGGCACATAACAATTGATTTAGCACAGCTGCACTGTTGTTGACTCAGGCATGTGTGAGCTGACCAATCAGCGGAGGCTGGGGGAGGGGGGGCTTAAAGTGACAGGATCTATAACAGAGAGTTTCAGACAGAGGGGCCAACACAGTGCAGTATGAGAACACTGATGTGCTCCAGTAGTAACCGAAAATACAGTTATGAGCCTGAAAATGAGCAGAATATATCGTTTTTGAAACATTTTGTCATTTGTGAGCATTTGTGCTTAAGTCAGCTCCCAAGACAGCCAGAATACTTACCTGTACATTAGCCTGAAGTCTGCAGGGTAAATCGGTTCTCAGTGAATTCAGCACTCACCAGAGACTCAGGTTATCTTTATTTTTCTCCTCTGCCCTCCGTAATGTCATTCATGAGGCAAATCTTCGGGCTCTGTTTAGAGATGTTTTGTCCGTATTTTGAACTCAAACGACACAAATATCTGCAGCTTTAAATACATTTCAATTCCCCGACAGAAACTGTAAACACCTCACGCTACTTTTAGATCCCATTGTCCTGAAACAGCTAAATCAGAACATCAAACACATTTTTAAAAAAGCCACTTTATGCAGCCTAGATTATGACCTGTTGTTTTCTAATTTGTACCTTCTATGGGAACCTATCCCGCAGTGTTTTGACATGACGCTCATATGGAAAAGCGAACACCATTGCCTCTGGCAAGAGCCTTCACTAACCCCGCTCCTCAGGATGATGATAAAACATGATGTGATTGTCGTGTGTCTTTTTGCAGGCTATCCTCCTCTGCAGCCTGCGTCTTTCAAGCCTCAATCAACCCGCCGCCAAGGTATTGTAGCAGTTCATTATCAGGTTACAGTGCATGCATCCGCAGGCTTTGCCATTCCACCACATTGGT
>CAEMYA010000024.1:11973350-12035359 GCA_903131615.1 Diplodus sargus
CACACACACACACACACAAAGTGGTAGCTGTATTCAGCACCCCAAATAAACATTATTTTCTTTAAATCCCTACATTTTGTCATGCAACCTACAAACATAACCCCCCCCTTCAATCATCGCTCATATTGACAGGTTTCAGACAAGCTGATTTGTCTGTGGTGTCAGATGGTCACTCACAGAACAAAGAGGTAAAACTAGAACTCTCCATCCTGCATCAATTGCATACTCGGGTCTTTTGTCTACGGAGACCTTCAGTGAAGTGCTTGTAGGTGAGAGTTGTTCTGAGTTGTGTCTCTGGGTGCAGCTTGGACAAAGTGCGTTGGATAAGTCTCTAAAGCCACTGAGGGAACATAAGCAAAAGGGGGGAACCATCTTGTCACCCCCAACAGCAGCAGCACTCAGTGATTAGGTATGCACACGCATGCACACACACTTACATCATCCCATAGTGATCCTACAGAGGAACCCGCAAACTGAAATCCTTCATTTTTAAGCTCTCTCCAAGATCTGCTTATTTCCACTGTTTCAACTCAAGCGTTATCTTTTACATTTACACATATTTTTTAATACTAAAGCTGCAGATTGTGAGGTTTGTGCAGGAATGTGCATGTATCTTACACATTGAAAGTTTCACTGCAAAACAAAGACAACAGATCGTTGAGAAAATGGGGTACAAGGCCAAAAGAAAGATCATACAGGGCCGAGCAGTTACTGTTAATCTGTGACCAACAACACAAAATGAAAACTTTCCACATTGCATTGGTGTTAAATTACTTTTTCAGACAAGCAAAGGCATCACGATAAAAATCAATAACTTAAACATATTAATTACCATAAATAATGACTGTGTCAATAACAAAACACACTTGATTCGCCAGAGCTTTAAGAACAGAACACATTTCAAAATAACAGCGAGACAATATACCATGAAGCTGCTTCATTTTGTTTTTTAAGTCACTGTATCTTCTCATACTTGTTGGCAAAAGTATGTCCCTGTTATGACCTTGAATATTCACAATACCAAATATGACTCATTCGGTAAGAACAATGCAAGCTCTGCAGGGAAAAGAACGACGAATGAATACAGTCAGTCAGGAACTGAGAACAAAACAACCTACTGTAGCTTTCTGGAAACTAACTACTCAGTATGGTTTGTAGGTGGTCTAGTAGTCATTTGCCAGCCATTATCACTGTTTTACTTATTGAACCATGTTTTTAGAACAGAATAAAGCCTCCAAATAAAGCCTGGATACATGCCTGTAGGCAAACATTTCTACTTCCAGCACGTGACTAGTGGCCAGTGTTAACTGCGCATCTCTTTTTCAGTTTAAACGTTTCGTCTTGCTTCTTCAGGGCCTTCAGATAATGTGAAAAACTCAAGAAAACAATGTCTTTTCCTTCTGCACAGCTCAGACTGCTGAGGGCTAATGCTTCGTGTGGGGCTTCAGTTGGTTCCCTGATGGCAAATGCAGATCATCCTGTTTGCTGGAGAGAAAGGGTGGGTCTCAGATCTTTATCCTTTTACAGTGATTATGACTAAACAGTGAGAAAAGATGATAATTTAGTCGTGATTAGTCTCTTGTCTCTCAGGGATGAAAATATTCATGGATTAGTAACCAGGATTTACTGTTCTGGAGATGCTTTTACTCATCACTAATGGCTAATTACAGTTAACAAGATTTATTTCTGCTTACAGTAATAACCCTGTTTCTGAGTTGTCTTTGTGTAGGTCTAGGAAAATGCTGGAAAGTTTGGGGTTCAGTTTGTGTGTTTCCTGGAGATGCGTTCAAGTGCACAGTCCAATTGCATGTCTATGAATACCTGGATATCCATATAAACAGGATCAGAGCAGTTCATCAGGGTTGATGACTGGTATGGGCTGCCTCCAGTAACAGAAGGAGCTGTACTCTGGCATGACAAAGGCCTCGTTCTGCTCTTTACTCAACAGAGGGAACACGTGCTCTACCAGCTCACTGAGCCTGCTGTAACTGTGGAGAAAGAGACAGAGACAGAGAGTAGAAATATTTAGATTAACACTGGATAAATCCAACAATAATTGTGTTAGCTAGTTAGCAATCGATAACAATAATAATAATATTTTTTACAATTCATAAACTAATTGTTCAAATACTTGGCAGATTAGTCAATAATTCAAATAATCACTAGTTGCAGCCCAATATTAATTAAGATGCCTAAATACACGTAAAGCTGCATTATTACTTTTTGACCACTTGAGGGCAGGGAAACATGTACACGACACTGATATCAGGTGGTTGTTATGGCTCATGCGTTCGGAAACAGTTGCTTGTTTACACGTCCACCTAGCACTAAGCAACATGAGCATACATTTAACATCTGCTTGGCTACTAAATGCTCCACAATGTTAACCAGCTTATCACTTATAGTCTGTCTGTTGTTTGGTGCTGGTAAGGTAGTGATTGATCAGAGCTTTTGTTGGTGTTGCCATCTGATGCTGGTAAGAGTCTGATAAGAGTAATGAGAGTAAACCAAATCCATACGCGGAAAGTTACTAAAAATCCGCTTTTAACTGGCTAGAACTGCAGAGTTGTGTGAGAAATCTCTGCTGGTCTCTCACTGCAACTGACTGTTTTCACATTACATAAAATATTTTGATCCTTTATTTGTCACACATCAATTTATTTAGTGTTAACAAACTAAATTGATATAATTAGTGCATCTTGCAGCTAATCTTCTAATCTCTTAAAATATCCCATGTGGTGGGTACTTTATCAGATATCATAAAAGATATTATAACCAAGAGTTTGGTTCTGAATTAGTTTTAAGGAAAGTGCAGTGAATGTACTTACGAGGACTTGTTTCCCTTGGTCTGTTCCTGGATCAGCTCTCCTTTGGGATTGACTGTGAAGATCCTACACACCGGAACTCCTACCTCTTTATAGGCAAACACATCCTGTGCGGGGACAAAATGGTATAAGTCAATCTGGGTTCCAAATTTAGGAAACTAATTGCGACTGAAATTTAAAACACAGGACTTGCTGCACTCCCACAATGGAGTTTTGTGGATGTTGTTATGTTTCACTCATTGCCTGTGGACTGCTGCAGTGGAAAAGCCCAAATCCACCATCCAACATATCCTGGCTGACTGATTTAATGTGCTTTCCGTCACAAGAAAAGGTAAAACTCTTCCTGAGGCTTCTATCTGCCAATAACTACACAGACGACAGCCTTGCATCTATTTTTTAAAAACATCTTTCCTACTGTGTTTTCCTGTTTTATTTATTTTTGTCTATATTTGTGTTTTATTTACTTTGTTTTCTCTTTCTAAAAATCTTTTTATTTGATTTTTATTCGTACACTACTGGTTTCTAATAAAACTACATAAGAAAATGCTGTTTTTTTTCCAGATAAAGTATGTAAATTAAGCTGTTATTTAAATGGTTTAAAATTAGCCACTGGGCTTTTAAAAGCCAACTGAGAACACACCTGATTATGTAATTTTCAGCAAGTAGCTCTCATACATAATACACACTGGTACGAATTGACATAAGCACAGTAATAAAATTAACCACAGATTTCCTGTGTGTGTTCCACATAATGCATGTAATGGCAATATTTCTGAGACTGAATGTTTTGGTAAGACTGAATGCTCATGTTTGTTTGTGTTAGTTTTGTGCTTTCTTTTCTTTGGCGAGCGTTACAGGCAGACGGAGGTTTCACGGCTGACCCAGGGCCTAATCTGGGTGTTGGTGTTTATGCAGCTGAAGACAGCACACTGTGCCCAGCTTGAGCTCCCTTCCACAGACAATGTCACATGGGACCAAACTCCGCCAGTGACCTCAGTTCAGGTTCAGCCCAGAGTTGATTTCATATGTTTGTGTCTGCTAATTGATAGCCAAAGTGTCATGTTGATCTCACAATACATCATGTCTGCATCGACTTCTGGAAAACACAGCTCTCTGACATGTGCCGGGCGAGCGCTTTAATGTCTAGTAGTCTGACTTCTCACACATCCATTAACTCACATTAGTTCTATTCCCAAAGGCAGCGTAGAATGGCTGCTTGTTATGCTGAAACAGGTTCTTGATATCTGTAAGACATTCAATCTTGAAGATCTCTGGTTTCTTCTCAATGACCTCCCTGAAACAAACAGAATTTGATTAGACTTACATATGCATGTCCTTATCATGGGTCAAGTCTGAATTAGAGTAAACTAACACATACTTATTTTCCCTTAATCTTTTGTTTTCCTAATTTACTAAAATTATTTGATGATGTTCCCATTTACATACAGTCAGCTTACATGTAATATGCACAAATTACAGTTTAGCCCAAATGCAGGGATGGTACAGATGTTTCTGTGACGTGCAAGAGGGCCATGTAAATAATGCAAATGTGTGCAACCTGAAGACAATAATTCACATGCTGCAGGTCACTCTGGCGACACACGGTAAAGGTCAAAGAAAACACAACTAAACCGGTAACAAAACAGAAAGTTTGTTTTCTTGTGCTGACCTTTGACAGGGTACGGGTGCAACTGAGAAAAAACACTGGCTTTGGCCATGTTACGTGCATGAAATTGATAATAGGCCTATATGGGATAACAACACATTGTCTGTGTGTGTTGTGTGCTTACAGTATTTAATTAAGCCAGAGGGAAGGAGATGGGCACAATAATTTAGTAATGCTCCAAGCCTCTGACATTTATGCCCATGTAAATCTACAGCTATAACAATATATGTGGTGTTATAGTTGTTTAATTAACTTGACATTAACATATGCTGACATTAACTGTTGCTGAGCTCCATAAAAAACTAACTCTGAATCAGCCGCATGTATTAAATCTTATTTACCAAGACCAGAATTTTTCTTTGGATCAATTCCCAGCTGAATTGTGCAATGAACACACACATTCTTTCTCAGTGTCACTTGGAACAAGTTAAGAATTTTCAATTTTCAATCAAACTTTATTTGTATAACGCCAATTTACAACATAAGTTATCTCATGACACTTCCCAATTTAGGCTCCTTTACAGTGAAAAATGACAGTCCTCTCCTATAATAATCCAACCACAGCTCAGTACTACACACAAATAAGCAAGCTGCCATTCTCTTAAGTTTAACTGGCTAATGAACAAACTTAAATGCATCATCGAATGTGATGCCGTGAAGGCTTTCCTTCGTTTGTCAAGAAATAATTCACAAGTTTTCAGAACAAACTGTCCAAACCAGGAAATAAAAAAAGAAAGAATAGACAAGTTAAGAGACACTAGGAAAATACTGGGTAATAGTATATTTCTAGAAATTGATGGGAAGGCTACCAACACAGCTATTCACTTAGACTCTGAATTTCCAGCAGCTTTAACACCCACAGCATATGAAAGGCTAATATTAATGAATATGGATTTGGAGAGGATTTTGAGTCTGAGAAACTTGATATTTAATCTGTAATTAAATTGGCAGACAGAAAGGATTATATCTTGAAGGGAGACAAATACCAGGTGATTTGAAATCCAAATTAACATTTGGTGATAAGGAGGATTTAATGTATGTGATGCCTTTGGGAATAAGAGGTATTTGGCTTTATGACACCAGGATTCATAGCAATTATATTGTGTGTTATTATTATACCTGTGGAAAGCAGAGAAAAGGCTGCTGGGAGACAGCATGAGAGGTCCCCGGGGTAGAATAGTGCCTCCATCATTGACCCACTGCAGGTAACCTCTTGTCATGTCTGCCATGCCGATAGCCCGCGCTGAGCAGTACAAGAACTTGTACCCGTTCCTGCAAAGGAGAAAGCTCATTAATGGCTGTTCCACCAGAGTTAAATATCATGACCATCATTAGCTACTACTAAGAATAGCACTTTAATTAGATCACTTATATCAGTTGCTTTCATTATGTGCAGAAGTCATACGAATTAAATGAACATTTTTACTAAGGAAAGATTATATTTGTAATTACTACTAATAGCCGTTACAGCCCATTTCCTCTTATTTGTATTACATTTTCTATTCTCTGCCTGTCTAAAGCAGCAGAGGATATTCATGGTGCTTTTACTTTCTACAACAACTCTGTCCTGCTTATAGTTAAACTTCCTGAGTCATCCACCACAAAGCATCCCCGCAAAACACCACAATATCCACTTCAGAAGAAGATGGCTGGGAATCAAAACTGAGACAGTGCTAACTACTGACCAACCATTCACCTTTCCTCTGTGATTAATCAGTGGTATAATGCACTTACTCAGCTACTGAGTGGTAGAGCTTGGCAATGCCCTGGTGGGTCCAGTCCTTCCCCAACTGTGGCAGGATTTGTCCAAACACATCTGACCTAAAGCATTTAACAAACACACACATATATATTAGTAACATATAGGCAGAGATATCCCATCTGCCAGAGACATCACAGAGAAGTGTAGCAGATGTAGAGTCAGAGTCAAATAAAACATGTGCCTGAAATAAAATAAAGCAGATTGGTGCTGCAGACCGTTCAAAGAGGGTCACATAAAACACCATAACTACTATTCATCATAAAAAGGGAACGTTATAGACTGTTCCCCACTAATGAGGATTACAGGCCCATAGGCGAGGCACTGTCTCAACCTCAACCTATGGCTGTGTCTACAGACTGAAATGTAAATGGACTCATTATAATCCGTGTGCTCTTTGCCCAGATGCTCAAAGAGAGCCACATGTCACAGGTTGGCCTAAAGGGTCACAGAGATAATAAGCTCCAGTCAGTCTGGGCCTGTTTGATGTTGACCACCTATGTACTGATGAATGTGCGTCAAAATAGATGGAGCTGAATTTGAGCTAATTAAAAAGCTTTACATAAATGCAACTGGATTATGGACTTAATATCTGTTTGTTGACAAGGACTTGAAACTGTCCATGGTGACAAAGCTGCTATGGAAACTGCACAAGATGTCTAAGAAGGGAAGATCAGTTAAAACTAATTCATCATCCTTTTATTTATTTTCTAAATCATCCAACCTATCCAAAGTTCTCTGAAGTCACT
This sequence comes from Diplodus sargus, assembly GCA_903131615.1. NCBI lineage: Eukaryota > Metazoa > Chordata > Actinopteri > Spariformes > Sparidae > Diplodus > Diplodus sargus. Next base: position 11,980,350 of record CAEMYA010000024.1, read on the forward strand.
AATCATTCACCTGCTGGCCACCATCTGTGGTGATCACATTAGTCATCAAACAAGGTGCCTCATTTATATATTCATACATACACAATAAATGCAATCTATCTATATAAAGATACGAGGGTCATAATGACTAACAACATTGCACTTCTGCAGATTCTGTCTTGTAATGCACAAAAATACTTCCTTTCTTAAAAAGACCAACTAGATATCCACTTTATTTTAGAAAAAGCAATGAAGGCTTCTGGGTTGTCTACAAAAAAACATCATCCCTACAGCAGTCTATTATGAGCAAACATAGGCTGATATGCAACCAAAGGGAACAAAGTGTGAACTAACCACAATCAGTATGCTTAAATATCTGGTTCCCCTACTTTCACTGAAAGCTATTTTACAACAGTGCAGTAACATTAAAGTATAATAATAACTCAGTTTGGTTTGGCATCATGATTCTCCTCAGATTAAATGGTTTGTGCAGGCAAGTACTTGGTGATGGTGCCATCAATGTCAGAGATGATGACTTTGTCATCCCAGTTCCATAGGTAGATGGTGCCTTCGCAGCGGCATGTGCCCTGGTACTGGGTGGTGATGCTAAACGTCACGTCATTAGGTCCCTCCTTCAGTTTCAGACTGGCCTGACAACACAAAGAAAACAGTGAAGGCATCTCAAGGCACAGGCAATTTCATTCACTAACATGTGTCCCTGCAGTGCAGGCATTACTCTCCACTCCCGTATGATTTGTTTTGCCTCAGTACGATCAACATGTGAAGGTCTTTAGAGCCCCCTACAGACTGTATATGGAGTGACACACTATGAAGTTAATAGCTAGCCAGCAGAGGGAGCTCTACTCTACAAAATAAAGCCTTTTAAGTACAAATCTCATTGAGTAATATACACCATTTGTAACCTAAGCAATCATCTATTCTCATAACAAGCCCGATTTTAATTTGAAAATCTAACTGTCAAATTAAAGCCCAACTCAAGATTGTTAAAAAAGTTTTTGGCAGTAGAATGATGAAGGAAGTAGGCTTGAGCATTTTGAGGAAGGAACAGAATGCACTTACTATCTGATCAGAAGAGAGGCGTAGTGACTTCCTGTAAGTGTGTGGGCTGGGGTGGTGTTGACTATCAACTGGCTGAAGTCTTTCCTGACAGGATACAGCGCTCACCTCCTTGGACTCTTCATCACTGGATGAATCTCCTTGTTTCGGCCTACAGGGAAACAAAACCATTTATCACCAAAACAAACAAAACATGTTGTTGTAATATGTTTTAAGACTATTCTTAGTAAAAAAAAAAATATATATATATATATATCACTAAATTCTTGCTACCACTTACGGTAAAGGCAGTTTCTCCTGAGATATGGAGGGTCCTTCCTCCTCCAGATGAGAGTCCTCCTTAGTTTCAAGCTTGGTCTCTGACTGAAAGAATCAACAGGAAAATATTCCGGCATATGAAGTAAATATCAGAACGAACGAGTGGACACAAAAAAGCTTTGTACTTGTGATACTTCTGAAAGCATGTGCACACCTGCTTAATTGTACTATCTGCTCTCTTTCGCCAGAACCACCAGCGGCCTGACTTCTTTGGCATTTTCTCCTTCACCCAGGCCTCCTCTGTAGCCTAGGAAAAACAAGACGACAAGACAAATCAAAATGAGTTACTTGCGTGAAGACATAGAAGTACTGAAACGCATAGAACAGAAAATCAAGATCACTGTTACCTTTGGTAAATTCTTCTGAAATGCTTGTAGACTCAGAATCAAAGGTGCAGCAAGTGTCCAATTATAATACCTGAGAAAAACACAGACATTAATTAAGAGACAATATTACATTATATCTCTCCAGTACCATTCACATGTGAAATAAAAATGCTTACTTACCTATTTCCTATCTTCACTACCAGGTTGGGGTTATCTATAATTGCTGGGCTTTCAGCAAATTCATGATAGGTGATGATATGCTCCATGAACCTTTCTGCAAACACAGACGGAAGAGGAACATTAATTAGAGACAGAAGATGAAAAGGTCAGTGGTGGGGAGTCATAACGTCTTACTTAAGCCACACAGAAAGGTCAAGAAACTTTTTCTTCCATCAGCCACATCAGTATAGGAGAGAAGAGTCTATGTAGTGAGTGTAATTATTTGTCACTGAGAAAGATCAGAGAGGACGACAGAGTTGTCCAGAGACAAGTGACAAAGTACTGTTGGGATTCAACCCTTTAAAAATTGAGTAGATGATCTGATTGAGTAGAAATATTGGGCCAGCATTGGTATCATTTCACATTCCAAGATGGATCTTTGACTAGAATAAGAGACTGCACCCACAGTGGCTGGAGGCCTTTTTTAATGTGGTGAATACAGTATGGAAACTTTATAGTTACACAATGAATGTAGTATGTCTCCACTGGCTGAGGTGAACCTTCTATCCTGAAGGAAAGTACTAAGTGCACTTTTAGTTACATTTTTCATGAGTGCCATTCCGATGTACCTTTGGATATTTCAGCATTTTCTGTGAGGCCTCCACACAGAGAAAGAGTGACGTCAGGGAGGTCACTCGCCGAGTCAGACAGACACTCTGTCCCGCTGTCAGCTGCTGCACTGCCCACAGACTGTGGCGACTGTGATCCAGAATGCATCTCAGAGTCCATCCAGTGCTTCGTCGCTGCCTCAGACTCACTGAAGGAACACAAGAGAAAAACACATCATGATACTTGTCTTTAAGGCTTTTAAGAGAAAGACTATTCATGCTATGTTTCGTTTTTAAAAGACCACATTTAACTTTTGATTTTTAAGTAGAACAGGTCAAGTAGTGACATTAATCATGTGACTCTTTTATGATCTAACCTCTTAGGAAAATATCGTGCAGCGACATCAGGTTCAAGTACATTCAGGTCATCTAGGTAGATATCCTCAGGACCCTGATGCTGGCTCCTCTTTGGGACGCCTTCTTTCAACAAAAGAATTTGTATCTGTTATTATACAATAATAGCTTGTGATAACCAAGAGAAAAATTGGTAATGGATGACCACAAACCCACCTTTCTTCTTTGAGGGTGAATCATTCTGGTGGCTGTTAGAAGGGGTGGACGTTGCAACGCTGGATGGCAGAACATCCAGAGGCTCTGACGGGGTTATAGGACTCAGAGAGGTTACGGTGCTGATAGATGCAAGAGGATTCACGGGTGTAACGGTGGTGACAGGGGTGCGTGGCTTGGGCTTGACGATGGTACACACTGAGGAGGAGGGGGCAGAGTCTTCCTTTTCAATATCTGTCTCGTTCTCCATGGCCTCAGAGCTGAGGATGACGCGGAAATGAGTGGTCTCTGATGGGGTGATGGTCACTGTTTTTAGTAGTTCTGGCTTCTCTTTTTTGGTGACCTGGAGATTGGATATCAGGGGGACAGTAGTTAAGAAAGTATACTGAAAAAGAAGAGGCTGCATTTCAGTAAAGTGATATCATTTTCTAATACTTGCCTTTTACCTACTTAGTTATCATAGAGACTCTACCGATGATTATTTATCAAAAATCTCACTGTGTTAATATTTTGTGAAAGCACCAATACCATATTTCAAAATATACAGCCTAAAAATATCTAAGGTGTTTTTTTGAGGTTATATTGCCCAGCCCTGCTGGAAGGAAGCGCTTACCCTGGTTGTTTCAGGAAACTCTCCCCAGGTCCACTGCATGTGGGACTCAGCTCTGAGCATACTCTCTGAGGGCCTGACCATCAATTCAGAGTCACTCTTAGGAGAGAAGGCCTGAGACAAGCCGTGACTGAGAGGGAAAGAAAACAAATGAGTTTATTTACTCGTCTCTGCTGCGCCTTGGCTGATGGCTCCATGTTCACCTCAATACATACCTGTCGTCTGCTGGCCAATCCCCATCAGACAGTGGATAACCATCGAGGTTGTGTCTGGCTGCAGGTAATTTGGGGTCAATATCGCGCATTGTGGTCACTGATGGTGACCTAATAAAGGGTGAAACAGACACATTATTTACATAAATAAAGCCATTTCTATTTCTACAGATCTGGGCTCCCTACAGCAATGAGCTTTGATATGAACCCACCTTGAGACACGCACTGCAGCTTCCTCATCAGAGCTCAGGTCCATCTCAAAGATCTCCTCATTTTGCCCATTGCCGGACATAGCAGCAGTCGTAGCAGCAGGTGCGTTAGCAGCAATAGCATTACCAGTAGTGACTGACACTGACATCGGGGGGGTCAGCTCCTCTCTTCGGGGGTCTCCTTTGTGCTTCTTCCTCCGTCTCTTCTTCTTTTTTGTGGCCGTGGTGCTCGGAGCTGGGGGCTCAGGTGTGTCCTCTGGGTCAACAGGGTCATCCTCCAGATCTTTTGCTGCCCTGTGCTCAACCTCTGACATCCAGAATAGGTGACTCTCGGTGGGGATTGGAGAGGTGGCCAGGTGGGCGGGGACAATCTGCTAAAGGATAGAGCGAGAAAACAAGAGCATGAGGCTCAAGATAAACAAGTGCACACCAAAGCAGAATCAATTGGTTTTGACATTGGTGTCAAATCCTTTGACTCAAGTCCAGGGTCACTGCTGAGCTGTCACAGTGAGAGTTCTAAAAGCTTGAGCAAGAGGTCACTTGAATGCAACAACTGCAACTGTGAGTGATAGCCGCAAACAAACACTGCCCTGCACTTATTCTTGCAAAGAATGTACAAGTTGTTGTCGGTTCAATGCATCAAGAGACACTGTCTTTCTGGTGTAGAGACTACAAAAACCATGCTGGTATGATCCCCCTTATGAATATGGAATATCTTCAAATGAATACTTCAGGCAGATCTCACTGAACAACAAATACATCAAAAGGACTTTGGCTACGGGGCTAACACACAAAACAACCTAATTCCGAAAGATGTTATGTTTCACAAGCAACACAGTGAATTAGAAACCTGAAAAGGTGCTGCTGTATTTCATTTGCTGCTTACGTTCAGTTGCTCAGATTCCTGGACAAAAAAGGCCTCTCCATTGTCACCAAGCTTCATGTGCAGTTCCACCGGCTCTCCATTCACTTCAATGTCGATCTGGAAGATTTTGAAGAAGATACAAGCAATTTATTGTAAATCATAATGACGATATTAACAACTTATCTGCTTTTATTTAATGTATAAATATATACTAAATATACCACATTTATTTACTTAAAAACAAGGATCTTGTTTAATTATAATTCCAACAGATTTTCAGGCCACATAAAAGGCCTGTAGCTACTTACAGCCCCATTTTTCTTCAGGGGCTATACAAAACCTAACAAGTGTATGGGTCCTCTGGGCTTGTGCTCTGTGAAGCCTGCCAATAGAACAGGGCCATTCATGTTTGCCAGGCAAACCCCAAGCGAACCCAAGGCCATTCAGAAACTTGACACCACAAAAGCAAAAAAACAGGTCGCATCTGGCAGAGACCACAGAAGAGGCAGACTTACTCTGCTCAGTCTGACAACCTGAAACCAAATCATCAATATTAATTCTCAACCAATGGCCACTCACATCATCTGTTTCTTTTTAAAGTCGCACGATCTGTCATGTTGTATCTTTCATTCTGCTGATGTCCTTTGCTGCTGGTGGGGTTTCTGAGCAGCCTCTTTAATTTCACCCCCTCAGGGTTGCTAAGGGGAATGTATTTACAGTGAGTGATGGCTGAGAATTTCAATGCCCAATTAATAATGAGCCAAAATAAATGAGAGACCTCTTCAACCTTTCACAATCTGTGACAGGTCACTTGAGTTGTGGATTTGCCAACAGCTGCCAACACCATGCTGGATTACTGGAATTAGTGGAGGCTACTGCTGCCTGCAGATACCGAAAATTGAGGAAAAAATGTTGGATTGTTTCTCTCTGAGAACAAGAGCCTGTGCGACTCATGTTTAGTTCTCACAGGAAAAGAGAAGAAAAGAGGAACTATTAATGCATAGTTGAGTAACTTTTTATCTCGAATGTCTTTAAAATCAAACAATACTTCAAAAGCATTGCTGGTTGCCAACTTAAAAGACTAGTGTATGGGGACAGACATGCAATCCAAAGCCAAAATGTAATTAGTATTTGGCTAGCAACTACAGTTTGATTCCCACTCTGATTTTTTTTTAAATATCTGCATGTCAGGAACAAATACCACATGGTTTATCTGGTCCAGTGACTTTAAAAAAAATATACATATTTAGCAGCAGCCCTCGAGCATCTGATAAGTGAACTCGGGGACGCATGCATAACTGTTTGTTACACAACAGCCCTTGTTGTTGAGGCCGCCTTCTTCACGTTTCCTCCCCCTCCCACGCATTCAAGTTGTAGAGCTGTTTCCATAGGAACCACTCATTCAGTCCTCCCTCCGAGCCCATCAACATTCTGGGTAGGTGGTGAGACAGTGTCAGTCCCCCACAAATCATCACTGATTCTGCTCCACAAGCAAGCAAATAAGCTTTTTTCAAGTCAGAGCACCCAGAGCAATGCTGTTCTAAGAATGGACAAGTTCACCATTGATAGTCAGGTGGAGGGAAAGAACATTGAATTATAACTACTATCTAATTTTAGCCATTACTAATTACTTCCTGAATACACTGAGGAATATTCTAAACCTTTATATAACCAGATGAACGCAAGTAGCCCCATTTTCACACACACGAAAGGCTGTGTTATCTGATGCTAAAGCAGGTTTCCATTACCATCCTTTAAGTAGCTTTCGATGCTATTCAGCTCTACATGTAATTCCTACAACATCAAAACTTCTACACAAAAAGGCTTCACTTCCTCACCCTACCCATCCATTAGAACACTGCAAGGGTGCTACCAAGGGTGCTACTGACTGATGAGATGTTCCCTGTAGGTGAGAATATAAAGTAGATAGATACTACTATCAATGAGGTAGAAAACAGAGCATCCGATCGGTGTTCTGTATAAACCAAAACGTTTTCCTAAATGATTCAAAGATGCTCCAGTTCAAGCCATTTATTATGACTAAAGTCCTGACATCAGAGACGGTACACTGACTTCTAAATGGAGCAACTTATATTTAGTGAGGTACTGACACAAAACCATGGATCTACTTCATTTAAACCTTTTTCTCTGCAACAATTAATCTAAAAATCTGATATACCCATTAAAGGGCAACTCCACCAATAAACACATTACAGGGTGTTTACAGATCCTGGGGAGTACGACTGAATATGTGGAATAAGTAGCATAAGGCCTTCTGTGGCTCTAGAGGAAGCAGGATGTAATTTGATAAATTGCTTACAGTGATGTATCCAGGGTAATTTAGGCGCCGGTATTGAAAAGAAAGACGAATGCTTAGAAATAAAAACATCTCTGGTTCTGCTGTATCCATTTGATTATTTGTTTTTGAACTGTACATAAAGTTATTACAGTAATAAGAATGGTCAGACGACCATCATCCTGTTCAGTATAATACTACACTACTGACGGAAAAGTGCAGCCACAAAGTTTGTGTGATCTCTTTAATCAATATCTATTATCCACATCCCAATTTCATTGACATCTGAGAGCTAATGTGACGTAGGTTCAGAGAAATGCCAATAGCGTACATTTTGTACACTGACACACTTGTCTGAAAATTGGTCTACTAAGACAAATAAGCAAAAACACTTTGGACACAAACTCATCAATACTAGCAACTACTTCTGTACGTTTGTATGTATGTTCAAATTGGCTTTGCTATACTGTATGTAATTTAATAAATATCAACTATGCACACATGGTGTTGAAGGGCCCCTTTCTTTAAAGGGATACATTCTGCAGTTAGCACAAATGCTGACACACTTCTTAAACTTACCACTTTCTCTTTGGAGCGCAGCACACCCAACTTGCCGAATCGCACATGGAATGGTGAGCACTGGTAGGTGCCGTCTCTCTGGCGGACAACCACAACATCGATGCAGCCCGATAGCGTGGCCTGATTTATGCCCTTATAAAGTTCTTTGACGGTTACCAGCACCTGACCTGCCAGCTGGCCCACGTAGTTCATGGTGTCCGCCTGGGGGGGGAAGAACAAAATATCAGCTGAGTCAAGGGAAAGATGGGATAAGGAAGTATTGTTCAGCAGGAGCCCAGATGAGGGGACCAATTTGTCCCACACAAGCAGTGGAGTCTAATAGTTTTCCACTTGATTTTCCTCGCATGCTCTCACTCTATCCTCTCTTGTTGCTTCTTTTAACTATCTCCGTCCAGGCAGTCGCACTGTCTCATTTAACTTTTGCTTTCATCTCTGAGCTCCCTCCCTCCCTGCCTGCCTGCCTGCCCTGTGGTGTCTGTTATCTCCTGACCTGCATACAGACTGCCAGAGTGCCAGTGTCACTGGACGCTGTCCCACATGAGCAACATCAGAGAAGGGGGGCTGACTGATGGCGGGGCTGAAACAATGAGCAGAGACAACCTCACACAGAGTTCCCACTGCCCCGCTGCCATCGAAGCAGCTGACTTCCTGTTTACATTCATATCTCCCTGTATATACAAGTATATCCAATACAAAACGAAAAGCCATTCTGCTGTGGCTATAATCTTACAACTGCGCACATTTTCGCAAAGCATTTTGTGTCAACTGGGAGAAGCATCTTGTTAGACTGCAAATTATTTTGTATAAAATCTGTTGAAGCCAGTAAGAAAGAGAGATAATTATATACATGCCTAAGCTAATCATACATAATCACACAAACGTTCCAGACATCATGTGGCCTCTTGACTGAACTAAATTATTTTGCAGCCATTTGTGCACTGTGACACAGAGTGCATATGAACTTGAACTATGAACTTGGCAAACATGGCTCTGGTTTTGTTCAGGTCAGGTCAGGATCTAGTTTAGGGGGCCTGTAAACACATCGCCCTGCTGACTTCATTTGGGTTTATGTAAACTGAAATGTTCACATCTCACACTGACCTTTTGTTCGGACCATGAGAAGTGTGAGGGGGGTGGTGGGTATTACAGAGAATAGGGGCATTTGTGCAAGAGTGGCATCATGGAACATGGGCAACTGGCATGATATGTTTTACCAGAGAGTATGCTCATGGATGAAATATGAATAGATGCAGGGTACTCAGAATAATCCTCACACTGCTAACCACACACACCAGCAACCATCATGAGATCAAACAGCCATCATTGTAAACTGACTATACAAAGGACTGTAGAGTTTGTAGAGTTTAGATTTCTTGACATGCGGCCTGCTGTCAACAAGAGGAAACATTCAATACATTATGGGGACTACATTTGTAGAAAAGGAGGATGGAAAAACACAAGTTAAGGCCCTATGTTGACATTTACTGAAATGGAACACTTCAGGGTAAAAACATAAAACTAAAATCTGAAAGTAACCAGTACAGTCAAAATAAAATAAAATAAAATAAATAAATAGAAATAAAAAAATAGTTGCTCGATACTAGAATAAATCATCATAAATCAATTTTGCCACAGAGGCTTATATGGCAAAAGAAAGGTCTAAAAAGAAATGTTGAAAAGCTTGACAATCTAACCTTTGATTAGTTCATTCAACTGCCTGCAAGATTTTATCGCCATGAAACCAAGAATTAAACATTTTAAAAATGCGGGCAATTTTAAATATGTGAAAAATACTTTCATCTGTTATAGACACCTTAAAAAAGCAATAAATACCATCAACCACACCTTCATGTTGCTGCAGATGTCAATACACATCTAACAACTAAAACAAAAACAGTTTGAAAGTACCATTCCCAGTTATATAATCTCGCATGAATAATTAAATTAAATTAAATTAAATTAAATTAAAATTAAATAATTTCCCCCTGGGATTATTAAAGTATTTCTGATTCTGATTCTGAAGTTAGTTAGTATTAAAACATACTTGTACTAGTTTTAAAAATACAGCAAATACATGGAAAGGTTACACCAGATCCGTATTTTATCAAGGTGTTGATCAAAACATTTTTACAAGAACCATCAAAGACTTTCCACAGGTGAACCAATGCTTTGTTGATACACAAAGGGACTCTCTCAGCATTGACTAAGAAGATGAAAAGTGTAATACAGTGAAGACATTTTTTTTTTTATCTCAGAACTCAAAAATAGTTAATGAGACATGCTTTGGCTGCAATTTAATTCCACTTTGGCTGTCAGAGGGAATATGTATATGTACATTTATGTGGATTTTCTGTATCTCTGGAAACTGAAAACTGTCTTGTCATGGTGTAAATTTGGAGCGTACAATTAACTTTCATTTTTGTTTTGAATCACCAGAATGTCAGCTTCCAAGTGCAGAGAATACAAAGCTCCTGTCTCCTGGACTGACACAGTGCTACCACCAAGAACAGAAAAGATAAAAGAGTAAGTCACAACAACAAAGCTCAAAACATCTGTCAAAGGTCATTATATAATAGGGAATATTCTATAACCAAAACAAAAAATACCTTTACACTGGAGTTGTCTGGAAAGGCGCCATCGTCAATACAATCTACAATACAATCACGTGTGCCGGACATACCTCACCTGCGGCTTCTCATTGTATTCTTTTCTGAGAACTGAGAAGTACGCACCGCAAACAGCCACATTATCAAACCACAAAGTACAAATTAAACAGGACATGGATAAGAAATGACTAGCAGATTAAACAGGCCATGCAGACTTCATGACTCAGCCTGAATATGTTCACCCATCTGAAAAACAAACACTTCATCAGTGTCCCATCCTCTTCTTTCACAGTCCAACGTACCCCTTAAAACACTTGACTGCCTAACAGACATCATCCATGTGATTCACTGTGGTCAGGTATTAACCCACCAGGCTTAGCTACAATAAAAAGTCAGTCACCCAAGCAACCTGCCAAACCAAACAACACCGGATGATTAATAGTGTTGTAGGCCCAAGATTTGTGACTGACTAACCGTCAGCACTGACTCACCAGGGTCCAAGACGATCTCAGAGATGAGGACTCATCACTGTTGTCTGTTGTGTTGTCATCTGTGCTGCTTTCCAGGAGATCCCTGTTCCCCCAGGACCTCTGTCTCTTCATAACTGTTAGTGGAGCACCAGCTCTTGTTCTCTCAACATCAGGACACTCCAATGGGACCCTTTCTCTCCTTCCTCAGATTATGATGATAGTGCCTTCCTGCCATTCTTAATCTAATCGCAAAAATGTCCCACCTAATCACGTTGGACAAACCCCTGCAGGTGTAAATACCAGTACACTGTTATCTGACGCCGGGTGGCGATTGCACAACGCTGTCATAAACATTGTCATCCTTCTTCTGGGGCTATTCTTTAGAGGATGTGAACTTGTGTTCATCCAGTCAGCTGACAGGACACAAAAGGTTCAGCCAATGGGATGGCCTCTTTAAGGTGGCGGTGTGCAGCTGATAAGGGACAGCTAATTCCTGTGAACGGCTATGCAATGTTTTTTCCCTGATAAGAGTTCAAGCTCAGGGAAAAACGAAGCAGTACTACGCAGCGTGACGTTCATACACAGTCAGTCACATGTACGGTACTTGCTGCATGTGCATGTTATTGTGCATGAGTAATGAAAAGGGAGGGTTGATGACATTGATTGGTTGCAGGAGTACACCAATGGGATATTCAGACTGGACTGGACTACACTGGACTTTGTTTCTCATTAATACCCCTTAACTTGACATGTGATAACAAAAATAAACAGGTGAAAGTTCAGTCAACACATTAATGCATTAATATCTGCTGGGATTAGTCTATATTAAATATCAATGCAGCTTCCTAAAATTAGTCCGAGTGCTAATTTTAATCCCGTCTACATTCAGTACAGATGGAGCAGGCACACTCATGACTCTGTAGTCCAAGCAATGATGGATTCAAACATGTTTTTCGTCATCGGGGGGTTCTCACGGGTCCAACTTCTAGCGTTCTCATGTCGGGTTTAGCTCTTTAGTGAATGACTAAGATAAACATAAAGCATGAGGATCTTCCAAAAAGGCCTCAGTCCTACTGTCCCATCTGCTAAGCCTTTTGTAAACACTATCAAACAAAACAGAGAGGCCCACTGAGCGCAGCACTGTTGGTTCATCCTCCCTCTGCGCTAGGATCTGTTCTGTGTTTGAATGTTTGATAAGAGCCATGCATAATTTCATACAATACTCTCCTTTCAGAAATAAAATGTTATGAGAGAAAAATTAATTCATGACTTGCACTGTGTACAGAAATAACCATGCAGTAACTGAAAAATCTTAGCAAAAAAATCAATTAAGAGAGCTTTTGCCATTGACAAATACATAGTGCACTTATACCATTAAGAATTTTAAGACACATGACAAGGTGCCAGTGGGTGAGTATGGTACTAGTTACTCTCACCACACAATACTGGTCTTCATCTGGAGTCATCTGGTGCACATTTGTTTTGACGGAGTGACAAAAGAATCGGTCCTGAGACTGAGCTGGCCAACCAGACCACACAAGGCTCATGTTACACTCTCTCTAGTATAAGGTTACACCAAACTGCACCGAAATGAGCCCACTTATTGTGTAACCCAAACCATGAGAACCTCAGCCATAGACAGATGGTGTTGACTTCCATTTTTACACATTCCGCAGTGGAATACAGAACACAGTTTTTTCAAATACCTAATTTGGGGATTTACAAGCAGAAATGGTGAGAGCCTGACGCTAATTTGGTTGTGTAGGATTAAGCCTAGAGTGAGAAAGAAAACACCAAATGCAGTGTAAAGTCTTAGTTTTTTCTTTGATGTGAAAGTAAAAAAGAAATCACTTTATTTACCGCATATTTCTCAGTTGCATTAAGTGTAGAAAAGAAAAGTTTGGAAAAGAGCTTGTCATTTTGGTAACAATCTTTTCAAACTCAAAGTGAAACCCAGGAAGTCAGTTAGCTGTAACTTTCAACATGACACTCAGCTGCTAAGTTTACTTGGTACACCAAGCTAGTAGATGCATTACAACAGTGCTGCAATAAATCTAATTTAGCGATGTGTTCATTCAGTTTTATGGTAATTTTAGAGACTGTTACACTGTTATGTGTTATATACTGGTGTGTGGTTAAATGGACAACATTTGTTCAATCCAATTGTGAAATCCTTCTGTTTAGAGATTCCAGCTCAACTGTGAACGCTAAATAAAGCGATCTAAGTGTGTTTACATGCTCATTTTCTGTGCAAAGTGGTTCTGTGAAGCATCTGATCTGCTGGGAATATAACAGAGGAAGAAGTAGAACAGGAAGATTTTTTTCCTCAAATGTATTGAGAAGATTTCAAGATGTACCCACACTACGTCCTGGGAACAATATTTGTTGTTTGAACATGATTTTTTGCTTTAATACATTCAGGCTTTCTTTAACTTTTCAAACACTTTTTAAACGACTCATTGCTTCAAGCCTTTCCACCATTTCAGCAATCCTAAAATCTCCCTTATATCAGCTACAGACCAGCTCTGTTTTGCTAACACCAGGTCTCTATCTGTCTCTGTCTCTATGTTACCTAATGGAAAATATTTAGCCAACAAGAGAAAAATGATTGGTAATGCATTTACATGGTTGTTAGGCGTTGCTGATATTTTAACATGAAACGGAGTACCAAACCTTTACACCACTTCTCTCAATCTGATTGAAAATCGATTCAGATCGGGCTGGATCGGTTCAGACTCTTCCAACTGAAGTGGTGACATGAGGCATTTTTTTCTGATTAGGCTACTATTCTGGTTATTAGCGGAATATTAGGGTCCATGTAAACACAGTTAATTTTTCTAATATTTAGACTGTATTACACAATAGAATAGACACAGCTCCATAAGTTAAACAAGAACTGAACAGTCATGACAATATGATTAAATAAAAGCTTGTTGTTGTATCAGACTGCATTAGATTACGCTAGTAACCCTAATAAAGCCGTAACTAAACAGGTTAAAAAGTATCAAGGAGGTGTTGTGATATAGTTGATTATTTGGGTATTGTAGGATTATCTGACAAAATAATCCAGTTATAGACTGACTTGAGTGTCAGTGATTGAGTGACAGTGTCATTGTGGGGCCAATCTCAAGTACACATTTACATAAAATGCCTGAATAGGTTATCTTAAACAGGCACTATATAGTATTGGAGAGGACATTTTAATATTTACAATGTTAATGACGTGATTATACAAACTAAGAATTGTTTTATTTTATTTTCCCCATAACTAATTAACAAGCTGTCCTCACCGGAAGATAAGGTCCCCAGAACACTGCTTTGAAGCTAGAAAGGTGGCGGGGTCTGCCACATGTTAACAAAGGAAAACAAAATGAAATTGTGTTGTCCTTTAAGGTCAGTTTGTTTATTCTGTTTACTCAGCTATGAAAACAGAAAAGTTTAGTTATTTGGTTTGTTTAGGCATTTAAAAAGTCAGTCGCTGAAGACCTTTCTCTTCTGATCAAAACTACAGTGTAGCATTAATATCTGTTTCATTTTTAAAGTCATTTTGCTTTTCTACCTACATCGCAACTGTTTTAAACCGTTTACATACTAATTTCTTGCAGTAAACTTGCCAAGAAATGTCTTAACTTGCACTACTCAATGAAGATCTTTCCCTTAAGATCAAAATGTATTCCCCCAAAACGACACAGTGCGTCTTTAACTATAAGATAAACACTTAAGTTTAAGTTAAATGTGTTTCCCAGTAGTTCGCCAGCTCACCGCCCACAGGCAGGTGGCTTGTTTGGTGAGGTGGCAGCGCAGCTTGCATGTCAACACAGACGCCTAACTCATTGCAAACGTGTATAAATACATTAAAAACCACTACACAAGCTAGCTTCATGTAGCACCATCTTCTGGGGCTAAACATGCTAATTCAGAGATTAACGCTGAAATGTCATCGAGTAACGTTGACGTTACACCAGCGCTCCAGCATTACATGGACGTATAGCCCTACTGCGGAAACAAACGAATTGGAAACCAAAAGCAAACATTCGCGTTATGCTTCAGTGTCCTCAAATGGTTTCCAATTGAGTACATTTAAGTCATAAACAGTGGAGCAGAAACAGAAGAGAGGAGAAGAAATGAATGGAGACGGGGCTCGGCTAGCCGTTTGTCAGTTGGCTAGCTTCGGTGTTGTCGTGGGGTTACCGTTAGCTACTAGCAAACGGGGAAACGGGCACACTGCTAACGCCAGGTTTCAAATAAAAGTGGCCTCGCTAATTCGCTGCCTTGCTAAATTAATTTCCAAC
This sequence comes from Diplodus sargus, assembly GCA_903131615.1. Taxonomy (NCBI): domain Eukaryota; kingdom Metazoa; phylum Chordata; class Actinopteri; order Spariformes; family Sparidae; genus Diplodus; species Diplodus sargus. The sequence goes on from CAEMYA010000024.1 coordinate 11,995,523, forward strand.
TCTACAGCTGTGTGTCTGAGTTTAATTAATCCAGCGGCGCTGAAATATGTTAGCCGGCAGACAAGCTAGCTAACATTAGCTGACGGTACAAACAGAAAAAAATAAGCATTATCACAAGGAGCGGCGAGCAGCCGCACAAACATGTCGAATTCACCCCATCGCAGACTGTTTACCTGTCGGTGACTTCCGCGGGATGCTGCCGGTGAAGGACGCTACGGTGTCTTCAGTGAACCCCCATATCTCTGGCCGTGAAGCTCCTCAAAAGCCTCCTGACGTGTCCGAGCCTGGACCACCGTGGCTGCTGACTGGTGCGGCTGGAGGCAGACGGAGGGCTGCTGCCAGAGGAGCTGACTGGACAGAGAGCCGCGCAGTGGCGGCGCGCTAACACAGCTGCTGTGACACTTTGATCCACGGTTTAGTTATACCAGCGGCTTATTACACGGTAAAGTAAGACTTTGCCCCCAGCAAGCTCATTTTTAGAGGATGTTTATTGACACACATTGCATAAAGCATTGCATTCTGTTTGTGTGTGAGAGGTAATGGGACTGTTGGCTGCTGGCTGAATGACCCTTTGAGGGCACAGGACCCCACTTTGGGGGCGTTGGATAGAAACAGCACCTTCAATGAAATCACGTGCAACTATCGTAGCAGCTGTTTTTTTTTTTTTAAATTCCAAACCAACAATGACATTATATTAGTTTAATGAAGGCAATGCATATCTCTCAGTTGCTTCTGGATGATAATGTATTGACAAAAGGGGAAAATATTCAAAGCAGGTGCACCTTTTATTACAAGAGCGCATTAAGGAGGAAACAGTGTGTTTAACCTGTCAACCACAGGCTGTAGGGCAGTGTTTTTCTGAATGGATTCCTTCCATTGCGCCTGAAATACAACATTCCCCCAACCTTCAACACTGACGTCATCTGTCACTCATGTGATTAGTCCTAAAATAAGACTTCAAAAAGCATGCCAAGTATGTCTTTACTACTTTTTTTTTTCTTTTTTCGGGTCGTTGTAGGTTGTGTGTGACACCTTCAATGAACCAGTTTCAACTGCCGTGTGTGTTTTGTCACACACTTTACGAGCCATCAGGGTTTTCCTGTTCCACCTCTCCTACAGACGGTCGTGGCGACTGTAATAACACTTGTAGCTTGCAGACAGCACACAGAAGGTACATAACACACATGCACACAGTACAAGTTAAATAAGGTAGCGGTTTATAAATAGACACAGAGATCTCAAATTAGTGGAGCCTGTGACATATCCACTGACACCTTCTTTAGTTCAAAACATCCGTTTTCTTTCCCCCTTTACTTTATACATAAACCTCAGGCATAACCTGGTTTAAAGGGTCAGAGTTTTAATATTATATGATAAATGTGTTTTGCTTCTGATGGCCTTCGTGCTGTTTTTTTTTTAAAAACACAATTTAATGACAGGTCAACCATCTCCCATATTTATACATCACATTTACTGCCAACAAAGGTAACAGAAGACATGTCAAGCCACTACAAGCACACAATTATCCTCTGTATCACATTCATTGTTTTCTTCTTTGACAAGCAATTCCCAAAGCTCTTTAGCCCAGCACATGAAAGAGGCAGGAAGAAGCAGCTTCATTCATCATTTATTTAAACTGCTTTGGAGCACCGGCATGTGCCGGGGTAAAATGCTTTGGAGATGGCCCAGTCGTTCATCTTTTCTGCTTTATTTCATTACACTGCATCATCCTCTAGCCCTTCTTCTCCTCCTTCTCCTCCTCCTCTGGGTTGTAGACGCTGACGGTGAACATGCCAGCTTCTGTGCCGTACTTGTTCTTGACCACGAGGGCGTACTTTCCAGAGTCCGCCGTTGTGACGGCGGCGATTGTGATGCTGGCAAACTTGCCATGCTCGAACTTGAGTTTGTAGTGCTCGTCGGGCACCAGTTCCTTGTCATTCTTCGTCCAGCTCACCTCAGGCGTGGGCTCGCCCCAGACATTGCCAGTCAGGTTCAGGGACTAAAGAGAAAAAGGGGATTGGAGGAGGGTTGATTTGTGGAATGTAAACCTGGATTCAACAGAGTTCAGAGGAAGGAGACACTCCAGGGAATGAAACAATGAGGAAGAAATGGGAAGGTGAGAAGATGAGCTTAACACTGTTGACTGAACACTTCATATCTAATTTATGTACCTTGCCCTCTTGGATTGCAACCACATCTGGCAGGCCTCCAACAACACGAGCACGGTCTAAACAAAGAAATAAAACAGTGAGCCAAAGAGCAAATATTAACCATCATCTAGTCAGTCAGTCAGTCAGTCAACCTGTGGAGCATTTGCACACTGACTGGAAAGGGAACCGACCCTCTTAAAAAAATAATGTTGCATTATTTTTAAAGGGGCAGTTTTTACATATTTTTCCTCTTACCTGTAGTGCTATTCATCCATCTAGATTGTTTTGAGTTGCAAAGCTTTGGAAATGTCATCCGTTCTGCCTGCTTTGGAATATTATGGAACTAGATGCCACTGGGCTTGTCGGAAAAACTCATTATCAATACCTCTTTCCAGATATTATGATCTGGTTACTTACCCCCCACAACAGTTTCTGAGTGCAACACATCAGTCGTAAATACAAATCCCACATCTGTAACAACTAGTCAGACGTAATGTTGGTGCTAACTAGAGACAAAACTCATCACGTCATAACAATGTTATGTGGTAAAAACTTGTGTCTTGAAGTAACAACGTTGTGCATGTCACTGGAGCTACATAGTGCAGAAACAACTGTTGGAGGGGCGGTGACAACATTCACCCTAATACAAGACACTGTGCCATCAAAATGATTTTAAAGCTCTTATATAACGGTAAAACATTTTTTACATTATGTTGCTTTAATATAATCCACAGACTACATTCGTTGTGAGCCGTTTCACAGAGGGACTATTTTCTTTCCATACCACCGTGCAAAAGGAAGCATTCATCTACACATGGACAAGAGGCTAGCTAAACGTTACAGGCATTAACGTTTTCATCCCATATTGACACTAATACAAGGGTCACGTCCATGAGTAGATGAACACTTCCTTCTGTGCAGTGATACGGTGTACTGTAGTTTGGTTGAAAGAAGATAGTTCCAGTTCTATGTCCGGCTTCTCCAAAACTCGGCAACTCAAACCAAAACTATCTAGATGGATAAATCTCACAACAGGTGTGTGTATTTTTTTTATTTGGGGTGAACTGTCCCTTTAACTCAACTGTATGCATGAATGATATGTTAAATAAGTTTGGATGAAGATTTCCTGAAATAAAGTCATTTCATCTCCTGGAAAGCCATTTTCCATGAATTAGTTCATGATATTATGATGACCTAAAGACTCATACATCTTCTATCCACCGAGACCAAGTTAAAAATTCTAATAAAACTCACAAAGCCTCTATATCCCGAAAAAAAGTTACATCGTTTCCCAAAGTGATGTCTCTTGGGAGCAACCACCGGATGAATAACCACTTACTTCTCTCTGCAATCGCTGCCGCCCTACGGAAGGAAGGAGACAGATATTGTGAGAAGCATCTTAAAATGGTGTCGCAGACAGAATCCTTTTTTTTCCCCCCTCAGTGCTATACAATGTCAGGAAATGTATTCTGAATCCTTCCGAAAGGGCTCAGAAAAGTACATAGTGTCTATTTAAAGTTTGTCATGACTGTTGCTATTTATTTGTGTAAACATCCTCCTCTGACAGAAATACAGAATTACACAACATGAGGACAGATGAGCTTGTTTACTTACTTCAGCCGTTGGAATTCTTCAAATGCTTCTTCCCATGCTGCAAAAAACAAACATGTTATTAATAATAGTTACATAAGCTAAAGTTAACGGGACCTTTTTTTAAAGTCTTCCTCACTTAGCTTGTAAAAGTTTCACTCACCCTTGCCAGACAGATCAAAGACTCTCTTTACACCGTCCTTGCCATCAAAGATGTCCATGGCGTATTTGCCCTTGTCCTTCTCGGTGGGCTCATTGATCTTAAGCCAAAGCTGCTCTCCTGTGACTCCAGACTTAACTCTCTCTGAGGCGGCAATCTTAGTATCCCTAATGAGGAACGGGCAGCACAGACATCAATTAATGCAGGCCTGTTTACTGAGAGTGTACGTGACCTAAAAGCAAGATTGTAATGGGAATGCAGGAACTCGTCTGACCCTTAAAATACTCCACTTAACCACTGAAATGGAAAAAAATGATCTATAAATGCAACGATTCTCTCTCATGTTGTATTGCTTTACTAATTGGTTTCAGCTATATCAAAACACCCTCGGACCGACTGAGATATGCATCAAAAACAACCATCGTTACTAACTTTGTCTCGCACCATCCATCTTGACTCAACTTGACTGCTTCATACCAATCAAGAAAAGATATATGGCCAATCAGGCTTGACTTTCAGTTGCTCATATGGCTGAAAAACACTACCAGGTGATTTAAGGTATGACTGATTTAGTATGTCTTGACATATCTTGTCGTATTGTTGAGCATGTGCTACTTTTTTTAATTTGCTCTGACAGAAAGATGCAAAACGTTTGTCTTTTTGAAACACACAGCTGTTTGCAGGATGCAAAACAATGAGGTGACGACTATTAATACCTGTAATACGACGCTAGTGAAACAAAGTACACTTTGTTTTAGTTCCACTCATTCACCTAGGTTACATGTAATCCTACAGCGAACAGATTTGGTTGCTTGGCAATAGTGGTTTTGTAGAGCTACAGCTAAACGCATCAACATTCCCTTGTTATATTACGGTTTTTGCAGGAAGGCCGACCCTGTGACAGGCATTAAGAATAATGAACAGATATGCTTATCATCGAGAGCCATCAGTATTAAATCATGACTGTTTAAATACCAGTTCAAAACATGTTGTAGTACGTTTAATGGACAACATCAACCTAACCAGGGTCTAAAAAATGAGCCCTTTGTCTAAATCCGACACATTTATGTCATATTGTTGATAATTAAAGAGCGTGGTACCTCATTAAACAAACGAAAAAAAAGCATAGTAAAGCAAATACTCGCTAATATTACCAGTGGAATTATTTAACATAGTTCAGACTCTGGCATATTTAAATATCCATCTCATAGACACCCGACAAATTTGATTTGGTTAAAATGTAAGCGACACTGTTTACGTACTTGTGGAGCCAACCAACACGCAGTTCCTCATGGTGATATGTGACATTGGAAGAGAGGATGATTCCATGTTCAGTGCTGGTGATTTGGACTTGAGAGGAGGAGTTGGCTGCAGGGTAAAGAATGAAAAGCAGGTGTTTGTATACATCCAGAGGAACGTGTCTGGATTAATGCCCTCAAAATATTTCAGCCTCTAGCTGTTAAAAGTGCATGCAGTGGAAAAATACTGTAAATCTGCACATTCTGAATCTCTCTGTGGTGTCCTTTGTGATCGGTGCTTAATGACTCACCAATAACCCTGAACAGCTCATTCAATACAGCTTGGTATCCTGGGGAGAAGAACAGATAAGACCATGTTACATTCACTGATATCACAGCACTGATGGCCGTTTGTATCCCCGCAAAAAATCATGAAAGACACTTTACCTGCATCGGTCAGACTGAAAGTGCTCTTATCTTTGCCTCTGTCATCTCTCAGGAAGACCTCGTAAACACCCGCATCGGCCTTTGAGATCTAAAGTTGTGAAGTGAAAGCAACTTTAGTATCCTCGAGACGGCGATGAATCCTACTTCAAACAGAAGGGAATACAGTATAATTTGTGGGACAGATAAAAGAGACAGTAGAACAGCCAGACAGAGACCAAACTAAACGGAAAAGGCAAGCTTTTCTCCCGCCCGGGATGCTGCAGGCGTTCAGGGGAAAACATGAAAAAGGAAAGACGAGGAGGACAAATGGAGAAAAATTATGGGTGTCAACTTATGGCAGCAAAGATTATGTCCACACTTTGGGTCTTGGCGGCGGGGGAACATCTTCTGCGGGCGGCTTTCTCCCTCCTTTTTCCTTCTTTATCTCTTGCTTAATAACCCACTGTGAATTAAACAGATAAGCCAGTTAATGCAAAAGCGAATGACAGGAGTGGCGGTGAACAGGGCGCCTCTCCTGAGCTCATGCAATGACACCAACCCTCTCCGCATGAGTAATGATTGTAGCGTTTCAACGTATGGGTACCTTGAAACGTCAATATAACTTCACTGGCGGCACAACACACTGACTCACAGGCCAGATTGATATCCTCAATAAAGGACAGCTTTCCAGTTTCACAATGTGTGAGTACGGTGGCCAGTGAGTTAAATTGAACACAATGTTAGAGATGAAATGTATGAATTGATCACACAGAAAACCATATACTGTATTTACACTATATGTGCACAACCTATGAATCTATAATATCAAAATTTGGAGATTTTTGTTAGGATGACAAGGAAAAGCTCCAAAATGGAGAGCCAGTTGTTCCCAATATGTCTATTCTGACTCCCTAGTACAACATGCCAAAGTGCTGACTCCAGCAGGCAACATGAATATTCTTAGAAGTCTTTCATCATTTATGGTTCTGTGTGTCAGAGAGGGGTGGTTGATATCGTAGCATCGACTCTATGTCTACAATGGTAGCAGAAGCAGCTTTTTGGCTCGCTACTCATAAGCTCGCGACTCCTGACAAAGCACGGCCTCCGTCTAATGGGCTGACCTTTCCGATATTAAAGGTCAGCTCGCCCTCCTTCCTCTCGATTTTCTGAGCGTCCTCGTCGTCCTCGGCAATCTCAATGCAGTCCTTAGACCAGGTGATCTCAGTCTCTGCCTTCACGTTACCGATCTGCGGAGGAACAGAACCAATTTGCGACGCTTCATCTTTTTAAAGGTATTAACAGCGAGACAAGCGCATACAGTTACTTTTCTTACCTTGCATCTCAGCAGCACGTTACATTCCTCAGTAACAGTGAAGTCAAGGTACTCCACAAAGTGAGGACCTGTAGATAGAATAAAAGATTATTATCCACATGCACTTGCCTAATTAGTGTTAAACTTACGGAAGAAAAGTAGGATTTCTTACCTTGTTTCCTGACCCATTCTGCACGCTCAAATTCTGACTTCTTTTGAAGCGTCCTGAATTCTGGACAAAGGCAAAGAAGAGTCCTTTCAATAAACTCCCTATTTTTTTTTTTATGTACCTGAAAGTTCAGACTGGCAGAGCATCAGACAGTCAGCTACGGTAGGAATAAAAAAAAAGAAAGACAGGACAGTCAAAAAAAAGCTTGTCTTCTGCTGCCCCTCAGTGGACATTCATGTTAATTGCAGCAAATGAAGCTGCTCAGTATGTGTCATGAAAATATACCTGCAGGTTCTCTGTATCCACATTTAAAAAAATTACATTTGAGGTCTTACCATCTCCAATGAGCACCAGACTGGTTGTGCCCTTAGCCTTTCCATCCACCAGGTTAAAGGTGAACGATCCCTCATCAGTGACCTCTAGAGAATCCATGAACATCTCAATGATGCCGGTCGTCTTGTCAAAGTTCATTGTGTATTTCTGGAAGCAGGAAACCCAGATTCATCAGATGTTGTATGCGGACATGCACGACAGCAGGATGACATTTAAAAAAAAATTAATGAATATAATTCCTACCTTTCCCTGAGTAATGATGACATCATTAAAGACATACTCCACTTCGCAGGCAGATGTGAATTTCTCCAGCTGAGTCCAGAATCGCACGCGACCCTTCTCGAGCAGCTCCATGGCCATTTCATTCTTAAAGGGAATAACTAGAGAGGCACACATTTGTGAAGGCTCTTGTACACAACACATTCACTGACACATCCACGTGAGAAACCATCACTTGGAAACTAATTCTAAACCTGTGTTTCTAGGGAGTACTTGCCGATTACAATATTCTAAATTCCAAACTATATCTAAAACAGAATCTGCACTTGATAAGCCGAAAAAATAAAATGTGGTATTAGCAGTGTCTGTGATGTGGTGGGATATTCACCAGGGAACTTGTGGTCATGGCTGATGTCCAGAAGACGCATGAGACCTGTCAACAACAACAACAGAATCAAAACGGGTGAGCGTCCCTTCAGCGTCATGCATTCTGCTACAAGTCGTTTGTCTTACTTGTCTTACACACATCAAGTTATCACTGCTGTCAGGAATACTCCATGTCAAGTGCAACCTGTGATGCAATATTGCAGCAGCTTCGCAAGACACACGGCACAGATTGATTTGTTCAAAACAATCGCACATCTACCCCAGAGAGAGACGGATCGATGCAGCTCTTGGACCAGTGATAACAGACAGGAGCAGACGCACTCCTCCAGGCCCCCCCTCCCCCTCACACCTTTAGCACTGACACCATCCAAACAAATAACAAGTGAATCAAGTTTCAGAGAAGCCAAGGCTGCAGGCTGACTCACCCTCCTCTGTGAGAGTGTAGCTGGAGGAGAAGCCGTCAGTGCCGGTGACCACACAGGAGTAGGTGCCCAGATCGTCCAGGGAGGGAGTGTTGAAGATAGCTCTGGACCTGGAGATGAGGACACCGGGGGGGGGCAACAAGGTGTGAGGAAAGAGGTAGAAATTGTTTTGCACATAAGCCTGGAACAACAGCAAGACACATGAATGACACTTACTTGCCGTTTTCGGTGACAACAGTCAGGCGAGAGGTGTCTGTGATAGCCTTGTAATTCTTGGACCAGATAAACTCAGAGCCTTCGCTCATCTCGGAGCACTCAAAGACCATAGAGATCACACCATCGTCATCGACATCAACATAAATCTCCTTGGTGCCTGAGGGAGAGAGAATAAATGGTCGGTCTGTGTGCATCACCAGATTTACAGGTTGTATCTCTTTAACTCAGGATTATAGTAATGACAGTGGCAAATAATACAATATAGGGGCATCAGTTCCGAGTTCATAATAAAAGTGTTTTTCCCTACTTTCCCAGACTTTCACACCTGCGTAGGAACACTGAATGTGTGAGTTGCATAACAATCACACTCACCAGGGTGAGTCTGGGCCAGAATTGGACCTAAGGCTGCTGAGGGCTTTCCAACTCCAGCGAGATTTTGAGCACGCACACTGAAGACGTAGGATGTGCCCGGCTTCAGCCCCGTCACCTGAATCAGCACACGAGGAGCGGAGGGCAGTTAAGAGAACAATTTTGTCGGTATTTCACTTGCATTTCTCAAATCGAGAGAAACGCGGGAAGGACACCTTAGCAACAGAATGACAGAAAAACGATCTCTCCATCTTCCTCACCTTCATGTATTTAGATTTGTTGGCCTTCTCGTGAACAGCTTTCAAGCCTTCCTCTCCGGCAGAGGCCTCCTTGAGATCCAAATAGTAGCCATTGACAGGAGTGCGGCCATTAAATGCCGGTGGCTCCCACAGGACCACGACGGAGGTGTCACGAACCTCGAGGACATGAAGACCAACAGGAGCACCTTGGAGGACGAATACCATAGACTGAATGACGGGGGGATGATTTTGGAATCACAAACACACTGTTACTGGACAAAACAGCGATGAATGTTTCAAATATACTTATCGTAATTAGGGCTGTAACTAACGATTATTTATATTTGTGATTAATCTATTGAATTTTTTCACGATTAATCGATTAATCAAAAGCTAATCGAACTCCGAGAGTCCACAGTGACAGCTAATTAATGTTACAGAATGAATTGCAGATCACATTCTTTTGTAAAGTATATTTCAACAGAAATACATTTTGGTGAAGCGAAAAATACACTTTTTATAATGTATTATGATCAAAATCCATGAATTGGCTATCCGTCTGCAATGCAATGTCGCCAGTACTAAGTGAGGTAACTGACTCGTCTCTCGTATACTTTTGCATTGCCGCTGACAATTATTTTATTTTCGATCAATGACCTCACTAATTTGTCAATTATTTTTTCAATTAATTGTTTGGAATATAAAGGCCAAATTACTTGCTTTACCAAAAACCACAAGATATTCACTTTACTATCACATGGCAGAGAAAGTAGGAAGGAAATAATCACATTCCAACAATTGAAAAGCCAGAACCACATGATAATGTGAGTTTCTGCTTTAAAATAGCTTAAATAATTTATAGATCATCTATATTTTAAAAAATATATAATTTTGTGTTACATGGCTAGTTGATTAATCATCTAATCGTGTCCTCTGTAATATCATCAAACCCAAACACATTGTCTCTCCTACCTGGCACAGTGATGGTCCATTCCTTGCACTCCAGAGCTGCACTGGGTAGAGAGGCTTTACTCACACCTGCCATGTTCATGGCGCGCACCTGGAACTGGTAGAAGACGTTCTCCTTCAGGTTCTCGGCCTAAAAGAAACAAATGCAGATAATGAGAAATGACTAAAATATTTGTTTTGGGCTGGCAAACTGAAATAAAATAAAAATGATCAGTCTTCTGTCATTGGAAATTTGGTCCATGGGTGCTTGAAGTCAAAGAACCTACTTTATAGGAGGCAGTAGTCAATGCCTGGTGGTTCATTTCATGCCATTTCCCAACAACGTCTCCCTTCACAGTCCTGTAGTCCACAAAATATCCCCTTATATCGGCCCCGCCATCTTTAGCAGGTGCAGTCCAGCCGAGCACCATGTAGTCCCTTGCAGCCTCCAGCAGGGTCACACCAGTGGGCTTTCCAGGGATGGCTGCAAAGCAAACACAACATCAACTTTGACAAAAAGACAAAAAGTCAAGAAGTGTGTAAACGAAAGTCATTTTCAGACATTCAGACCCTTTTTTGTTTACATTTCCCGTCATGAATGATCTCACACAGATGGCCAAATTTTGCAGAGGTCTTAGTTGTCATTACTGTCATTACTATCACAGTGATCAAATGTAGTGCAGCTGAACATGCTACATGCTTTGGACACACAAATTTTTTGGGGAGTCATTATAAAAGTTAAAGTACTTACACTCAAGGCCAGAAGCAGGGTAACTTTCACGACGAGACTCTCATTAGGTTCATGCTCTTTAGAACACAACGTTTTTAAGCCTTTACCTCGGGCCATGCACCAAGAGGCCCCCCTGAAGAGTTATCGAACAGCAAAAGAGAACTCGAGCAGAAACACATTGACACAGAAATCAATAAAAGCATCGTAAAACATGATTTAATCTGTTATTTAACCGTGTCGCGACTCAATGAAGGAGGGGGGGGCTGACAAAATGTTAGCGTGTTAGCGATGAGTATGTCAGGCAACATGCAAATACATGAAACATCAGTCATATATGAACATGAGCCACCTGCAGTCAGGAAACTCAAGAAAGGATGAGGAGATATTTGGTATATGAGACTATAATTCAATTTTTTGTGAGGAAAAAGAAAAAACAGGTGATGAAGGTTAACAAGGCCCATGAACAAAGATGAATCAAGAGGCTCAGAGGCAAAGAGCAGACGGCTTTGGGTCATGTGCATGAAAAGTGCTTAAGTATTTAAATCTGGTCTTTCTTTGGTCGGGTTGGGAGGGATAGCACAGCAATATCATTCCCTGGATAAATAAATGTTTAAAAACAGCTGGAAGGATGGAGTGGAGGGAAAGAGTATGGCTTGAATGCTACAGGCAAAGTGAATAATGGAGATGAGATGTGAGGACACTCACAGACAGCAGCTTTCACAACCACAGCTTCAGAGTCGTGGGAGCTCTGGCTGTAGCCCGCAGCGTTGACTGCCTTGACTCTGAACACGTAGTTTGCTTCGGTAGTCAGGCCGTGGCACACAAACCTGACAACAGCACAGACAAAGGTGTGAAGAGTTTTACCATTGCGCTTGATTTCTTTGCTCAAAACTGTCATTTAAGATTGAACTTATGTTTATACAAAGGTTCAAGGGTTATATGAGAGCTCAGGGAGAACAGGTAGCTAATTGCTATTTCTTCTGAAAATTGATAATGTTAGCTTAATCTTAATCTTAGCTAACCGATCTTGATATTCCACTCGAGACATTGTAAGCTTATTAATGTGAAATAACACCTTCTTCATCTTACCAATGAAAAGATGATTTGATGAGCAATATAACACACCCGGTTCATTTTCACATTCAATTTGACTATTTTACATTACCAGTAATGGAATGTAACTAAGTACATTTACTCAAGTATTAACTTAAATAGGCCATCATTCTGAGGTACTTGTAGGTCTAATTTACTAGCGTATTTACAATTTCTGGTACATTATGCTTGCCACGACTGCATTTTGGAGGTAAATATCATACTTTGTACTCCACTACATTAATTTAATAACTTGTTTCATATTGAGCGAAAGATACAAAATCTCACTTAAAACCCTGGTACAACCACTGAAGGCAAGCTCATTAGCCTGGTAAACATCTGATGAATGATGTTAATTAATCAAATAAAAACGAGTAAAGGGGAAATTTTAACAGTTTGCAGTTACCCAGCTTAAACACACAAAATAAATATATTCTCAAGCAGCAACAAGAAATGTTTGTAATGTTTTGTTGTGAACCTACCGGGTCTTCTTGACAGGTTTGTTGTTGCAAGGCGTCCAGACATTGGATCCCACCACGCTACAATCAACATAGTAGCCAACCAGGTGTGCGACTTCCTTCGAGGCCGCCCAGGAGACGACCACCGAGGTGTTGGTGTTCCTGGTGGCCACTGGACTGCCCGGAGTTGAGGGCAGGTCTGTTGAGAAAATAGAGAAAAAGAAAAGAAAATAGCAATAATCCCAGTGAGGAAAGAAGGGAAATAACAGATTGGAATAAGACAGAACATGTCAGGAAGGATCTGTAAATAACTATTGAAATAAGACAGTTGGATGATAAGCCGATGATATTTATTTTCGCTCACCCAGTTTATCTCCGACTGTGATCTCTCCTGTGGATACAGAACACTCGCCCACACCAGCAGAGTTGCAGCAGCGCACACGGAAGTTGTAGGATTTTCCCTCGGCCAGGTCGAACAGGGCGAAGCGGGGAGACTTGACTGGCATACCAGTGTTCACTCTCTGCCAGGTGTCTGAACCTGAAACACACTGTGGTCCACAGAGAACCAGGCACACGTCACTGAGAGAGCAGTTAACAAGACAATAGTTACATAAATCTGACAACTGGAACGCAGACACATGTTGACAGAGACATTTTTTGTTGTTTTGGATGGTCTACTACGCAAAAACCCAAAGATACGTGTGTACTATAATAAGAGAAAATAAGAAAACATTCACATTTGAGGAGCTGGGAACAGTGAATTAATGGCATTTTTGCAAAACAAACAGATGATTTAACCATGAATTGAATATCAAAACGTCTACTGATAAATTTCACTTCTACAAGAGGCAGTAATCCATTTCTCCTCACCTTCTCAATGTAGTACATGACTCCTTCATGGCCTCTCTGGACTGGAGGCTTCCAGGCGAGCACCACGTAGCTCTTGGTTGCCTCTGTCACCTCAACATCAGTGGGTTCGCCGGGGATGACGCCCACTGAGGAGGCAAGAGTAAGCTCGCATTATTTGCAGGTGGTCACTTAAACCAGGTGATTTGTACTTTTTATTCCTGACAGGTCACTTCGGCAATTAATCTGTTGATTTATGATTAATGCATCATTTCTGTGATTTATAAAATGTCTGAAAACTATCACTATTCACATTTCAGAAGCTGGAATCAGAGTCTCAATCTGATCACAAAGTCAGTTGGCAACTAATTCATTAGTTGACGAATAATCAGTTCATTGATGAATTGAAAAATTATAAGTTACCATGATTTAGATTTGAAAATATATATTTAGGGAACAGTGGACTAGGCTTAAAATCTGACTTGACATTTTATACCGGCTTTAAATACAGTTTTTACATAGGTCGGTACAAAATGCTATATCATGATCAATTGCTGATGAATCAGAGCTTGAAGCCATCATACCAGTGGGATCCTCCTCTGTGAACTTGATCATGCCAGTCCAAGGAGCTGAGGGGCCAGCTGTTGAGGGAAAAAAATCAAGGAATTGGTTTAAAAAGTGCAGTTATTGGCTGTGTCGCAGCATGCCGGCACAACTCTGGCGACTTCTCACCTCGCAGACGGGCTCTGTCGGAGGGATCCATGGCAACCACTGCCTCAGAGACACGAGACGGGCGGCTGACACCTGCCTTGTTCACGGCCCGCACCCTGAAGGTGTAGGAACGGCCCTCCACCAGGCCCGTGACGGGGAAGCGGGCATATTTCACGGGTACATCGTTACACTGAGCCCAGTGGTGAGTGCCCACCTCGCACCTGCCAAGGAAACAAAGTCTTCTTTTTATCTTCTAATCTAGTAGAATGTTTTTTTCTTTGTGCTTTTCACAGCATGAATAAGACCAGTTTTACTGTAAATCCTGTAGTGAGATTGTCTCACAGCCAGAGCACTGAGATGCTGCTCTGACCAACCTGTCGATGTAGTATCCTAGGATGGAGCTGCTGCCCTCCACCGCTGGCTGCTTCCAGGTCACCACCACGTAGTCCTTATTGGCATCGTGACAGCGCACATCCAGGGGGGCCACGGGAACACCCTCCAACTCCACATCGGCATCTGGCATAGCAAGACACACACACACACACACACACACACACACACACCTGTGAGCAGTGCTGTTTCTAAATCAGGCTGATCTCCATTACACACTCAGTGTCCATTTTCTGACCTAGTTACGTCGTTACAGTAGAGCCTGTGTGTTGCAGGACTGTAGCTAGTTGCCACAGAATACTTTGCGTCTTGGTAACATTAAAAAAAGGGGGGATTCTGAAGATTTTCTCTCATGCATAAACCTGCTGATCCGTATTACAGATCAGACTCTCTGTGGCGACTTTAAGGGTATGCAGACGGATATAGCAGCGACATTCCACAGAGAAACCAAACACCTCAGAGAGAGCGCTGTGTCACTTAAAGAAACAGCAGAATTGAATGGTTCCCTCACACGTCCGTGAGTGCGGTGATCTCTAATATGTCGCTTCAATTTTGCACATACACACATTGCTGAAACTGTATAAATCAGGGAAGACTTTGAGGTTAAAAGGCTCGAACGTTGTGCATTAAAATTAAAAGCTTTAGTTGAAATATCCAGCGGGCAGCTTACCTTTGACAAACACATAGGCGGAGTAGGTGTCAAAGCCAGATTTGGTGTTGACGCGCAGGGTGTACATGCCCTCGTCCTCCTTGTTGAGGTGGACGAGGGTGAGTGTGGCACGCTCCCCAGACCAGTGGGTGTGCACCCATTTAGAGGGCTTCAGGGGGACAGCTAACGGGACACAAACACCCATGATTGGATGCATGTAGCGGATTCATTAGAAAGGTGATACACAGCAGTTATAAAGGAGCATGACGCACCACTTCCGTTTTATTTTTCCACTTACAGTTTCTGGACCACACAACATCAGGCTGGTAGTTCTTCACAGTGGGATAAATGATGACGGTGCAGCCCAGACTCAGTGTTTCTCCTTCACTGCCAAAGGCCACTTCGAATTTGTCGAGGATGGTTGTTTTAAAGGTAACGCCGTGTTCTGGGGAGAATCCATCTGCAGAAGAAACACTGCTGTTAAAACATTATACCTGCATTTACTGACTTTTTGAGCACTTTGTAGCAGCGCAGCACATTATCACGTTATAATTGTGTTTTTTTACACATCCAGCAGATAGAATCATCATTTGGAGATGTTTTTTGTCCCCCTGATGAGTGAAAGACCGATATTTACTCTCCTCTTAGCTCTGTATTTGGTCTCCATCAATTCCTGAATAAAAATATCTTGTTCCTGAGATAAATGCTAAACTGCATTCACCTGCTAGTCGCTAACTTTCTCTGTCTATCGTCTGATAGTGCACGGTGGTCATCTGATATCACAGTGTTGATGTTAATATAAAACACCATAATTCATGTTTCTCTAGGAGCATCATCAAAGGCAACAAAGTCTGCACAGTGAGCGAGTTGTGAGGGAGGAATGGGTCATGTAAGACCAGAGTACCGGGGTTGTGTTCTGTGTTATATCGCTGGATCAACTGATTTTGTCTATTCAGGGTTTTTTAATGTGCAGTTTTCTGTTTCTGTCTGGTAAAATTAGGGCACAAAAACCACTTGTTTGGATTTAAGATCACGTTTGGGTTATGTAAACCCTTTGTGACTATTGTACGTGTTAGTGTTATGTCTTACAGAGCACCTTTGATTACTGTATACACTGTATGTGAAATGTTAAATGTGGTCAAATTATCTAAAGTGACTCACGTGGTTTGGGATCTAGTGGGCCTGCTTCCTCGCCATCCTGGAACCCTGCAGAGAAACACATCCTTCAGCAACCTTGTTGTGTCAGTAACAAGACACTTCACATTCACAATCACATAATGAAAACATTTTTCATTTGAGTTTGAACTTTCTGACTTTCCTCCAGATGTGTTCTACTAAAGCCAAATCCTGTAAACTATACTATATACTATATACTATATATACAACTGTGTGACCGCATTGTGTTTGCAGTGGTATTAATTTAAACCTCTACTTCAAGCTTTGACCTCTATCTGAAGGAGAAGGAGCTGCTGCAACAATAATCTGTGCGAGAAAAAAAAACCCAAAACAGTTTAACCTACTTTTGACAACAATCGTAGCCACAGACGAAGATTCTCCTTTCACATTCAGGGCAGAGGCGCAATACTGAGCAGTGTCGAGGAAATCGCAGCTGGAAATTAAAAAAACAAAAGTGCAACATTTATTTTGGGGTAATGAGTATTTTGGGCACATCTCATTCATTCCAGCAGGAGCCATGCAGCGTGGGCTTAATGATTACCTACTTCTTGATCTCCAGGGAGTGCATGTTGTAATTGCTCTCGGTTGTGTACTTCTCAGGGTGGGCCTTTGCATCGATGAGCACGTTATTTTTGTACCTTGAAGACGGCAGAGGGAGACAGCTGGTTTATTTCTACGAAGGTCTTGTAAAAAATACTTGCATAGCAGTCCAAGTGTTTAAATTGGCAAATGCACAGTGCATAACAGGGTCATCCCGGGCAATGAAGTTCTTGTGGCATGGCAAACTACAACTACATAGTGTAGAAGGCATAAAGAAAAAATATCTGATTATTAAGAAGATCACAGATAAAGGCATTTATATCTTTTCCTTCTTATAAAGAAAATCAAGTGTGCCCTCAAACAAGTTGTGAGGACTTCCGTAAGGTTGTGATGTCACATATATACAGTCGCCGCCTTCAGCCACACCCCCAGCACAGCCACAGTTGAAAAACACCTGCAAAGCTGATGCAGAAACATAGTGGCCGGTGCCTTCTCAGGCTTGTGAGAGCTGACCAATCAGAGCAGGCCTTAAAGAGACAGATACTAAAATGGAGTGTTCAGACAAAGGCTGAACAGAGGAGCTGCAGCAATAGACAAAATGAGAAAAATTTAGTGTTTTTTTTTTTTTTTTTCTTAATAAAAGCATGAAAACATTTTCTAGTCAACACCCAAATGAGCATAACATGGGACCTTCAAACTGTAGTGTGTGTGTGTGCTCATGTTGCAATGTGGAAAATGTATTTAACAAGATGACAAGAGATGGTAACTTCTCTATGACACACAAAGGCTGATTGCTCTCATCAGCCTCTTTTTATGACTCAGGAAGGGTGGGGACCAGTGTGTTTGGGGGATATCTCACCAGGCAACCCTGGGTTTAGGCCATCCAGCCAAAGTGCAGTGCAGCTTGAGAGTCTTGCCCTCCCAGACAGTCTGTCCACGGGGCTTGACGATGAACTCTGGACGGTGTGTCAGGTTGTCTGGGTTCATTTTCCTACGGAACTCCACCCAGGTGTCCATCTACAGGAAGAGAGCGAACCAAGACTGTCAGATAAATGTATCATCTTTATATGCTTAATGTGAAAGATTGGATTATTTGAAACTGGATCCACAAGGGAATGAAATGGATTTACCGTCTTGCTCATTTCCATTCGTTCGGCGGATTCCCTGACGTGTGTTGATCTGGTTTTCTTCTCCACCCTAACATGCATGGCCTCCTTGGCCTCCCTGACAAACAGGTTCCTCATGGCCACATACTGAATCCCCTCCTCCGTCACCTCCTCCTCCTGAGCCTCCATCAGACCGCGAACAGCTTCATGACTGGCGACACAACAAACCACCGACTTGTGAGAGCAGTTCAGACTTTTAGTCATGATGTCATTGACTGTAGTAAAATGCCGACCATCCCATTGGTGTTTTGATTGCTTTGCAGTGTCTTCGCTCACCTGGCTCTGAACACGGGAATGACATAGCCGATAACTTCTTTATCTTTGTCCATTGCCAGGTAGGTGCGTTTGGCTCTCTTGGGTAGCGGGCTCAGTTTAACCACCTCCTGCCCCTTCTCTGTTCTCACAGAGGTCTTCAGGCTGAGAGGTAAGAGACAGCAATCAGAACCGTGGCACTACAAACACCAACATACATCAGATAGCCTATACAAGAGTTTATATATATATTGTATATCCAAGTATATCCAAGTTTATGGTGATCTCTTTTCTACATGAAGGCCATATAAAACCTTAAAGCAGGGGTTTAAATATTAATATATATTGGGGGGGAGATGCCCACCCAATAAAAGAAAAAATAGATATAAAAACAAATATATCATTAGCAAATGTTATCATAGTCATAGCTAAACTTTACAAATTGCAATTTTCAGTTCTAGTATCGTTGTTTACTACAGTCCTGCACGTGTATTGTCCAAGTGTTGTTGTCCGTACACTCAACGTCAAACACTCTACTGTCTCTCTGGTTCATTACTTTCAAATGGATCCAAAAGTGGAAAACTAGGATGTGAAATGAGTGTTATGTTGGCTGTATAACTGCTGTTTGTGATTTTGCCTTTTTGGAATCTGAGCGCTCCTAATCTAATGGAAGAACTGCAGACTCGAAGCGATGAATCAAATCTTTTTACTTCAGGAGAGAGAAGAGTACCAAAGCATTACACAGACATTACAGACATCTATTCACTGAACACTGTATCAGTGTTTCGATCTGTTATGAACATTTTTCGTTGATGTCATGTCAAATTCCTGTTATTAGCTAGTGAATAAATAAAAAACTCATCCCATGTGTCAAATGGCAGGAAGTGAGTTTTGCATTTTTCTACCCCTGAGCAGATTTGCATTGAAGGATCGGGCTAATTAACATTCAATGTTTTTCTTACGCTTATCAGACTGAAAACTGCCCCTGATACACTATTTATGTCGTTTTTATTCATGACAGCACAGTGCGCAGCTGCACAGCAACAAAATTACCAATCCTTAAATAATAAAAATGATCTTCACCAGGAACGAAAAGGCTTGGGGCTGAG
Organism: Diplodus sargus; assembly: GCA_903131615.1. Lineage (NCBI taxonomy): Eukaryota > Metazoa > Chordata > Actinopteri > Spariformes > Sparidae > Diplodus > Diplodus sargus. Next base: position 12,014,820 of record CAEMYA010000024.1, read on the forward strand.
CGCCAAATGAATCATTTTGTGGTTTCTGTTGACACTAATAAAAACACTGCCAGCGTTACGCATCGATTTATTCCTTCTCGAAAACGAATGGGAAAACTTTTAATTCAGTGTATTCATTGCTTGAGGTTCGGCAGTGTAAGCACATAAAACAATCGCTGCTGACTCAATTCTGATGCTAATAACTGGCTGCCATTTAGTTCTAATGAATTAAAGATGAACATCTGCATAACTACTTGACCTCGTAGGAGACCGAGTAATTTAAATGTAGCGTCTGCAGCGTGTGCAAAATTTGTTTGCAATGACAAAAAAAATATATATATAAAAGATATCTAAAAGAAAGAATGCTGACCCTGATCCATATCACACTCTGACTCATGTACCTATCAGCTCCTCAGGTCTCTCTTACTGTCAGTCTATGGTGAGTCTATAAATGGAGCCGGAACTGAAGGATATGCAGCATGGGTGGGAAAAGTTCATCTCAAAACCCTGCTTTCACTCATAATCTCTGTCAAATCTGCCCTGGCCTACCCACTTGGCCTCGGAGAGTAGCGGCACAACGCGGCTTTGATAAACTCTATTCAGAAGGGGTGAGATCAAGTCGACGGAGGAGGCTGAAGGCGCAGCAGAGACAGACAGATGGAGGGAGTCTCAAAAAGATTGCTGCAGAGTTTGCTTCCTGCTGCTGACTCACCAGGTGTGATGAAAAGGAAGTCTCCGGCTCAGCGTGTAAGAAAGTCAAAGGTGTAAAAAAGTTTTACTGCTGATAAAAGCGCTTCGTTCCTTCCAGTCTGAGAAGTTACAGTATCCCAAGATTTGGATGATAAAACTAGAAACTTTCTGCGCAATCGATCACTTTTAACAGAAACAAAGGAGGCAGGACGTCAACACACAACCAAGAGTTATCAACTATTAAACTTCCGTGGAAGCCGGCGCACAGCCGTTTATAATTTCATGACTTCCATACAGTGCCTTTACAGTTGGCCCTGACGGCAATGTCTCATGTCCTGCCCACAGAAATAGCTTGAGCTGTCCATGAATATATTTGGCAGCCCTTCACTACAGCTGAGATTCCTTCCCTGACCCCGTTTAGAAAGCTATCATGGTTCCAACATGCACACTGAGCCCGGCAGCTGGAAGGACAAAGAAAGTCTGACCTTATTGCATGTAGACGAGCGTTAGTGACACAATGGAACACACATACAAGACACAGACCCGTGTTTGATCAGCGGAGCCGTATTAACACAACACTTGAACTGCACTTTGATCGAGCCTCGTTTGGTTCTAGCACAGCATTTTACATGGAGATTAAATTAGATGAACATTTCTCCAAGCGTAAGGAAATGTTACAAGTGCAGCCCATGTATGAATAAAAACTACAGGTTGAATACTTCTTCGATTTTCGCTACTAATACATTTTATTTCCATTATTGATTAATCGGCCAATTACTTGCTCTATTAATCGGTTAACTCTTTGGTCACTAATAGGGCTGCAACAAGCGATTATTTCCACTGTCAATAAGTGTGTTGTTAATTTTAATGTTTAATCAATAAGTTACCTGGTGCTTTTTCTAAAAAAAATAAAGCTCCCATTGTATTTATATGTGTCTTTATGTTATTTTCTTGTTTTTTGCGCACACAAGCAAAGACAAGCGTCCGCCTGTTGCATGCGGAAGGTAGACACTAATAACTTTGTGTTTTCTCGTTGTTCGGTCTATAAAATGCCAAGATGAGGTGCTCAAATATCTTGTTCATCCACAGTCCAAATATATTCAGTTTACTCTCATGGAGGAGTGAAGAATCTTGTTTTATACAGATGAATCAATTATCAAGATAGTTGGCGATTAATCGCCAACTGACAACTAATCGATGAATTGTTGCAGCCCTATTCTCTAAAATATATCAAAGAGGCACAATTTGGCGTCTTCACATTTGCTTACTTTATCGGAAAAAAGTCAATAGTCCACAAGTCAAAGGAGAAGACATGGAGAAGCTAGAGACAAAAAAAAATTGCGTGCTTGGCGGATCAACTTTCGCTTAAATTGACCCACTGTTGCAGCTCTATCTTACATTATAATATAGACTTGTGTTATTGTGCTCACTGCAATTTGTTTCACTGTATTCAAATGTACTAATATTTGGAGATGTTAATTGATTTTAAGATGATGCAAATTAAAACATATAAAGATATAAAAAGAATATTTCTGTCAAAGCACAAAACTATTGCCAGGCTAAGTAGATAATGTAGTTAGAAACATTTCAACGGCCCACAGATCTGTACACTTAAGATTTAAGGCTTGAGACTTACGCAACAGCGTTATGGAGAGAGATCCATGTCCTGATAAAAATACAAAACCCTGACATTAACAGAGGAACATCTCCGGGCGGATGAAGGCAGCGAGACGCCTTCCACCAAAACACTCTTTTTAAGGCTTCGTGTCTTTTCCCTCCTGCTACCTGCTGAACACGCTTCGCACCGAACCAAAACTACTGCGCTGAATATTTTAGAGAGGTCTGCTTGACTGCGTTCATCGCTTCTAAGGGTTTAGAGGTGACAGCTCACCTCATTTTTATTTTACAGTGTTAAAATATCAACCGTCTGCTTCGTATTTCGTGCCTCGCGTCTGAGTCACTCCCACCCTCTTACCCATGGCTGGAGTTCTTCAGAGATGAGAACGACTGCTTGCTAACAGACGACTTGGTGCTCAGGTAATAGCCACTCTCATAGTGATGCTGCTGCTGCTGCTGTTCCAGCTGTTGATGCTGCTGGTGCTGTTGATGGTGATGATGATGCTGCTGCTTCTGCGTCACTTGTATTGATCGTGACATCCTGAGGGGCCACTCCACCAACTTATAATATCAGACTTTTCCTTTACTTTACCAGCTCTGTAAATCAATCTCACTGTTATTATTACAGATTGATTCCTTAAATCGGGGGTTAGTTCAGAGCGTGAGATGGTGATTAGGTATTAAGGATGGTGGTTCAGGCGACCAGTTGTTAGGATGATTTTTGTTTCGTGTGTTAAATCTGGTTAAGATCTACGTCTACTGAGTTACATGAAGAAGCAGCGGGTATTAAAAAAAATGGCAGCAGCGATTTCTCAACATTCTACACTTTCATGTTGTGATTTCAAAGATAATACGAAGGTTTGGATGACAGTCACCGGCACAGGTGGAACTATAAAAGTGACGTTCAGGGACAGATGGTAAAATGATGTGTTTGGGAATGTCTGAAGTAGTTTGAGGACTTGGTCACTAATTGTATAGATAAACTGTTCACATAAAGTAACAAATGTTAACCTCTTACAGGTTGAGGCTGCACCTAGTGATTATGGAAATCAATGATCGACACGTAACAGTAAAGCGGTCATAGAATAATGTCCTAAGGCCAATGTTGACAGATTCAAACTGCATGTTTGGTGCAAGCAAAAGTCTACAGGACAAATTCATTCTGTTGTCATTAAAAAAAGATTAAACAATCACTTTTGAGAAGCTAGAACAAGCTAATTTGGGGTATTTTTGCTTTAAAAGAGAGAAAAAGTTTTGTTGAATTTTCAGTGGAGTCACCAATCATCAATCCACAAATCCTAACAGGCACTGCTCAGGTTATACAGCCTGAAAACATGAGCAGCTCCCACTGGGCTGAGGCCCATGATTATGCAACCACACAACAATAAGGTAATAATAAACAGTTTATGACAATAGACCTGAAGATGTATTTTATGACGGCTGTGTCCTTGAGCAACATCTCCAACAGCCGATCTGCTGAATGCCTCTTTATTTGTAAAGAGCTACAAACTGTAAAGTTGGCTCTAAGTCATGGGGACACAGAGTGCATGAACATAAGATCTGTGTCACAAAAACCTTTGTGGAGTTAAAGCAAATGTTAAATGAACAGATGAGCTTCTTTTTAGGATGAGATTTCACTTCAATGACACATGCAGTCTAATCTACAAGATACAATAGCCAAAATGGACAAAACCTTGTTAGTATATGTGACAATTAAAGTATCGGAATTACATAAATGTACAACAATAAAATCAATTAAGTGGTTTAAAGAAGGCCTCAGGCCTCACTGGGGGATTTATTTTTTTTTAAATGAAGACCAAAAGACAAACACTCTAATAACAATTAGTCCTTGATTAAAAAAAAAAAGTATATTACTCACCACAACTTGGTATTCACCAATCCACAAAAGTAGAAGATGACGGAAAATGTGTGCTATTCCAAAAGTAGCCAAAGCAAGTCCAGATCCAGGCAGCAGCAGGGTGAGGGGCAGTGGACAGGACGGCAGTCCACGGAACAAAAATAATGCTGCCACTCGGCAGAATGCACAAGACACCGTCAGGACCTTTTAAGGCTGGGACGGCTTTAAATTTAGACCATGAGACCATGAGAAGGGCCAGGCGAGCCGGGCTGAGGAGCCTCTGCTGGGCCTGGCCCTCAGCTGGGTGCTCGCAGTACAGCCCACTTGGAGGAAGTGTGGGAACTTCTGATGTGTGAGCCAAGCTTTGTTAATTAGTCGATAAAGAAGCAGCAGCTTCAGCGCCTGTTGAGTGGGATGACATGGATTGTTCCAGAGCAGACAGTGGATGATTTTTGAGAAGAAATACGTTATCATACTGATAAGAAAAATCAAAACAAAAACGCTGCTATCTTATGTATGTATTCACTGACCACCTTTAATGGCAGGGCTGCACCAAATGTGACACCAAAGCGCTGTAAACTGACCCGTTTCTCTTAATTTATAGTTAATTTACTAAACTTACTTGTTTTTTGACCAATAAGCAGGCATTCTGCTGTGCAAAAACAAACAACACACGTTGTACTAAACATCATAATATTGGGATTTGGGGGGGAACGTAATAAAAGAAACAGAATAAAACTCGGCGTGGAGACAATTTAACAGGTTTGTTAGCGATTGCTGCCACCTGCTAGTGGGACATGTAAACTGCAGCGTTTACTGTTTGAACAAATATAAACAGATTATCAAATAAGCTGTGCTTCTTCAGTACCATGAGTGTAACACTCCCAAACATCTTTTCATCCTCCTCACACATCACAGTTTCACTATCACTCATCTTTTGCCCATCGTGAGATAAGCAGAGAAGTAGAAATCAGGACAACATGGAATATTCCAGACAGTTGGCTCCTCCCAGCTCGGCTGTGATTGGTCAGTTCTGGAAAGAGGAAATAAAACATTGATGGTCCCTCTCCTCCATCAGCCTGTGGATGCTCTGCTAGCCGTTTGGCACTAACGCCTGTATTTTCTAAAGTAAGGTTTGTTATTCACTCTGCTGAGTTGTCTTTTCCCTCTACATGTGGCGCATATTAATGTCACACAAAGCTAGTGTTTCTCTTGTGCATTGGTCTCGGTTAGCTTGCTAAGGCTAGTCTGGTCAGTCAGTTATTTAGGTCAACAGTGGGCTCGCGTTAAGCTAGCTAAGTAATGCTAAGAATGACATGTTTTGTTAGTTGAAGCTGACAGAGATTTGTGAAGTACGTTGGGTAGCAAAAATATGTTACATGTTACACCAAATATAGGTCGTGATTTCATCACATTATTGACCATTGCAGGACCATTTGCGTTTGTTCCAGTTGTTGTTAGCGCATGTGAGGCAGGCTAACGCTGACATCATTTGTTGTGCAAACCCCTATGACTGTATGCTGTTCACTAAACTCCTTTTATTTAATTGTCAACATTGTGGTTATCTTTGCAAACTCCCTCTAAGCAGTTATCATTGAGTAGATAACCAGAATTCCACACAGCTAAATTGAGAACATCTAGCAATTGTTCAATCTGCTGAGTCCAGAGTTCCATATTCCTATTAACTGGGCCTTGCTCTACATCTATGGGCAGCTGGGTTGGCTTGGTTGAAGATGGTCTAATATACACCAGAATAAGTGCAGTCTCAGTTAATTTGATGATGATTATGATGACACCTTTTGATCTTTTGTGTTGAACTCCCATACATAGTCATTTTCTGTCAGTTTATTGATACACGACCAAAAATGCAAACCAGAAATAAAGGTTATTGATTAAAACCTTTAAATGGGAGTCCTAAAATTGTACACAAGATTGCAACAAACAACTGAGTCGTGTCACTTTAATAAATTATGAGTAGATTCTTCAATTTTATTTAAACTTTTTGTTGGGTTTGCAAGATAAAACAAAACAAAGCACACAATTAATCGTACTCATTGAAAACTGGTGTGTATGCAGAGTCCCTCGCCAATGTTTTCTAAGCCTGGATGATACTAACAGCAACTCTTCATAAGTCTCTATGCTGCTGTTCTTCTCCCTCTGCTTCTTATCCAAGCTACACATAAAAGTATGCATAAGATGTCCTAGAAGTGCCTCGTATGTACTAACACCAGGGACCCAAGCAGTGGACTGGCACTACGCCATCTGGGAGCCTGTAGCCGCAACCTCTTTACATCATTATAAGCCACTAAGATCCTGCTCATGCTAATTTTTCCATAGCTTAACCGCAAGTAAGCTGTATAGATCGGTTAATAGAAAGCTCGAAATAATGAACATTTTACAGTAATAGAATACATTACCTAAAGCATATATGCAGATATAATTACTGAAAATGTCAAACATTTGCTTGTTCCAGCTACTTGAATGTAAGGATTTGTTGAACCTGACATATGAGCCAAAACAAGAAAGACAATGTATAGCTATCGTACTAAAATGTTTGGTTATCAAAATATATTTAACAACATTGATATACATTTTAGATCATATTGCCAGGCCCTGGTTGACACCTTCAAATATATAATCTGTGTTACAGGAGAGGGGGGACACACCAACTGCCAACATGTCAAGCAAAAGGGCCAAGGGAAAGAACACCAAGAAGCGTCCTCAGCGTGCCACCTCCAATGTATTTGCTATGTTTGACCAGTCTCAGATTCAAGAGTTTAAGGAGGCCTTCAACATGATCGACCAAAACAGAGATGGTTTTATTGACAAAGAAGACCTTCATGACATGCTTGCCTCATTAGGTAAACCTGGCCGTTTATTTTCCCACATTTAGATTTATTATATGTCTTGTTTTCAAGGCTGTTCCTTTGATTTGTAATTTAACAAAGAGTTAAAACAAAAAACATTAGCTTCTGTTTGTGCAAAGCCAAAATGCTCCCGATATGGGTAGATGACGTTAGAGTGATGGCGTCAGAGTCGTAAACCCTTATTACTGTCGACCGTTTCACAGGTAAGAACCCCACAGAGGATTACCTGGAGGCGATGATGAACGAAGCGCCAGGACCGATCAACTTTACCATGTTTCTGACCATGTTTGGAGAGAAGCTGAACGGCACTGATCCTGAGGATGTGATCCGTAATGCTTTTGCCTGCTTTGACGAGGAGGGAACAGGTGAGTTGGAATTTTTTTTTTCATTTCCACTGTGCACTGCACCACCTGATGCCTCTCCTCAGTGTCTCCAGACCCAATTCTGTCAGGACATGTCTTTGATTCTTTAAGAGTGATCATGATCAAAATGGTTATATCCTCAACGGATGACACAATTTCCCTTGTCCTGAACTGACAAATAGAAATGATTAAAGCTGCAGTTGGCTGTTTAAGCTATCATTGTCAAATCTGACATTATCTAATAATATTTTTGTTTAATAGGAATGTGTGTATTGATGTTGCATTTTAACAATTGATATATCAATTTTTCAAAAAAAAAAAAATGGTTAGAAAATTCTCCTAACAATTTGAAATCAAAGAAAAAAATTAAAGCTAGAGGCAATGTTGTATAACAGAGAAGGTCAGCTTATATTTATATGAGAAGTTCTCAACTCAAATGCCTAACTCAACTAATGAAGTTTAATTTGCTGTGCTTGCTTGAATGACACTAGCAGCAACATGCTATGCATTTTTTTTTGTTTTCCTCCCCTATATTACAATAAATCTCACAGGTATGATCCAGGAGGAGTACCTGCGGGAGCTTCTTACTACGATGGGCGACCGGTTTACAGACGAAGACGTGGACGAACTCTTCCGCGAGGCGCCCATCGACAAGAAGGGCAACTTCAACTATGTAGCATTCACACGTATACTAAAGCACGGTGCAAAGGACAAAGACGATTAGTGGCAGAAGTAGCTCCGAACAAAGTTTATTCTGTATATCTTGTGTATCTTTGAGTCTCCACTTAGAGCAGCTATATCATGTTAATTGGTTCATGACAGGCACCACCATGGTATAGCTCACCGAAGGTCATTTGTTCAAGCTGCTTGTTGGACCCCCTCCTCTAACTTCTCAACCCCACTGTCAAAGCTCATTTGCACATCTGTGAAAACACCACTGTAGGGTCTGTATAAGCTAGTAAAGATGTAAGACCTTCTTGGATTTAACTGGAAATAAACAGAAACGAGGAGTCTGTTATCGTGACTGGTTTGGTTTTACTGATCATTTGTATTTTGTGGGAATTAAGAAGTTTGGAGATTAAAATGTGTTCTGAGACCAATCACTAACACGCTTCATTTTTCAAAAACGGTTTTATTTTAAAACAAGGTAAAATTGATAAGATACGTCAGTCTTAATGATGGTTTAAAGTAGGGCTGCAACCAGCTATTATCTTCATCCTCAATTAATATGCAGATGATTTTCAGAATCGATTCGTCTCAAAGGTAAAAAACTGAGAAATACTCAACCAACTTTCCGGAAGTTATGTTTTCAGATTGCTTCTTTTATACAACCAAAGGTCCAAAAGGTGGAACCAGCAAATGTTTGACGTTCTTTGCTTGAAAAATAATTAATTGATTATTTGCCGATTAATTTTCTTTGACCGATGAGTCGACGAATGGTTGCAGCACTAATTTAAAGCAATACCAATTCCACAGATACATCATTAAATGGGATCAGACACTGAATTTAAAGACAGGTGCTGGCTTTGACTCTTGATGCAGATTAAGAAATATACACAATGACCAAAATTTTATGGACAACATTGTACGTCCTCCAGCTCGAGCAAGAGTAGACGGCAGACTTACGCACGTTAATGTTTGTCCACATGCTTTTGGTTAGGTTTTGTTCTCGTTGTGATGTGCCAACATGTTAATTTTGTACAGAACTGTTCTTTGACATTATTATTAATAATTTGATAGACATTCAGCACTACTTTTTGACAGTCTAAGGGGGGGGATCTACACAATTTGCCATGATTCAAAGCACCTCTGATCCTTTCACAATGTCACTGTGGTTACAATTTCTCGAGGGAGCGCTTCATATCTGTCTTAAACCCGGGTAAATGTATCCCAGCTGCACCCAGGATCAATGCAGATATCCATCTTCCTTCCGTTCGGAGGGTTCTCGCACACATGACGTTAACAATAAATAGACGAGGAGCTGCTCCACACTTCAAGTTTTCTGTACACTTTGCAGTTGCTCACAGAGCAATGTATAGCACATGACATGGGAGACTGTCTCGCTCTACTCCGCCAGGGCGAGATTTTTCGACTGGATCTTCGATAGATGGTCCGATATACAAGCCTCGATCTTGTCACACTGGGCCAAGAAATCCTATTGACAGAAAATAAAAACATTTAATTATATCCATCAGCATTCTCAGTGGTTTCCAGTCATTTTGGTGACACTGTAAAAAGGGGCTTACCTGCACTGTCTTCACAAGTCCCTTTTTCTTGATTCTGCAGTCGTTGAAATTATCTGGGAGACTCTGTTGAGAGAAGAGGTTTATTATATGAGACATAAAAAATAAAAAAAACATGCACACAAAAATGAACACCTGAAAGAAAGTGGGTTACCAGCGCATCAATCTGCTCCAGGATCTTCATGAACTGTTCCGCTGCTATTTTCACTCTGTGGTCTAGTTTACCCAACGCCTCCGCCTGGAGGTCTTTGGCCAGGAAGCCCTGTGGATGGGGATGATCTAAGATGTTCACAGAAACTAGCGGTGGAACGTTTTGCATCATAAAATCTGTATTTGATTGCTTACATTCTTGAGTCCAGTCAGCTCCCCGTCTACTTTCTCCAGCTTTTTCGCCGTCTGCTCCACGGATTTCTCAATGTCTTTCAGCTTCTTCAGCTCAGCTTCTTCCTCGGGACTGTTCTGTTTGCAGATCATTGTCAGGATTGGATCACACGTAACGGTCACACGTCGGAGACATCACACATGTTAATGGTCTTACCCGCTTTCCGATCATCATGAGTTTGCAGCCTTCTTTTAATCCATAGCTGGACAGACTCTCCTCCATGTCCTTGAGTGATTTTCCTGGATTTCCAAAATAAGACAGGGCAAGGTTTGAGCTGAACATGTCAGATGATACTCAAGCTCAGATAGCTGGGAGACAGAGAGACCTACAATTTACCTTTGAAGATGATTTTCTGTGAGGTTTGTGGGACTCCGGTAGCTTGAGTGAGAGCATCTGAAAGGTCTTTGACAGTGGGACCCTTGCCGTCATCCTGGCCAGTTACTGTGATGCTGTGTTTGGTAGATCCTGGAGGGGGAGAGAGACATTATGGCTGCAGCTATGAAAATGCATAAACACTTCCCTCTGTGGGAATTAAATGAAGATTCCCTGGAACAAAGTGGCCAAGTTGGATATTAACATTTGTAATTTGCTTCACAGAAAGTTAACCTCTGATTGGGCTTTGAACGTTATAAACCAAGTGTAGTTTAACTGAATCATGAAATTAGTAGGCTAAACGTTACCCTTCAACAAAAAACACGACTTTCTGATGGGAAAGTGTTTGAGCAACCTCTTAATATTACAGAAAAGAGATTAACAGTAATATCTTTTTTTGACAAAAAAGCTGAATAAGAAATGATTGTCGGATGCCAGGTATAAAAAATAAATAAAGAACATTCAAGCGAAATATGTAAATACAACCCAGTTAACGTGCTTAACTGAGCTACTCGTAAATGATAAGTGAGGGCTAGCTACATTAGCTAACCATTTCCTAGCTACTCCAGCGATTGTCGACGTGTATATCTAACATAAAGTTAGATTTTCATGTGTATATGCCATCTGGTAATAATCGTGTAACATCGTCAAAAATCCCATTACCGTAGGCAACTGTCACAGTGATCGTCTGCTCTGACATTCTGCTTTTTACCGTCCTGTAAAAATCACAGCATGAATCACACTGCTAACTGTTGCTGTTGGCTAACAACTTCCGGGACAGACCGGAAACACCTTTCCAAGCTTTTTTTTTCTTTCTTTTTTCTTTTTTACTTTCTTTACTAACTACTGCTTTTTTATTTGACTTTTATTAACGGAAAAAGACATACAAACAAAACGCGCTCTCTCAAAACGGATCATACCACTCATACAACCTGAAAGTAATGGAAACGAAGCGCATGTATATCGAATTAAACTAAACAAAAAGTTTTCACCGCGTTCCCCTTTTTGACAGCAAAAAATTGGTGGTTAGTTCACATAGCTTTCGGTAAAATTTACCCAAAGTTTATTTAGTTTAGTTCAGTCTAGAAGTCAGACGTCGTGTGGCAGAAATGCTACGACTGCGTGCTGTCAATCCCTTCACCTGGCTCCGTGGCGCAATGGATAGCGCATTGGACTTCTAGTCAAGCACTTGAGGAGTGATTCAAAGGTTGTGGGTTCGAGTCCCACCGGAGTCGGACTTTTGGGAGTAAAATCTTCTCACTGCTCCTCACTTGTTGAACCCACCCTGGAAATTGTGTTGAACAACATGTCCTGAAGTCAGCAATTCAGAAAATGTCTAAGTGTGTAAATTCATATTATTATACAGCCAGATGAAGATGAGACTGCAGCGGGCACTCTCACCTATACAAGACCTTTGGGGCACGTCTGTCCATCAGGTGGACCCCGGTCACTTTATGAGATTTGTCTGATTGGCATACTCTTTACACCAGTTCCTTTGCCTCACTCACCTGCTGCATCTTTAAGTGACACACCACATCATCAAGGGATCAATAGCTGACAATTAGTCCATGACGTTGGCGCCTCGGATTACCGGTCAAGTGATTCAAAGGTTGAGGGTGAGAGTCACGCTGCGGGGACAAACCTTTTTAAAAGTTGAGCTTGCTGATTCTTACTCCTCAAAACTGAGATAAGAGATATTTATTTCGAAAGAGGCCCTTGTGAACATGAATATCTTGATACATATAATATTCTAGTCAGGTGAACCCAGCACTTCCTCCGATGTAACAATTTACAGAGCAACAATGTATTTATTTATTTGATCACTCCCTTTGTGTTTTATTGCTGTGTCAGCATTCCTGTATTATAATATTGCTGGGTTTGCTCGCTCCCTGAAATCCATCCTTTCATTTGACCCATTAACTTTGTATCTTGTGTTTTTGTGAATGGTAAAGTTGTGTTAATGTACAAGCATAAAGGTTTATGTTATCAGAAAGAAAGAAAAAAAGAAAGAACTCAAAGTTAAATTAAATCATGTCATTTATTTTGCATGTTTCAAACCTGCAGACCTTTGTACAGGCTCAGTGGGAACCATCTCCACTTCTGAGAACTCAAACAAAATGGTCAGGACTCAACAACACACAAAGCTACGATAAAACAAAAAGGAGAATAAATTATTACGTAATAATACTGGTGATGAACAAGACCGATGAGTGTTAGACAGCAGGTCAAAGGAAAGGGGAATAACATCTTTAAAAAAAGGTTCAGTATTGTTACAAGGCCACATGCTAGCACGGTAGTGGTAACAGTACACAACCCAACACAGCATCAAAATTGTAGTGTTCTCAGGTCAAATGGTTTTGCATGTATAAATGTTACTCTATAAAAGTGTTTTCAGTCGAAGTGCAGTTGTTTGAATCCATCCCTTGTTTATGTGGCGGGAATCTGTGGCAGGCCGAACTCGTCCACCAAAACACCGTCCTGAAAACAAAAGACGAAAACACTTCAGTGCATGCACAGGCAAACAGACCTCCAAACGCACATTTCACATTCACATTTCAAGTGTTTTTATTCTTTCATTCAGTGGGTTTATTTTGAGCAGGATGGAGCCGTCGGCGCTGCTTGTAAACAGCCTAAAAGACCAACCGTGTCACACATTTAGGCCCAGTTTACTAGAAATAAATATTTATTTAACTTTGGTGCCAGTCAAAGGTAATGTATTGTTACATATGCAATACAATACAATAACTGCTTGCTTTTGGTCCATGGCATACCAATATGTCTCGGTTTTGGTTCTTAACACAGATTCTTTAATCCTGAATTTAGTATTTGTACTGTACATTTACTAACTAGAATGGCACCTGTGCCTTAACAAGCAGCTGTGAAATTGCACTGCACAGACTCACAAAATGTCTGGTGAAAAACCACAAAACTTCCACAGACATCTTGAAGAGGAAAATTTAAATGTGTTGGTCTTCAAAATAAGATGATGAAGCTTCCTGTCATTGCATGAAGGCACGATCAGGCACATATTTCTATGGCATGTTTAGCAACAAAATAAAGAATGAGAATACAACGACGACAGGAATTATATCACCACTGGATCTTTCTGTTTACTTTCATATGATAATAAAATGTATTGAAACAAGTGGCTGTGGAAGGGTGAGGGAAACATATTTTTTTTAAGATGGCGGTATGGTTTGAAATCGTGAAGTTAAAGGATGCAAAACACTAGTATGAAGATTTCTTGTTTAAATTCTCCAGTCTGTGTGTTGGGTATAATGTGAGTTACAGCGATGACTCCGTGGTGCTCTGAAGACTGTTACCTTGTTTGTTTTGCTGTCACTGGGGATTCCCTCAGGGATAGACGGGGCGGCCGAGGCCTCGTCCAGGTACGAGCTGTCATCATCCAGCAGCAGCTCATCACCCAGTGCATCCAGCTCTGAAACCACAACAACACCGTCATTCCAATCATGTAGACAATTATCAAAAAAGAGGGGAAGACTAAATTGTTCAGGTTTATGTCCCAAAAGCTGTTTTGTTTCAGGAAGCTTTTTGTGTAATTTAGGAGATTTTTGCAGTCTGCCGATTCTCAATTAATGAACACACAGAGAGTTTATCATTTAGCCATCATGGGATGAAAAAATCAAATTTTTTACATGACTGCACAACTTGTCAGAAAGGCAAAAATAAAGGTAATATAAGCCTGTGGAGACTGCCAGGTATACCTGCTTCGAGATCATCCTCATCTATGTCTGGAGTGCCGTAGCTGCGGCTCAGGGCCTCCTGCACCTCGTTGGCATCTTCCATCATGTCCTCCAGCTGATCCTGTAAATCCTGAAAGTTACACAAAAAAATACATATTATCACTTTTAACGTCCGATATCTCAGGCTGGAATATTGATTTTTTTTAACTTACGACCTTACAATTTAAAGCATTAGGATCAAGAAATACGGACATACTTAAAGTATTTGTGCTAGTACAAAAATGGAAAGGATGAAATAACTGCTGCGTGATAACCAAAACAGTGTATAGTGTATATAACCAAAACACACATCGATCTGATCCAGTTTGACGTCCTTGTAAGCCCTTTTCATTTCCTTTGCACCGATCTTCATGGCCTCCACCTGGGAACAGAAAACAGATTGCACAAGTTGAGTTTAGTCGCTGGAAACAAAAGGACTCTGTCAGGAGTGGAAAAATAATCTGTCCTGTGTCTTCTCAGGATTTATTGGTAAAGACACATACTGATAGGGATTAAGTCAGGGGGATCTGGAGGGCAGCACTGTAGTCAGATTTCTAGACTTGACTCAGTTGCAGCTACTTATAGGAACTGTTCGGATTTCTTGTAATTATAAAATGAACACATTCAATAAATAAAAAATTTTAAAAAATCACTTTCTAGGTTTGTTAAGACAGCATGACAAGATGCTAAATGACTGAAAGCTGCTTCGACCAAATGGTGAACCAAACTGCTCGGGGTTTCTTTTCAAGTCGTGTGTCTCTTACCGTTGTTTTGGTGTCCTTTAATGTCTGGATGGTGTAGTTGGCCTGCTCCATGTTAAAAGACTGCTGAGCCAGCTGCTCTCTTTGACCTTCATACCTGTGTGAAACAAAATGCAGTTTGGTTTTAAGGCATTTCCACTGTCCACAGTCCTCACCAGTCCCTAAAAACCTACATTTGAGTATTTAAAACATTTGACTGAATACAACAGCTCATAGTATTATATTGATGAATGTCGATAGGGAATGCTTTAAACAGTTTCCGACTATGGGCAGAATTAAATTGACTTGACAAACAGTGAGCAAGCTTTGTTATGTTTATCCTTTCATAAATTCTTTAAGCTCTTGTTGTTGTGTCAGTCCTTCTCCATTTCATCATGCATGGTTGACTGTTCATGAGTCGTGTCCAGTGACAAATAAACGCATAATTCATGGAAAATATCTTGATGCGGTACAAATCAGCCGTCATAGACAGACACAAACATAACTGCGCTAAGTACCAGCCATGTCA
Source organism: Diplodus sargus (assembly GCA_903131615.1). Lineage (NCBI taxonomy): Eukaryota > Metazoa > Chordata > Actinopteri > Spariformes > Sparidae > Diplodus > Diplodus sargus. The sequence continues at coordinate 12,030,202 of CAEMYA010000024.1, forward strand.
CTAGACCAGTTTGGCTTTAGTTCTCATATATCTGACATATTAAACATTTGTTTGGGACTCACATTCTCTTCTGCTTCAGGACTCTCATCGCCTTCTGTTTCACCATGTTCTGCATTCACATGGGGAATGAATACAACTGTTATATGGTATATTAACAAGCTTCATACTTAGAGACTGTCATGCTGTGTGTTACCTTCGAGGGCCCGTCTCTCATCTTTTTCATCTGATCCTTGTACTTCATAAGTTCAGCGTCTAGTCTGCTAATCTTCTTTTCTATGGACTCCGACCTGGCATCCACCTGGATGCGGAGGAGATCAATTAGAGCTGTATCCTGGCAGATAACAGTCTTAAAATGCCCTGTCTGTCTGTGTTTGTTACAGGAAAACAGAATGGGGGGATGGCTGCAGGGCAAAAAGCCTATTGGAGCCTATAGATGGTTGTGGTTAACAAATACATCTCCCCCTCGCTGTCTAGCTCAGGAGCAGAGACAAATGACTAAGCGATATGAGTGCTGTTGTTGTGAAAAATACTTAATTACTGGATTTTAATAGCTAGCTAGCACGGTTCTGCTGGTTTGACAGCCATTTTCGTGAACATGCTAGCTTAGTAACGACACCGTTAGGTAAGATAATAACGTTACACATAAACAACACAAACAGCCCCGCCTGACAGTACTCACATTCCCGATACAGTCCGACAGATTCGGAGGAGGCGCTTTCGGCTTTCCGCGTCCGAATATTCTGTTCATTTTCTAAACGTTTTGTGAGAGCGTAGCCTTTAGCTTTCCTTAGAAAATAGAAAAATGCATCAAATGTATAAAGGATTTCTTCACTGGGGACACCCGGAAGCAACGGTTTCGACGCAAAGGCTTCCCATTGGTTGGCGTAAACGGCTGTGACCAATGGGGGGTTTGAGCACGCGGCTGCCCTCGTGTGGCGAGCACAATGACTGCAGGCTGTGTTTAAAAACCTATTGTCCCCATACACACCGCGTCAGTCTTCAGTCTTTGTTACACCCCAACACTGCAGAGATGGTGGCATTAAACAGGGCTTATTGACTCAGCAGACTATCCACCTGAAAATCAATATTGACTGATCATTCACCATGTGCAATTTACCCCTCCATAAATACAGTTTGATTGGTATCAATTTATAATTACAAGTTGCAGCTACTGGCTGTATTAAAGGTGAATAAATCAGTCACTAATGCTTTACAGGTCAGTTGTTAGTGATGGGAGGAGTGTTTACTAAGGTACCAATACACCAACTGTTTAACAAATACAGGTAGTATTAACAACAAAATGTACTTTAGGCCTTCATCTAATAATTATATAAATCATCTGCTGATTATTTTCACAATAAATCGATTGTGTCAAAAATCCCCACATGTATGCTGTAACATGTAAATGTATCACAATTTTCGCTTTTTGAAAATGTATTATTTGGTGATCACAAAACAGTTGGCGGTTGATTTTCTTTTGACTTAGTCTAATTGATTCATTCACCTGTTGCCGCTGCTGGTCTAATGTACTTTAAATACTTCTTCAGACAGCATTTTAATGTTGGAGCTGCTTGAGGTGGAGCTGCTTTAGCTATTCGCACACCAGTGGTACATGTTTCAAAATATCATAGTCCAGTTGTTGGCAGGCCAGGGATTGGGCCCCTCCGACAGATCACAAGACAAATCTGGTGGGTGGTGAGATGATTAACTGGGTCGGAAAAAAAGCGGCTAGAAGTCTCGCATTAAAAATTGTAGACTATTTTCATTTCTGACATTTCACCAGGAAAAGTACCTCAAGCCGTTTCGGCTAGAAATAACTGGTTTAATTAGGGTATGTGGGAAGTCAATCACAGTCGGGGCTGCTCAGGGGTCAGTCTATATAATGACTACCGGAATTGGAATCACAATTTGGATGCAGTACAAAGGAGTAAAAATGTTGCCTCCAGAGTCCAAACAAAGTGGCATTTAACTCCTACTTTGCATCCAAAACACATGAAAATTCAGAGCCCATGTGGCTGTTAAGCTGTTCAGTGCAGTTTGCAGCTTTAATTAACATTTAAGACAACCCCGACAGCTGCATGATTGCCAAATTGAAAAGTATCAACAGGAACAAGAGATTATTCTCAACCTGGCAACACTGACCTTGTTGTCATGGATGTCTTCCAACAGAAGTCTAAAGAACAGATATCATCACTTGATATTAATATGATTAATACTTGCACATAATCCTAATTGTTGATTCATATTATTCATTTCCCATTGTTATATGTAGGATGTGCCTTACAGGAAGTCATGACTGACAGTCTTTGTTGTGAACAATGAAGCCTGATAAAGCCTCATTAGAGCCAGAAAGATAAAGCCTGTTCCTGAATCTGGCTCTATGTAACAGCTTACTCATCAACCTCGGGGGACGGAGACAAGGAGTAGAAGAAAGAAAAGGGCCGTAATTCTGGTCATTATGGCCGACAGAAGTCAAGGACCGATTGATTTAATTTGCCTTTCAAATCTCTGCGGTTCCCCCGTGCCGTGTTATGCCTATCTATCACCTGCTGTGAAGAGCGCTGCATCTTCTGCAATAGGAAAATTACATCTGCCCACTGCCATTACGAATAAGGGATCACAGCAAGTCCTTCAATCTACAACACAGAATACACTCATCTTCATGTTGATTTATCTGACTTTGCTGATTTGGATAGGTTAAACAGCTTTTTTGGCCAGCAGAAAAAAAATGTGAACATAACAATAACATATGAACCTTTTTCAGGGTGTTTAAAGGACATTTAGCTGCTGACCTCGTCCAAAGGTAATCTTAAATCTTCCTTCTCCAAACCAGGGGCCTATCAACTTGATAGTCTAAATGTTGATACTAATGCACTGATTATGGTGCAAGTACCTCTTACAAATTAAAAAAAAAACCCAAACTCAACTATCCTTAAAAGGAAAAGTTCACCCAAAAGGGAAAATTCAGTCAGTGTCTACTCAAGCCTAATGCCGATGGAAAATTGGCTGAATTCTTTGTGATCCACGAAACATTTCTGGAGCTTCACAGCAAAACAGTGTGGCAGCATTCTCCTAAATAACTCAAGTAGATGGGGACTTATTTTAAAATGTTAAAAATGACCACTAAAAAAATATTTAAAAAAGCTAAGATGTTATTTACACCGTTTTTTAAAGCCAAAATCTTCACTCCAGCTGCTGATCTAAAAGCCATACGATGCACCTGCTCGGCCGCACACCAAGTCTGTGAATAAAGTCTAAATCAGTTGATTCTTCTGCAACCTGTGTCCCCTCAACAACAATCGTTAAATCCCAAGCTACAGAGCCGCAGCAGCAACATGTACAGAAGCTCCTCACACGGTGGCTTAATTTGCAGTCATGGCAAATTTCTCTACAAGGCCGCCAGCAACAGAACGCCACACAATAAGCACAACAAACCTTGGACTTCTGCTTCTTCAGCCAGTGCGCTCACCATGGAAACACTAACTTTGCGTCTGCGTTGAATAGCATTAATAAAGGAGTGAAGAAAAACAGTGAATCATTTGGGGAGGTGGATTATGGTGTCACGGCTGTTCAGTGACACTATTCCACACCTTCACTGACACCCACCTGGATATCATTAAGGAGAGAAATTAAAACCCATTTTATCTTTCACGAAGCAAGTTCACATTTTACCGCTTTATTGTATGTTAGTTGCGCGTGTGTTGAAGCGTGTTTTTGACATTCAAAGCCTAAAGATACAGCGAAGATATCCAACAGATACAATGTCGAAAGCAGCAGCACATTATACATGTATCAGGCGATCGTTTGCTTATGAATACAATCAAGTCCATTGAGTACGTTTCAGTATAACATGACACACGTGCTGTAACCAAGCTAACAGTGGGATTTGTAGAGCTAATGCTACAATAACATTACGCAGTAAGCCCACCAGGATATATTTTCAGAGCCATCACAGAGGTTGTGAAGTCGTGGCTAATTGCTGGTCTGTTAGAGCAAGCAAAGTAGCTAAAGATAAGGCACACAAACAAAGGCACAAATACACATTTTCTGCTATAAACTACTGTATCGTTGTCAGATTTAGACGGACAAATACGTGAATGTTTAGCTTTACATTGGGAAATAAAACAAACACAATCCTTTCTGGTATGATGGCTCTTATACAATACAATAATAAAAAATAAAAAAAATCACAGAAAATATTTGTTTTGCTGAGGGAAAGCCTAATTGTCATAAGGATAAACTCAATAATGCATAGTTATCAAGTTGAAAATATAACACGTCGAGTGGAGATTTACAGTATATATCGACATCAAATTGCACAAACCATGGAAAGCCCTGTTGGGTAGAAACAGTATGTCAGCTGTTGCCTTGGAGCCCTCTGCCCAGTTTTTCGCATGTTCTAGTGTTTCAGACGAGGTGAGAACGCGCCAGGTCAACGGCATTATGTACAACAATCGACATCTCCCCGATGAGATGTGGCGTCACAGCTGGAAATGTTTAAAGGTGTGGATCAGTGTCAGATAAAAATAGCCTCCTAAAGCTCAAAGTTCAGCTGTAACGAGCGGTAGATGACGTTTGTCGGCCATCTTGTGGAGGAGAAAATACTTTCATTCGGCGCCGTCCTACAGAGGATGATCCCTGAGACGTTACTATATATATATATATATATATATATATATATATATATATATATATTCTACATGGTTTACAGCTGAAGTGAGGCTCTTTAAAGATATACAGACCATCCACAGATTTACGATACAGCAAAGCACAATTCACATAAAACGCGATCGGTTCAAAACAATGCTCATGATGCAGTTGATCTTTTAATACGTGTGTGAGAACTATATTAACCACCTTTATGTGAAAGCCTATCGGGTTAATTTGCAGGTGAACAAAATGTGATCGAGCTTCATGATACAATACTTTTGGTTTGCCTTGTTTGCACATCATTTATCATCTTTTGATGTCACCAGCGTGGAAAATAACATTAGAACAAGAATTTTAATACATCAAGCGGATCTAATACATCATGAAGCACCGTCATGTGATTTTGTATCTCGCAGGGCGCTGACAGCAGAGGACTTCTGTAAGTAGACTAATCTAACCTTAATCTAAACTTCACGTTAAAGTGTTATTCTGTTTTTCCTTTTTTTTT
>CAEMYA010000024.1:12035382-12046271 GCA_903131615.1 Diplodus sargus
TTTTTTTGAAATGTTAACAAATCTCACAAAAGACCAAAAACAACAAAATGTTAGTCTGACTTCTCCCCGTTCATTCTCATTAAGGTCATAAATATGGTGGCGCTGAGGGTCAAAATACTTTTGTTATAATACACTGACAGTCCCACATTCAAACCCACTTTTTAAAAAACCCAACCTGTTCCCTTAAAAATAGCCTGTGGAAGCCTGAAAGCATGCTTGAATGTATTAATACTCTCAGAGTAGTAAACAGTCAAAACAGGAAATGGCATTGAAATTGTTGCCTGGGACTCCTGGGATGCAGTGTTGATGTTGCCTTTTTTTTAATGATTCATGTTTATGAAATGTTGTGTGTTTGAAATGTGTTTTCCGAAATGTCGCATGTTGTGAAATGTTATTCTGTTTTCCAAAATATGGTATTTTGATCATCATAAGCCCTTGAAAACAAAAGGAATTGTGTATTTGTCAGAGTCTGTTGAGTATTTCTGGCAGCAGGATGACATGTATGGGATTGTCACAGATGTTTTTAATATATTTCGATGAGGGAGTATCTTTTATCTGATTTTGTCTATACTGGCACTGCTGGTTTTGGTCTCTTCATGGGATTTGTTGACATTAAGAAAACTGTAAAACATTGTCTGATCATCCTCTAAGCGACCACGTTTTGGATTCTCTGACAACATGCTGAATATATACAACTTTCCCTTTTCCTTAGATGGCAGTGGTGATTTGAGTCAGTCCCAGGTCATTGGAGTCCTCCCAGCCCTGATAGGGCATAGAGGACATGTCCATGGCTAGTCATACGTTCCTGGCCTGCCTCGCGTCTCCCCGGCCTTCTGTGGGACACGAGTGGTCCCGCAGGGTGCTCCTCACCCGGCTCACCCCGCGTGAGTCTCCATGTCCTTGAGCCCCAGGGCAGCAAAAGTCCCTGAAGCACCTCTTGAAGTTCTCGTCCAGGAAGGCGTAGAGGATGGGGTTGAGGCTGCTGTTGGTGTAGCCCAGCGCCACGCAGAAGAAGTAGGCGGCCATGACGGCGGTGGTCTCGGGCACGTTGCCTGAGAGCGCCTTGACCAAGATGAAGATGTGGATGGGCGTCCAGCACACCACGAAGACCGCGACCACCACCAGCACGAGTCGAGTGATCCGGCGGAGGTTGCGGTCCTTCTCGCGTGAGCCGGACAGCAGGCGCACGCTCTTCAGCCGCAGGACCATCAAAGTGTAGCACACGGTGATGATGATGACGGGCGCCACGAAGGCGAAGATGAAGACGCAGATCTTCATCAGGGTGTCCCAGTAGATGTAGGGCTCAGGGAACTGCAGGGCACACTCTGTGGTCCCTGTTCAAAACAGAGGTAACAGAACAAATCGACCACTGAACTAACTGAGGCCCAAGAGGGAAATCATTCGTTTTAAAGGGATCGTGTTGGACAAGTAATAGGAGGAATGTTTTATTTTAAGTTCACCCTTTAAAAAAAAGCAAGAGGCAGTTGATTGGTTATACTCAATTATCAAATGTACAAGTCTGATCATCCAGTTGCACCACTTTGGCTCTCGTGCAGCATGCAATCTGCAAAGAAACTAGTTTGAATCATATAAACGTAATGCAGTAAAAAATGCCTAAAAAATGAGTACATTTGCCTGAAAAGGTAGTGGAGAGGATGTGAGTACAAGAAACTCAAAATTGCACCTAAATACAGTATTTGAGAAAATGTCCTCGTCTCTGTCACTGACTATAATGTGGTTGAACGTAGCTTTAATAACATTTTAAGTGGGTATTAATGTGCAGCATTTGGCGGCAATTATAGCTTCTCTCTTCTCATGAAGACAAATTTAGTAAAATCATAACGGTGCCATCTTGTCAATCATGATCTGCTTTTACATCAGCCCGCGCCTACTGCGGATAATGATTGCTCCTCTCCTTCTGAATGTGTCTGCTTGTCACAGTGTGATGCACTTGTTTTACCGTCGTCTTCTTTGTGTTTGTTTACTTTGTCTGTCTATCATGGATTATTTTCACAGTCTGCAGTACCATTACCACCACTAAAAGTCCACTACAGTATGCCCAGGCTATTTAAAGCCCTGATAGATAAGGGCACAAAACTCCTCCCAAAGCATGCTTCTTTACAGATTGGCTGTCTGTATCCGAGACCCCAGAGGGGAGGAGGGCGAAGCAGGTGGATGAGGTGGGTTGCAGCGGTCGTGTGCAGTGGTCAGTGCTCTGAGAGTGGTAACAGTGTCAGTGAGGGCTGGCAGGTTTGGAGAGAGGATACCAAATATGTCAGAGGATTTGTCTGTGGTTTTCAGGAGGTTGTTTCTATTAGTGAGGGTGAGCAGTACAGGACGATGGGCATTAGTAATACTCCGGTGTGGAAGAAGCAGGAGACAGAGAAAGCCCTGATTTTACAGATATTTTACGATACTGTTTATCTTACAACTACACTACTGTGTTTGTAAACCACATAGTAAATGTATATGTACTTCTAAGAAATGCTAAATAGGTAAGTCAACCACATGGTGGCACTAAAGGGAAAGCCAGTAGGATTCATCCTCTGGAAACCATGACTGTCTTTGTTGAATCTCCAGTGTCTGACCAATGGAAAACGACATTCTTGCATGATGTCACATCCTCTGCATCAGATGCATTAAGGTTGTCACGACAGGCCATAATTAAATTCAGCCCATCTAATAGCCCTGGGTAAAGTGTACTGTGCTTCATGGAGTGAAAAAATACAATTTACTAGACTGTTGCTGAATGAAAAAAAGCATCTTTCTCCACCCAGGAGGACCCATTATGTCTGTCACTGCCTGTTCTAGTCAAGTAGCTGTAATGAAGGCTCTCATTGAACATATAGAACATCTAACCCTCTTCATGGAATTTGAAGGATGCTTCCCACAGCCAATTTAGATAATTCAAGGCGAGCACGCTGGGCTGCAGCGGGGCTTCAGGTGTGAAGTTGCCTGCAGCTCATATAGGGGTCTTTAGGAGCTGGAACAAACCAGATGAAACTTAATAACTAAAGATGGAGTCTAACGAGTGCGTGACTGTATGAATGTGTGCAAGAACAAGATACCATTATTGGACTTGGTGCTGCCAAGTACCATGGCGGGGACGCCGGCAGCAGACGACAGCACCCAGATGATCACATTGATGATCTTGGCCTTGACGGGGGTGCGGAAATCCAGGGCCTTGATGGGGTGGCACACGGCCACGTAGCGGTCGACACTCATCATGGTCAGCGTGAAGATGCTGGTGAACATGTTGTAGTAATCGATGGAGATGAAGACTTTGCACGCCACCTCGCCAAACGGCCAGGAGCTGAGCAGGTAGTCGGTGCTCTGGAAGGGCATGGTGGTGGTGACGAGAGCGTCGGCCACGGCCAGGTTGAAGATGTAGATGTTGGTGGCAGTTTTCATCTTGGTGTATCTATCGCAGGGCGGAGGAATGAAGGAAACATGAAGAGGTTGAACGCTTTGATGTCATTTGTTTCCCTTTTTGGGAAAATTGAAGTTTTGGAGATTTAGGTTGTGGGGTTGTCTGCTTTCTGTCCAATATAATGGAACTCGATGGTACTCAAAGCGCCAAAAAAATACTTACAAAAAACCCAACAACAACGTCTCTTTCTAGAAATCGTAACCTGATAAGTCACAGCGCAGAGGGAAGTGAAAGCCAACTTCTGTTGTGGCCAAACTGTGTAATAACATCATCACTGCACTCAAAAATGGGGCTCAAAAATACTTTTTCCCATAAGCTTAGGTTGTGAAAGAAGCTTCTGTAAAACAGTGGATACATTTTTTTTCTTTTTGGCGTCACAACCCCTGCAAAATTAATTTGAGCCATTCAGTCCAATAAAATTTGGAAAGTCTAGAAAAGCCTCAAGATTGAGTCATTGTATGGTTATTTAGTTAGCCAGGCGCTATACCAGAAGTTAGTTCCTATAGTCTCTAGTGAGCACACTCTATGGGCCCCACAATACAGAAGATTCGGGTATTTTTATAGCCAGGAAAGTAAAGCAATTTTGGCTTCATCCGCCACTGAACAGCGTCCTTCATAACAAGAGGCTAGCTAACCAGCTAAGCTAACTAACCAGCTAAGCTAGCTAATGTTACAGCTCAGGAGGTCTCATTAGTGTCAACATGTTTACATTTCGCCCATAGAGTTGATGCAGTAATTCAGTTGGCAGGCGTAGTTCGGTAATAGTTCCTAGCTGAGCTGTAATGCTAGCTAGCTTAGTTAGGCTAGTAAGCTAGCCTCTCATACATTTGGTAGATTCTGTCGTCCTTGAGAGAGAAAATAGTTCCCACATGAAACTGCCCATATCGAGATGATATTTCCCAAAAGAAAAATGCTAATGCGTTTTTCTAATGTGACTTCTTTGAGCGCTTTGAACACCACAAGTTGAGCACCATCTTGTTTTCTTATCATCCAAAACTCGACAACTTACACCAAAACAGCCTAGATGGATAAGCAGCACTACAGGCCAGATGAAAATATTAAATATGTGATGTTTTGAGGTGAACTGTCCCTTTAAAAACAAAACAAAAAAAAAGGAGCCAGGTTAATTAAATCACTTTCAGAGATAAAGGTTGTAGTTACAGTGGAGAACAGCTCTTTCCCTGAGCAAACAGATTATAAACAGATCGACTTCAGCAGCCAAATTACTGAATACACACACAAAGGGAAAAAGCCTTTCCCCCCCCCCGTCATCTCTTGTTAAACTCGAGGCTTTAATCACATCCCAAATGAGAAACAGAAAGATTTTTTATGAGGCTTTAATCAGAACCTCACATGAAATGGAACAGATGAGCCAGGAGGGGGAAAATATTGACATTGCAATCACTGCAAACCCTGTCACAGCATGTTACGCTTTGTCCTCTCTGTAGTGGCTCAGGATGCTGGAGCCAGGGCTGATAAAACATCTTTAAACACGCGCCATGCAACAACTCCAAGGAAACACGCACGCAAACACATTTAAATCAAACACTCACATGTTCTACTTCCTCCAGGATCATTTCCACGTATGACTCCAGAATACATAATCATTTGCATTCCTTATTATTCACGGGGGCACATGCGCCACAATATGGATAATCTGACACAATCGGCTCACCTGATGATGACATACATCACCAAACAGTTGCCCGCCAAGCCCACCACAAACACCACGGAGTACACGGCCACTATGATGGGGATGATGGGCGACATGGGCTCGGGCTCCGCGTCCCAGGTGCCGTTGGGCGTGTAGTTGAAGGCGTCCGACAAGCCGGGTTGCCAGGTGAAGTTCGGGATGCACTCCTCCGGCTGTCCCGAGGGACACTTGTCCTCCTTGTAGATGTGCACCACGCCGCTCTCCATGGTGCTGACCCCGCCGCCCGAGCGTAAAACTGACCGCTCAACAGAAAGAGGGAGAGAGAGAGAAAAAGAGAGAAAAAGAGAGAGGACACAGCTGGATTTTCCCCGATGAACTGCCACCAAAAAACGCACGGAGAGCAGACGCGTCCGTCAGCGCAGTGACAACGGGAGCGCAACAGCCCCGCAGAACCAAGGACGCCGTCAACAGACGAGCGTAAAAACACACACACACCGCCTTACCTGTTTTTCTTTCACCCCCCCGCAGCACTCTTCACACCGCCCCCTAAACCCCCCCACGCAAAAAAAAAAGTTCGTCCACTCGCAACAGAGAACGATGAGGGTGAGTTTCTCAGAGGAAATCTTCTTCAAAAATTCAGATGTTGGAAAATATGGCACAAGCGATGAAAAGAAAAAACAAACACACAAGGTTTTCTGGGGAAAGTTGTGGACGAGCAGAGAACCCGCTGCCTGTGGCACCGCTGCGTCCCCCCAGAAGGTGCGCACTGAAAGCCCGCACTGCACATCCAGCGACATCAGAGGCTGGACACGTATGACACAAAGGCTCTCACACAGTGTGCAAGCTCAGTGGCTGCATGCATGTGGTTGTGTCTGTGTAGACGCACCGCTGGTGACCCTGTGACCACTAGAACACCTCTGTGAAAACCTTTATTTATTTATTTATTTATTTATTTATTTATTTATTTAATCATGAATTCACAAATTAATTAGGGATTTCATTGCTAAATCACCTGCAGTTTATTTTACTCAGTGACATCTTCAAGTTGCTTCTTTTGTCCAACCGAGGAGATAAGATTTACAAAAAAGAAAGAAAAAAACAACAACAACATCCTCACAGGTATTTTCTTAATTGATTCATTTACTCACCAGGACTGAAGGCTGAACTATCCCCAACACAAAAAGCTGCCTGAAGCCTGGTGAGTAAATGAATCAATCAAGAAAATACCTGTGAGGATGTTGTTGTTGTCAGCCTGAAGAGATACACTCGATTCTAAACAAATCCTTTACATGATTCACGACTACCTGGATTATCTGAAGAAACCTTATGTAGAAATGGGCATTTAGTGGGATTTGGCGTTTTCCTTGTTTTCCTGAGCGCAACACTGCCGTGGTAACAACAGATTCCAGGTGTGTAACAGTTAGTTAGACCTAATGTAGGTGTTAACTCATTATCATCAAAACAATGTTGTGTCAAAATCATTCTGAAACTGTTATTTTTTAGAAAAAAAAACATGATGTTGCCATAAGATTTTTTTTTATGTTTGATCAGCTTTTGTTTATCTTAACTGAACCCCTTGAAACCCAAGACCCCCCCATGCACCTTCAACCATGTTATGTAATTGGGGACTTGAGAGGGTTGTCAAAGCATCATTATCCCGTGAAGAGGGTTTTTTTGTTGTTGTTTTTTATCTTTAATTTAATTGCATTTTAGTTTTTCAAATGGGTGTGATTTAGGGAAACATCTCAAAGAGACCTGCCCATGTGTAAACACAGAGTACGTAACTAAAGAAAGGTGACTGCCAAATGTTGGAGATCCTGGGGAGGAGGTATTTTTTTTATCGTTATTATCCAATTATTAGGCATTCCCTGTAAATAAATATGTTTTTGTGTATATCTCATGTGGATCGGGGCTGGTTTGTAAGCACTTTACTGCCACTATTACCACATGTGTACAGTGTTTGATTTTTATTTGTATTTCTAAAGGTGCTGTTTGTTCATTTTTGGGTCTCATTCCCAACTCGTCAGAAACTGGGAACTTTGGGATGGCGGACGACCAAAGCATCAGTTTTGACAATAAACTGTCTGTTTCCCGACAAAATGCAGCCTGACATGAAGCGATTCCAGCATGTTTTGCTGCCGTTTGAGTAGTTGTAAGCATAATAATTAGCATAACTGTTAATTGCAAAAAATGTTGGGCATTATCATTAGGACATTAAATGTTCATTTACTATCATAAATGCAAAGAAAAGCAGCAAATCCTCAGATTTAAGAAGCTGGAACCAGCAAATGTTTTGACATTCTTATCAAATCGGTGCGCCGTTAAGTTTCTTTTGCTCAACTAATTGATGAATTGTCCAACCATGTACAAATCAGTGCTGCTGCAGGATGTTTGTCCTGTCAGAAGTTGAAGAGGTGTAAAGAAAAGACACTTAGCAGCCTTCGCTACGTCCCAATAGCGCGGCATTGTGAGCGATGAGGAGAACAACGTGGGCAGGAATGAGCGCTCTCTGCTCCATTTTTGGTCAGCGTTTCGAAGAGAAGCTGTTTACATCTCTGCTTCCAGCTCTCTTGGACTGTTTTCTCATGTGCATTTTCCTTCCAGCATTCGTCCTCAGCAACACTAGATGCGGCGGCACAGAGAGCTCCAAATGAAGAGAAAATTGAGCTCCAAATAAAGAAAACACCCCGCGTCGACTTGAACCACAGGCTATTCCTCCCTAACCAGTTCTTCCCTCCCAGCAGATACACGACAGATTTCTAGGAGCAGTAATTAAGCAGGAGCTGTTTTCTTTCCCTCCTTTCACGCGCTAACACTCGTTGCTTAGAGACCCATCATGGCCAGGTGTTGCTTGAGTGACAAAGCCTTTTTGTGGATGTGATGCTATTGTTGAAGGGCCGTACCAGGCCGGACTTTGTTTTCTGAGTACAAATATTTGATTCCATTGCGGTGAACTGGCCGTAATAATTCACATCTTTCCTCTTTCGCGAGAGCCGCCGTGGAGGAGAAAAACACAGTGACGGTGTTTACCCTCGACCCTAATAACACAGCAGCTGCAAAGGTGTGTTTGCACACAGATACAATCTGCTGCTCTTCCTCTGGCACTTGAAACAGGTTGTTTCATTTGAGTTCCAGAGGAGGAGAGGAAACGCTTGTTACGTGACCTCGAGCAAATGAGGCCGCGGATGCGTTTTGCATTTTACCGCCCTTTGCATAATGACCTCTGAGGTGCTGGGTATTCATTAAAAAGCGCTTCGATTGACGGTTGCAAGATTAAGTACGAGCCTGATTGCTTCACATTTGCAGGGAAACCGAGTTATCATGGGACAGACCTCCGCTTTGTTTTGAGTTTTCTCTCGAAGGGTTGCACAATGAGACGGGCTGTTCGGGGGGTTTTTTCAAGAGTGCTTCGCGGGATGATTACTGTCTCATTTTGGCGCGTTTCATTTATTGTTGCCCTCCACATGTATTATTCGACTCCTGTGAACCACCTGAACATTCATTGCCGTGTGCTGCATCGACAAAAGAAGGGGCGCGCCTCAATTTCCGAGCAACTCTCCCAGATGAAAGAAGCTCTCTCCGACAGGGGCAGAACGAGGGTTTCACAGACAGGAACGGTTGCCCTTCTTCATTTGATGTCGCTAGTATATTATTGATCAAACTTCAAAACATCTGCCCACCTTCCTACGCTCGGCCAGACCTGTTACACAAGGGAAACGATGCAAAACACCACTGTACCAGGCGGAGTGTGAAACCACTGGATATATTTTTTTTGACGAGCCGGGAACAAAAACAAGATATTTTCCAGTTGTTTTTGTGGCTCCCAAAACATCAGAGCCATGCAGAGACCCTCAGAGGGGCCGGCGCTCAATGTTAAAAAGGGGGCACATGGACCTGGAGATGAATTTTATAAGAAGGATATTAATCGACAACTCATTTGATAACGCATCTTTTTGCCTCAGTCAAACATTTGTCGGCTCCAGCTTCATCTCTTTTTGTGTCAAACGCCTCCTCACAAGGCATCTCTGCACGCTGAATGATATGTCATGATGAATTCAAGAAATTAGGATAATCGATAATGATAAACAATGAAAGATAAACACAGTTAAAGCTGTCTAAGTTGCAAATTGAACTACAGATGACACAATGATATATCTGAAGCAGCTTTAAATCAGAATTCTCGATGATGCCAAAGCTGTCTGATCATGCATGCTTTTAGGGCCTGTTTTTCTCAAATATAACCTTCCTACCTTTAAAATACTAATTAAAAGGGAAATGATAGAAACACACTTTGTGGAACACATTTGATTGCGATGAATGTCATTCTGTTCTCCAAACTAGCAAAACAGCTATTTTTTATATTTCCTACAATTTACCAGAACTCTTTGACAGAACTGCCAAGGAAAAATTAAAAAAAAAAGATCCACCTTGACGAAAGGGCACTTTAGACATCAGGGGCAAAGAGTCAGGTGCCTGCAAATCATTGTCATTTTCCTATCCCTCACCAGAACATCAACACAGTTTTGTCACACATGAAATAGAAAATTGAACCTTTAGAAAAATAACTACATAAAAAAAATAATAAAAAATAACGTTTCAACACATCCACTGTTTCCAAGACTTACATTGCCCACTTGTGTTCTGACGACTGGGTTGCCTATGGTTACCTCTTAAAGATAGGACTCATTGCAGCGTGGTGTCATCGTCAAGACTTAATCTGGTACACAGCAGTTTATTTATTTCAAAGAGGTGTTTCTCTCGAAGGTCTGGAGCGATATGCGTCACATTCAGGTCCAATCTAGACCTCTCTGCCCTCTGCACAGGATTCAGTTATCTGTTCCTAATGATGAGATGTGATTTTTTTTTTTTTTTTTGAGTTACTCTAAGATTGCACTCATTAAGATCCTTGTGCAATCACGGCGGAGCTCATAATGGCTCATTTTTCAGAAGATTTATATTCATCACAGCGCTTTGTGAGAAATCTCCAGAGAGGGTGAGAGAAGACAAAAAGAGGGGTTAAATGGCCTTTGTCCATCACCTTCCAGTAAACATCTTTTACAGTAACAAAAGGTTTTTTAGAAAGGTTCTTTTTTTTTCCAAGTCTAAAAATAAGAAGACTTTCTTTGAGTGAGCATCCATCCTCACAGGTAAAGATTACAATCTTCTTAC
This sequence comes from Diplodus sargus, assembly GCA_903131615.1. Classification (NCBI taxonomy): domain Eukaryota; kingdom Metazoa; phylum Chordata; class Actinopteri; order Spariformes; family Sparidae; genus Diplodus; species Diplodus sargus. The sequence goes on from CAEMYA010000024.1 coordinate 12,045,636, forward strand.
CCGCAAGGGCTTTTTCTCCGAACCGATCACAAACAACCAATGAAGTCCTGCATTGTCCAGTGACCATGTGCCACTTCTTATGCAGTAACGATCTATTCAGCCATAAATGTTTGCACGCGGAGACCGCGTCACAACCACAAGAGCGCCCATGATTGCACCCTTCATGTTGGCGGGTCTCGCGTTTGAGAGCGACTTTGTATCCAGCTGCCGTCCCGCCGGCACCACAGATTATCACCTTCAGCCACAGGTGACCAGATGGTGTGGTCACTTCAGGAGCGTTGCCGCCTGCTCTGGATGAAAACGACTTGGTTTGTGAAAATGTGACCCGTGAACATGTGTTCTGTTTTCACTTTGGGTGGGGGAAAAAAAAAGAATTCAGCTGCAGTTTGGCTCTGCCTTTGTTTTTCTGCACCAAGGACAACAATTTGGACCGTTTTTCTTGTTTTTTAATTTTTTTTTTTAGACAAACAGTCACAGTGTTACAGCGCCGAGCGGCATGGACATTCTGTTGAAACCTGGCAGTTATTGAAAGAGCGGACAGCGTGCAAATATTCATTCAGATGCCGTCAAGCAGTACGAAACCTAGAATTACAGGATGTGACTGTTGTGATAATGATGGTCTGATGGCTCGAACGT
>CAEMYA010000024.1:12046882-12073494 GCA_903131615.1 Diplodus sargus
TTAATCGCCACCTTTGGCTGTAGCTGCACATTCATCAAGGAGCTCAGGTGCGGCTGTACACCGGACTGGGACTGAACACAGACATCTGAGACCAACAGTTCGGAGACACCACAGAGGTCATTTACGGGAGCTTTGACCAGGACTGTGAATCCGGGTATGAGGTGACCTGGCCGGCGGCGACAGGAGAGGCGAGAAGCGGCAGAGGAGCAGAGACGAAAAAACATGGCGTGTAGAGTCTGAATACATTCAAGTCGTATCTCACATGTGTATCTTGTTACCACTTAAAGGATCTAAATGATTCATTCTTGGATAATGCGTATCGATTCGGGGATTAAGAAACTAATCGTGGGAAGTGACTTCGCTGTACATCGACAGTGCCACCGGTCAGGAGCCGCATTAAGCAAATGGACGACCGTCCCCCTCAGTGCTCTGCAACCCCGGAGGTTCGAGAGAGGTCACAGTCACGATGGAATGATTCAGCTGCACTCCAGGAACTATATGTCATTTTAACCAGCTCGCACTAAACAGGCAGCTCGCATGAGAACAAGCTGTTCTTTATGAGGCGTGTTGAGCACTGCCTGAAACTCCAGCCCAGTATGACTGCTGCAAAACCCAGCAGGAGAAAATGATTATGAGGCACCTGCATTCGGTCACAAGTGATCGGAAGTCCACCTCTGAGAACACGGTGGAATTGGATAATTCCAGTGTCCACGCGGCACAGTCGATTTCACAGCGCAAGAGATAACAGGTATCCACGGACAGGAGCATCTTTTTCAGGCTCGACAGCGGGTGGTTAATACGCTGGTATTTGTGATTCTCCTCGGTCGCAGCCTAAAATCGAGCTTCACGCCGCGTGGTGGTTGGCTGAGCCTTGTTTTGATGGTCACTATGGGAACGGACAGTCTCTGACCCATGGTTACAGGAGCAAAGGGATTTGATCGATGAAGCTCGGCTACAATGCTCTCCTCTCGGGGAGCCGATGTGGCGGCCCGGGCGGAGGGAGAAGCGAAACACAAACACTTAGGACGCGTGAACCAGGAACTTGTCTTTTAATGACCTGAATATTCATGAAACCTTGACACGAGACTCCTCTGTGGGCGACGGGGGGACAGGGCTGAACAGAGATGAAACGTTGCCTGAGGGGGGATCTATAAAGCCACCCAGGAGGCTGACTGCGCACACAAACAGACAGTTTTAACCCTCTGCCTTGACCCCGAACAGCGATTGTGGGTAGCATACTAAAAAAGGCATTGGGGGAAGAAAAACCATCTGTTTCAGGGTCCAGAGTTCAATCAGCTGTTGCAGGTGAGCATGCACGAGGACTGCCGAGTGCCAGCCACTGTAAACAGTGCTGGGAGAGCAGAGCAGGGGCCGGGCAACTGCAGCCGGACGCACTAAGCCTCTGCATCAATATTGACTCTGCGTACATCCCGGCTCTCCAGACCTTTTAGATGTCAAAGCACGGGGGATGAGTGCATCAGAGTTTGAAAAGACTGAAAACCTGATTTGAATGCTTGCTAATGAACTTCAAGGACAGCTACGTGGTTGTAAAAAAAAAAAAAAAAAAAAAAAAAAAAAAAAAAAAAAAAAAAAAAAAAAAAAAAAAAAAAAAACTGTAGGTGGAGGCTCCTTTATGCACAAGGTTGAGAGCTGATAATCAGAAGGACGTTATGTTCCAGCAGAACTGCGTTCTCGACGGCTGGATGTTGTAGTTCAGATTTAACACGTAGGAAAACATGCTATTTCTTCCTCGTGGAGTTTGACTCAAGTGCTCCTGGAAGCGGATTACCTGCGGGCACGCTGCTGCCAGCCCGGCCTCCTGGCTGTCAACACAGCGGCGAGTTCAGCCGACAGTAGCTGTCGTAAATACTAATTTCCCCAAAGACGTGAATGTATGTCTATAGCAAATGCGGACTTTTTCATGTATAGAATATATAAAAGTTTCAGTGGAGTCATACAGTACTGTGAAGTCCATACAGCTCGTCCGGTGTCATGCAAGTCTCCAGAAGCCCCACGATCCCAGACTGATTTGAAAAGGCGTTATTTACACCCTGTGAGCAAAAATCTTTACTTTCGGTGCTAAGCTGAAAGTGTTAGTTTGCACCCCGTCTGAAGTGGGTGCACAAGCTCGACCGCACACGTAGGGTGTAAATAGCTTCTTTTCCAATCAGTTTGGGATCTCAGGGCTTCCAGAGACTTGGATTACACGTGTAAGAGCCTGTACAGCTGTGTGTGTTTTTTCACGTTTTAAAACAAGTCCTCGTCGTCTGCTTCAGTTGTTTAGGAAAATGCTGCAACGCTGCTTCGCTGTAAAATGTTGGGTGGACTATGGAAATTTACCGGACTGTCCCTCAGTGTGGTGGTGAACGACATCACATTTTGAAATTACTCAGGAATACCTGGTTTTTTTGGGGGGGTTTTTTTGTGCGTGTTGGTGTTTTTGCCTACATTAACCACAATGCCCCGCAGCCATTCCACTCAGACATTCGTGTTTGTCATGCTAGTTGCGGCTATGGTATGAAGCTGCTAGCCTCTAGCGGAGATGAAGAGCGGGCTACTGCGGTTGGTAAACTCACCTCTAACTCCACACCACCTTTTTATTTCCCTTTAATTTTCCTGTTTGTAGTCTTCAGCGCCGACTGACACTGACTCATGTGGCATGAGTGACTCGAGGGGTTGTGATCATATTTTTATGCAGCTCCCTCTGGACACTACAAAGGGCTTCACTCAACTGCTTTTCAAGACCTGTAAACAGACTTTGATGTATACAATCACTGAATCTTCCTTTTATCATTCACGCCGCGCATGATGAGTAAATGCCCATTAGCACACAAGATACTGATGATGTGTCTGCGGCAGTTACATTGTATTTATTTTACCGTCTCTGTCTGCAGCTGCTGTCTGAATTTATATGCTCATGGGGACTGTTAGGCGAGTTATGCAAAGCTAAACAAGTAATTATTCAGAGTGAGTGAGAAAAGAAACAAAATAAGAATAATCACACCCGTGGCTTTCCATACAAATGTGCCCTTTCCAAAATACCGCACTGCTCCTCATGGGGCCGAAAAGAAAAATCAAATTCAGCACTTGAACAACAGGAGGAAACTGGCGTCACGTAAAACTTTATAACCGACGGTGTGCGCTGAATGAGCAGAAAGACCGACGAATGGCATCCGCACAGTCAAGGTCAGATGAGACGAGGTCAAACACCTCCGGCTCCTTTTAAGTTCTGATGGGAGAAAACAGAACTCACAAGGGCAGATTGTTCAGAACAGTAAGTCATGGTCAACAGGAGGCGTATGCATGTTCACTTAACAGCCAAAGCCTTGACACAGCCTTGCTGAAAACTGTCATATTGTTCCATTTTGAATGAGGAGTTGTTTCACTGTGTGCAGTTTTTTTTTCTATCAAAACCTTCGGCGTGCGTTTCTGCAATCTTCGAGGGACGGGACCAAGATGGCGACAAAGATCTGACGGCGAGTTATTCTCAAAAATTTGGAAGAAGTCTGGAGAGCTGTGTTTTTTCCCCTCAGACAGGGCAACCGAGTTGGGAGAAGCTGTTGCACGTGTAAGTTGGACGGCTGGCTTCTCAATTAATTGTTTGGATGACTGCACACAATTTTCCAGAAAACGGTGAGAAACAACCACCACGAGTTCTCCCAGGCCAAGTTAACATCACGAAAAGTCCAAAACCCAAAGAAACTTGTTGTAAAATCTTGTCAGAGTAAAGAAACCAGTAAATACTCACATTTCGGAAAACTGACTGAGCGGCTCAGAACATTAAACTGATTGATGAAAGTGCTGCTGATTAATTTTCTGTTGACTGACAAAGAATGAAAGAATTTCAAAACAAAAACTATTTCCTCATGAGGGGCCGATTTCTTGAGTACACCTACAATCCAATGGGATCCATTACAAGTGTGAGAAGTGTCATGTTAATAGATATACTTCATAATTAATCATAATTAATCATTCAATAAAAAGCTGCATTCATAAATGTGTAAACTAGTGTATTAATCAATTTTTCTATGAATTAAACGTATTAATGTAGTTTTTTTTAAAGAAATGCTTATTGACTGTTTTATGTTGTTTTTTGTTTTATTTGCAAACCCATTTAAAAGTAGCTCGATGTTAAAATTTGTGGCAATTTGTTTGACCCTCCTCGTCCCTCTCTCGGTTTGTTAAAGTTGTTAACAAATCGCACTCCACTGAAAATGAGCTTGCCCGAAAACAAAACTACGGTAAATCCTAAAAGTGCTCCTTTTGTCGTAAGTATGCTTTTACAGGAATGTTTGACTCATATACATTCACAAATAAAGCATAGGTTAGGGTTAGGGGCGAGAGTTTCACTTAAATGCTACTGGACTGTGGATTTCTTTGTGAAGGACTCGGGTCGGATTTTCCGTGGTGAGTGCCTCAAGTGAGAGAACAACGGCAGCCAACGTTAGTTTCGAAATGGAGCCCATTACCAGAAACTGATGACCATGAATCTGAATTCTTTTTAAAAATGATCTTTTTATTAGCCCTTCAAATATCAAATAATTGATTAGTTTGTAATTCACTCAGTTTGTTCATTGATTAAAAGCGATTCTGAAAAAAAAAAACGACAGTTGATTGTTAAGTCTCGTTCCCAGGTCTTCCAGTAACGGTGCTTTGGGTTAGAATTTCAGGGCAAACGTCGACCTAAAACCTCGGTATTTGACGATTTGGGAATAAGATTTAACTATCAACTATCTTTCTCCAGCATCACCTTTCCTACCTTTTAATAAAGTAATTCGTAAACACATGTATTACTGCCTATTCAAACTGAACAATTAGTTATCAATTAATGAAATGCTTGATTACTTTTTCTGTCACACTTCTGGTCCTCCTCAAATTCTACCTTTCATGTTGCCTATAACGTTGGGTGTTAATTCAGTTACACAGAATGTTTTAGTTTTTGATGGAATTGGACTGGATTATATTTAGTCGTTTAAAAATAAATCGTCAGGTTGTGGACAAGAATAAAAAAAGAAAAAACACCTTCGCATAACCTCCATTTTTCACTTCACAACACAACAGCTCCAACAATAAAAAATACTTAATTACCCTTACATGAGCTATTTGTGACTCCCTATTACAGGCACAGTTTGAAGGACATCTTCCCTCTTGAAGTGAAGGTTACATTCAGCTTCAGCCTGCAGACAAATGGGAGTAAACATGCAAAAAAAAAAAAAGATTGTAACTCAGCCTCGGTCTTCCTGACATGTGCTGCTGTCGATCAGCACGATAGGAGCCACGTGATTTCAGTGCGATAAGAAAACTCAATTATCTCATCACGCTAATCTCAGAAAATCTCTTTGTTCTGCAGCGGCTGTAACCCCAATAACAGCGGAACCCTGGGCAGGAAATGCAGCCTCAACGCAAGAAACACCATAGATAAGCATCTTTATTGGAATACATACAATGTTTTACAGGTAAGACTTAAATAACTCGCCGTTTCTTTTTTTTTTCTTCTCTTTTTTTTACATTATCACAGACATAAATTGCGACTTCAATCACCACACGTCACGTAGCTGAGAGGGGCACGACACCAAGCACGACAGTCGAATCGAGTTACATCGAGGATCACTTTTTCTGGAGCGCTGTTTTTTTTCCCAAGTTGTCACAGAAAAATCAACAGCTGATAATTAGAATGACAAAGACCAATGTGCACACGGTACACACTCATCCACACAGCGATACACAGACACACATGCACGGGGACATTTCAGCTTCGAGCCGCCACAGCTGGAGCTTGCTGCTGATCAGTGGACTGCAGTTGTCTTCCCAAGTACTCCCTGTGAAACAAAGGACACCAAATTAGACAGTACACTTTACTTCATTCCCATCCACTCTACTGTGTATAGAGAAAAGTTTGAAAGTTTGGCGTCAATGGTCAGGTTGTTTTGGGGACAGCGACGTATGTCATTTCGAGAGACGCTGACAATCAACCTTCTGAGTATGTAGGTATGTGGATGCGCTTTTTGGGAGACTTCAGGGCAATTTTCAGTTTGTGACTACTTGTGATAAGAAGTTGGATCATCTTCGACCGTGTTTGTGGCAATCAAAACCGCCATTTTAGGCCAAATCCTGGTGTTTTCCTAACCGTTATCAAGTGGGTTTCAAACCTAAACCTAACCGGGTCATAAACACAGTGTTGTCCCAACATGAACAAGAAAACTGAACCTAAAGAAATGCAGAGCTGCAACATAAAGGAATGTAACGTTTCAACAAATCCGTGCTTTGCAGTAACATACATGGCACATATTTATTCTGGCGATTTGGTTGCAAAATCCATAAACCAGCACCTCTTCAGCTTATTATTTGACTACTTGTAACACAAAAGCTGAAGTGTAAAGTGTAAGTGTTGTGGTTTTACTGGGGGGTGTGTGTCAAACTGGGACTGCATCTCAGGATCAATTTATTTTCTTGATTAATTAACAGGTCGAACATTTGCTCACATGCTTGTCACAATTTTCTCTAAGCCCAACTGAACATTTTCAAAGTGCCTGTTTTGTCAGAAGATTTTCAGCTTACAATGAAATTCTGTCATTTGAGAAGTTGGGACCACAGAATGTTTGATATGTTTTTCTATTCTTTTAACATTCAATCAGTTAAGTACTTTTCAGTACTTTTTTCAGTGCATTATAGTCCATTTCCTTTTTGGAGCAGCAATTTCTAGGCAACCATGACATTTTAGTTTTTCGTTATGCGCAATCAAATGACATACTGCGTATTTTCACACAACAATGGCGTCAATCTTCTCAGCAAGACAGCAGAAAAGTGCATTTCTAAAAATATCAAATGATTCCTTCTAAGAGACGGATTTCAAAACCGCTTCCAGGTGATTATTGTGGCAAATGTGGTTCTTTAATATCAGAGTAAGTGATAGTTTTAAATGACTTCTCCCAGTTATTCTGACCTGGACATGATATCAGTCTAAGCATTGAAATAAAATACCATTATTTTGAAAGGTCGGACTTTCTTTTTCATGATTCTTCTCGGGAGTAGCATTTTCAGATATTATATCACGACACTCACCTTACTGCTACCCGAAATATCAAATGCCTCTCACTAACTGAAAAAAACAAAAAGGCGAATAATATCTGATGGAGGAAATTGTGTTCTCTGAACCAACACTCAGACCAGTGAGTGCTGATAGATTTTTTTCTCAGCAGACCGACAAAGCTGTTAGAACTTCCTGATGAAACTCTCTGCTTTTATTTGACTTTAATTAAAGTATGGATCACAGAAGTCCGTTCATACGCAGAAATGTGCGGGAGTGATTGAAAACAGCTCAATAACCTTGCTGACTCATCTTTTAAGTACTTTTCTCCTTGTCTCTACTTTTGTATCTTTAAATATCAAACTCTGCTCATCACCCGTCAAAGCATCCAAGGCTGCCCTTCAATATTTGATCTCACTGTTAACTAGCGACACCAACAAAGAGTCAAGTTTTGGCTTTTTTTAAAAACTGTGCTATAAAGGACAGAGGTCGGTGTCCACAGCAGGAGGTTCCACTGATTAGAAGTCAGTTTATTAAAAATAGAGAAATACTTCTTGTTTTTGTAGAAAAGAAAAAGAGGAACAACTGTACGTATGTACGTACGTACGTACGTACATACAGCTGCTGTATGAATTAAAACCTACACAACAAGATGAGTCATGACGGTGAATCACAACAAGGATATATAAAGAAAGCTAATGAATTATATTAAAATACAAATTACAAAAGTGATTCAACACCAAGCTGAGGGAAGCGGAACAGAAAACAACGCGTGGGAAGACAGCACCAGCCAGTGAGAGCCCATCATAAGATGAATGCATGATGAATCAAAGGATACGGTTTTGTTTTACTACTTTAAAAACACATCCAAACGTCTGGTATCGTCTACGTAATGAAACCCATCTAAAAGACCCTTCTAAATGGAGCGTGGCTGATTCATTTGCACTTTATTGAGAAAGGTGCATCACTGAACGTAGCCTGACAAACAAAAGGAGAAACTTCAATCTGCTAAAATGCAGCACTGAAGGTCAATGTTCTTGTGTCTTCAGCTGTGATAACATTACATTAAATTACATTCATTTGTCAGACTCAAAGGCTGCTGCTGTTGCATGACAAAGTAACAATGTTGGATCACCTTATCGTTTACGTCCGGCAGCAGCTGGCGCCTCACGATAAAGGACATTAAACCTGCACTTGAACAATGGCACTTTCAAGCCGGTTAGCAGTACATTTTCAAATATGTTCTAACAAATAAATGCCAGTGCCCTCATGAAGGTGAGGTGGCAGTCTGTAACCTGTGACAGCAAGCAGTTTGAAGTGGCTTCTTATGTTCAAACAGCTGATGGCGGGTTTATAGTCTCCTTTGTGAGGTTCCCTCTTGTTCCCTGATGAAGATCTTTCACCAAAACGGCCTAATAAACTCAGTACTGGCAGTGTGCAAATATTCAGCCATTTCTTCCAGGTTATTTGATTTTTGTGGGCCATTTCACACCAGGTGCACAGTGAATAACACTAAGATTTGACAATTGAACCCGTAACACTCAGTGTGGGATGCTTGAATGTCAAACTAGTGTTCCAAGTCCTGTAAATTTAAGGAATCTAACCAAATTGTTATTATTTCACCACTTCTGATTGATCAGCAACTATAGACAATGCATTTGGGATATGGCTCGATATCCCTTCATTTTTACAGAGGAACCCTAGCTATTTGTCAGATTCTTTATATTTATTTGACTTTGACAACCTGAAACACAGCAGCATAACATTACCCCAGCCATTGAGCTTCCCACCCTGAGCATGATGTCAGGGGTAATGAGAGCAAAATATTCGTAATACGTCTAATTTGGACAGTGAAAAAGAGCAAATGCAGTAGCGTAGTGATTAGACATACAACTTTTCTTATCACCATTTCCATAAATGTGTTGTTACCTCGTGTTGCATTTGTTCCAACAAGTAGAGCATATTTTGCCCCCTTTTTTTTTTTTTTTTAAAAGAAGCTACATCAGCTCTAATACAACAATATAAACCAAAACATTTCCTGGGAAATAAACAGTATTCCATCCCTTTCAGTATCAGTAAAACCAGGACTGAGGAAATGACTATCTTTTAACGAGCATATGCTGCCTCGAAATTCGCACCAAGGTCAAATCCCCATTCTTGCATTTTTTTTCCCACTCTCTCCCCCCTGGCTTTTTAAAAAGAAGCACACACTGATCTTGAACAGACATTTGGGTTTTTCTGTTGGACCTTATAACCAGGCTGGTGTATGAAACGTGACGTAATGGTACATCCTGAAATGTCAACGTCTGTAGAAAGGACTGTTCCTCTACCTGGAAACTGACGCCAGTGCAGCACTGTAACAAAAGTGACTGTTAATAGCTGATGGCAAACCATCAATATGGAGCCGAATGGCAAAAAAAGGAAAAACCTCGCTGAAGGCCACAAGAATAAGTGGGTGAATTTTCTTCGTTCACACATTCATCTGTGCTGTTGTCATGACAGCCAGCGCCCCTTCAGTGAGATCTTCTCAAGGAATCAATGGAAAGGCAACCTACTCAAGGTGACAGTGCTTTGACAATAACTTCAATTTGCAGACATTCCTTTAGAAAAAAAATAATCAAAATCTATAGCCCCAGCCTTAGGGTTTCCCTCACTCTACAGCAGCAGTCAGATTTTTCTGTTTTCATAAAGGCAACAAGTGTTGGCAGCAGACATTGTTCAGCGTGATGAAACAACCTTGAAACATAAGCTGCCATCACATTTTAGATCCAGTCCAAATAAACAAACTAGAGGAAAAGCGGCCTAAGACACAAAACAGAGGAAACTAACATGAAGAATAATGCTCCTGCTTTTGTGTTTTCAACTATAACAAATCAATCAATGAGCTGCTACACCGGCAGAAGTGATGACATGCTGTCATTACCTGTAGATGAGGTAATTAGAGGAGAAGGTGTGGGTGTATTAAGGCTTATAAGGAGTAGAGGATAAAGAAAATACAAGAATAGATGAACGTCTTCGGTTGTGAAGCGGTGGGTGATTAAACTACCATTTCCGTATAAAATCAAATCAACTTTGTTTTGAGAACAAAATGCATGTGCTGAATTTTGCATCAGTTCTCATCTGAGACTATGACTCACATGCAATTTTAATTCGTGCTTTTCTTTTTCTATTAGGATATTTGCATGCAGCGCTCAGGTTTCGTTTTTCTAACCGGCATATTTCATTTTAGCACTTCATCTTGCCTTCAGCTCCCGCACCCTCATGTTGATCTATAACCAGCTTTCTAGAACTTTACACCGTTTTTTTATTTATCACATTCATACAGAAAATAAACTTGAATTGCTGCCTTGCAATATGCCCCCGCACACCAGTCAAGCTGAAGTGTACATCCATCTCTGTTCAGACTCACTATATAACCTGTGTGGTGAAGACCTTGACTCCAGCGAATAATTTCCAGTTAGACACACGCCGTCTTGATTTAGAGACTGTTTTAACAGAGGAGAACTGGGGACCTTGAAACCAAACCAGCAAAACCAGTGCCCCTCTAGTGGATGACTGCTATATGCCCCTTTCACGTATGAACTCTGAACAATATCCAGAGAATCAGATCAGGATACTGTTCACAGGTACTTGTTTGCACATACTGCACAGAACAGGGGGATTGTCAGGTTGGAAATACTCCCTATGCTTTGGGCCAGGGGCAGCACCTGGGTAGGAGGCTACAGATTTCCCCATGGTGATGACTGTGTTTTGCAGTGATATCAATACTACATGTATTTGGACATTTCTGTAGTATCGGTGGAAGAGTGGAAAGTATTATACAGGCAAGCAGAGAGGAGTACAAAGCAAGTCGTGGGAAGAAAGCTGCAGCGTTTTGTGTCTGTATCTGTGTTTGGATGAGCGAGAGACAGAGTGGCTAAATATTCTTCGGATGTTTTGAGACTTTTGATGCGGAGCAGAGTAAATAAATGGGGATATTGACGAATTGCACAATATAATCTCTCAGTTTAATTTACCTATGTGCACTGCAGTGTGCATGTGAGTGGCTGTCAACAATAATGCTGCAACTTCTAAGTGACAAGTTGACGATTGGCAACATTGGAGGTGCTTCTTTTTGAAAAACACAATTAAAAAATGCTAAATAATGTCTGAATAATATATATATATTTTTTTGTATTTCTCTATAGAAGTATTTGCACTGCAGCATGCATGTAATTGTCAACTGTACACAATACTGTACTAACTTTAAAGAGTGCATGGACTGAAGCTTTGTGACCGGCATCCACTTCATGACGAGCGAGCACTTTCTTCCCCCTGCTGCCGTACAGTTGCTTCTTCGAACACACGCTGCAGATGCAAGCAGCCGGCCCCCTCAAGTTGTGGCAACAAGTGCTGAACGGCTTCCTCCACCATTTTCCTCTATCCATGCCCAGTCATTTGCTCTGTTTTGTCTTCATTTCTTTCATTCTCACAAGAGTTGTGATTGGGAAAGAAAAACAGACAAACTAAACTACCCCAAACCATAACGCTTCTGACCACGAAATGGTGTTGCGGAGACATATGAATTAGCAAGTATTGGAACAAGTATCTAACTCACAAAGACATCTCTCGGTTTGAGCAAACTCCTACGACTTCTGCCCCCTCTCTTTCTGCAACTGTTATCAGCTTTTTCCGTCTCTTACGCTATAGAAAAAACCTAATCTATCTTACATCGGAAGTTATAGTATTCAAGCAGAAGTGCTGAGAATGCATCTTGTTTTCTTTTGTAGGACTGATAACGAGAACCTGCTTTCCTGTCCTCTCAGTTACTGAACACAAGTGAGAAGCTTTTGTGCCACATTGAGCAAATAAACTTCTGCCTTCACACTTCAGCGAACACAGGTCACTTAAATGAGAACACACTAATATATCAAGCACAATACCTCCATCCACAGTTGCTCAGGGAGCACAGTGTGTTTTAGATAGTGGCAGCAAAACAAACACATTTTCACTTGTTGCTTGTTGATTTTTTGTTTCCAAGCAATCCAGGGAACAGAAAACACACACAAAGACGAAAGGTGTGTCGAGTGTTCGGATACAGGAGTGGTACTTAACCTTAAAGCTTAAGTATTGATCAGTGCTTCAGTATAGTTGGAGGTTGAAATGGGGCTGGTGAAAGCCAGCCTGCTAGCGGTAGCCATTTTGCTAGCGCTGTCTTTGCCAAAGTGGCACCGACAGTAATACCACGGGGAAGTTGTCCCTTTCCACTTTAAATTAAATGAGAGATTCATGATCGACAACACACTTGTCTTTTTACATCGAATGCGAAGCTGCAGCTGGTAATCTTAGCTTTACACAAATACTGGGACTGGAAGTCACTACTCCTCCCCAAGAAATAGTCTAGCACATAACATGTAAAACCACATGTGGGAACAGATTCAACAAACTATATTTGAATTATTTTTGTCTTCAGTTAGAGCCATGTTAACCGTTCTCACTTGCTTTGATTCTTTGTGTCAGGCTAAGCTAACTGCAGCTTTGTGACCGTCCACTGTGCCTTAATTTGTGAAGAACATACTGTGATGGCAAAAATCTAAAGCCTCAAAGAGCAAAACCTTGTAATTGTAACACAAGCAAGTCAGAACTGAATCCTAAATGATGTCTTTTATATTCTACTTTTTATATTCTCTTTGGCAAATTTTAAATTGTTTTGGCTATTCAAAGAGTTGCAATGGAGCAAACAAACATTTAGGAATCTCATCTTTAAAGGCCTCACCATGGTCCCCCCCCCCCGTTTTGCTTGATTAGACCTTTTTTGGGACCATGTGGGGGTGAACAGATGGAGCTTGAATGACATCTCTAAGAATCTCCTGTTGGTTTTGTTGTACTTGATGGAGCAAATTATTCATTTATCATTCTTATCAGTGGACAGAGTTCATCGACCTCACATCATTTCCAGCTGATCTCCGCCCAACTTCCACTTAAGCAGACATCTAATAAGCCAAAATAAATTAAAATACCTGTGAGGGTGTGTAAGGCATAGGATCATTTGTATGCAAATGTAGGGGATGTTGTTTGATGTTAGAAAGTCTGGATGAACTTAAACTTTAAAGGATAGATTTCCTCATGACAACATCTGAGTGAGAAGTAGTTCATATCAAAACAGACAAATGTGTTCATACCAATTGTGGACCATGAGCTTCTGCACAGCCAGCAGGGCGTTGTAACGGACGAGCTGGTCCTCGTGGTGCATATGATTCATCACCAGCTGTTTTCCACCCAGCTGCTCAATAACCCTGAAATGGGAAGAGAGGGGGGAAAAAACGTTCACACTCACAGAAAACCGGTCCCATTTTCATCTTTTAGGCCATTCACTAGTCGCGCGTCAGGTAATCAAATTCAGCCTGTCTGAAATGTTCCATGTATCTTATGAGGGGTGACTGGCCTTGTAAAAGGACATAATGCTCTGAAAAGGAAAAACACCCGCATAACGCATGTGATTACACAGTAAATGGTGCGAGGAGAGAGAGGAAATGCGGGTGAAAATACAGGAAATGCTGTGAGTAAATTGATCCTAGTGGGGTCTAATAATGGGTTTTTAATCATTAGGTTATTACCTTTTTTCTTTTTTTTTGCTAAGAAAATCTGTTGAAGGCTGATATATTGCTATCTCTTCAGTCATAATGTGAATTGTATTAAAGGTGGAATAAGGAATTCCTGTGAAAGACAGTTCATTGTTGGGTCTCATACCAAGGTCACCAAATACAGACTCCTTGGCTTGTTGATTCACAGCATCAGCGGTCTCTCTAAACTGTTTTTAAGCTCAATATTCACAGATAATATTCGACCATTTGTCTGGGACACTGAAATTCACTGAAACACTGGTCTCATTAGCAATGTAAGGCTAGAAATGCAGCAATTCCACCATGAGACCTGACTACAGGGTAATAACATCGATATGAGAGACGAGAAAAAGCATCATTGATCTGTCAATCACACACAGTGTCTTTAGGATAACGAACTTCAAGGGAAAGCTAGACAATACATGGAAACGATGTAGAAACAAGAAGTAGCAGCTTCATGAGATTTAAGGTAGACAGGCAATTTGAACTGTCAGCACTATCTGACAGAGACAGACAACAATCTATCTTATTTCCTGGGGACTGTGGGGAGATGAGGTGAGCTTTGAGTGTGCAGGCTAATCAGTGTGTTCAGATATAAACAAACGTGGCCAACAATGGTCACAGTGGGGGCACAGACAGTGACTTCACATTCAAAGTGGAATGATTTTCCCATTTGAATGTGACATGGGTCACTTATTTCTTATGAGGTGTCATTAAACAGTATTTCAAATACTGAAGGCCACAGTTAGCTCTTTTATCTGCGTTTTATATGCTTTTCTGTTATTAAACATTTTAATGATGCTGATCAGACACAGGAACTGTGGAAAAAACAGAAAGGGCTTTCTACACACAAAAGCTCAACTCTAGACCCACTTTAGAAAACAGATGGACTCAACTAACTGGAACAAGATGATGTACACACTGACTACGTTTACGTGCACATTATTATTTCACTATTATTCCTTTTATGACAATATTCGTGTAAACGGCAACAGATATTCTGAATTTGGCCTTATTCCTAATATATCTCAAATTGAGATTTGCGGGATATGCCGATATTTTTCATGTTTTATGAGCATTCGTTGGAAATGTATGCAGCTCAATCAGAATATGCATCTCAATTACATTTTTTACTGCGGTCTTTGATACATGGCTTCTTCCCGGTTCACGGTCAGCCCTGTGTGTTGCTTAGCCAACAATTTGCAAAGTTCAGCTAGAGAAGCATGCTCAGGATTATGAAAGACTTTGATATCTTGTTTAAATGCTTTGTTATCAACAGGTTTTGATAGAGGCGTGTTCGGACACTCTATTTTGGGTTTTGGCCGCTGAAACCAGCGGGTTCTCAGAGCTTTCAATTCACACTCTGTGCAAAGCTTTTTTTCTCTTCACTGGTCAATTATTGAAGCACAAACTTTACCGACAGCTGTTCAGTCTCACAAATCTCTTGTTGTTTATTTTAAGTAAACTTCATTAACTCCTATATTTCTTTAATGACTGGAAATCTCATAAACAAACAGGTGAGCAGTTTCACAAGAGATAATTCCCCAATTCGCTACTGAAGGCCAAGAAAATAAAAGTTACAGAATCTGTAAACTAAATTACCAAGTTTCATCTTTGTCTGATCCAGGTGAGCCTGTTTAAAACAAAGTTTCTGATGTTATTCAGCTGGGTGAAGACAGTATGACCTCCTGCTGTCCTTTCAGCTGGACAGCTGCTTCTGAGGACAGTAATGGAGGTCGGAGTCGGTGGGGATGGAACAGACTGGGTGTTTTAGTAGTGTTTATGAGCCGCTGCCATCGTGCTTTTGATACGGCTGCCCATTTAGTGGGTGGAAGCAAGTTTCTGCATTGCGGTTTATTATAACCCTGAGATAGCAACACAGTGGGGTACCAGAGTCAGAAATTCTAAACCTAGTGGCTCGACACTTTGATTTGATGTTCTGTATTATGTTATGTTTTGTGTTTTTACAGAAGAATGCCTTACCGTTTGCCGCGTGGGTAGTGTCGCACATACTCTCCAATGTCATGAGCTGCCACTGCTATGACTTGAGGGTCGTCAGACACCTCCAACAGCCTTGTCAAGATTCTGTTGAAGAAAGGCCAACAAAAGGAGAAGCCTGTATGCGTCAAAAGGCAGATTTCAGCACACCTTATTCACTCTGAAAAACCCACATCTCTCAGATGCTTCTAGAGAAAGACTTAACTGCAAAAACTTCATCAAATGAATAGATTAACTGAGATTTTATTTTCAGGTAATTTTTGTTGGATGTAGAGATGCATTGATCTCCCCGAAAGCCTGAGGTAATGTAGCTCTAAAAGAGAGATAAAACCCAAAGTTTAAAATCCAGATCCAAGGACAGGAGACACAAGGTATTGACCGAAAGAGTGACACCTCAGGGTTCAAACTGAGACAAGGCGCGAGTGAGAATCCAAGAAAGGGACTAATAAAAAAGGAGGGTAATTTAAGCTGAGATGATGTGTGAGCCGATTACAGACAGAGGACAGTGCTGAGACAATGAGATGGGTAGATCAGGATTTTTAGTGAATGTCAGGAGGCCTCAGAGAGTGTGTGACCAGAATTACAAAGAACACAGACACAAATTGATGCTCTATCTTTTGCGACCGAAGTCCGCAGATTAGGCTCACACACACAATCACACAGAGACAAGAATGAGAAACAACATAAAGAGGCTGTTCCATCATCAAACATGACGCTGGTAAGTGTGTGCTTTTTTTGGAAGCTTTTCTAAAATGTACAACCTATTAATTGATTACATGTGAGGTGTTTTCTATATACTGTATGTGACAAGTGACGATAAATACTGACTTGAAGCTTAATTTCAGAGTGAACCTGTATTTTTCAACATTAGGTTTCTGTTTAATGAGATACAAATATCATTTTGATATGCCACTCACATGAAGCACGAACAAGACAAAAGAATCTACAGCCACTTTGAACTCAGTCAATTTTCACTCATTCAAAAGCAGTTTAAAAATGGGAATTACTTTTTCTCTTGAGACATGATTTGGTTCAGAAAGGTATTGTTAATGTTAATGTTAATGTCAACTGCCACATTTAAAATCAGAACACACACACCAAGTTGAATATTTCACTCATTTCTCAATGGGAACATTGTGTGTAACAGTGACAAATCACATGTTTTGCCTTGTGTAGTTGCACAATCTGCTGTAAGCTGCACTGTTAGCTGTTAACTAAATGCCAATGTTAGAAAAGAAATGAGAGATGCAGAGCTCAACCGGCTCGTGCAAGTGCTTGCTTTATCTTACTTGAGGAGCTCGTAGTTCTTCTCATTCAGGCGGACAGCATTCTCACGCCAGAACTTCTCAGACTTGTGTACAGGACTCCATTCCAGGCGGCCAGACTTCAGCTCAGAGCTGTACTCATCAAATGAGCTGTGTGTATAAAAGAAAAAGAAATCTTTTCCAACAAGTACAGAGCTTCAGTCCAAGGATCCCCACTGTCATTTGTCCCTCGGCATATGGAATTTTTTTCTACTTTGCGAAGTGTATTGAGAAGAGTAGTGATTTAGAGAGGCAGAACATACGGCACAAACTAAGAACATTCAGAGGTCGCTCAAGTATGTAATCATTATAGAATTCAAACGAAGCAGAAATGTGTCTTTAGAAAATTGACTGCCTTTATAAAAAATTGCCCGATTCATGATCTGCCATAAAATACTCTCAAGTCTTTCAACACATGATTACATTCAGCTTCTTCACTCGCTTCTCTCTGCATAGAACTACTTATTACTGAAAATGAGTGGTTTGCTGATGTACACGTGACTGAATGATACTCATAAAATGGAGTCTGCCGGGTACCTGAGGTCTTGCACGCTCTCTCCCAGCCTCTCCAGCAGAAACTTGATGTCCTCTGTGATGTCCTCATCATCATATTTCTGCTGCTCGAGGTTCTCCAGTTGCTTCAGTACTTTGCACTGAATCATCGCCAAAGCATACTCCTGTTTGGTCTCCCTCTCTGCTGCCTTCTCCAAAAGATTCTGTCAGAAGGGTGAGGGAACAGATGTTTCACATTATTAACTCCACTAATATGTGAGCATGCGATAGAATACACGTATGCATGCTGAATGGTGGAGTATACTGCATATTTAACTTAGTTTCGAAAAAGTTGACTGAAATGGAAAAAGAAATAATTGTTCATTTGAGGAGGATTTGTGAAAAACAACTCTGTTGCGTACAAGTGGAAATGTACTGTTGTTGCTGGGGGTTTGGAAGCGGAGCAAACTAAAAAGAAAGCCAAAAAAAAGAGAAGAGCAAACTACGATGTAAGGTGATAGTGAGTAGATGCTGTCTATGTAAATGCAACATCTCTCTACAGCGTCATTAGTCCTGCCCGTGGCGGCACTGATTAGCTAATTGTATTGGCTTACTGACACGGATGAGATTAATTCCTTGGGTATTGAAATATGGTATCAAATGACAGGATGTTTTCCGGTACTTAATAGTGGTATAAAAGAATCGCAGCTCGTAACATAGCCCAACAGGCCAGACCCATCCACCGACCAGTTGACGCGGGCACCACAGAAGGAACACTTGACTTTTGCCAGAATTAAGCAAAAACAGACATTCTGGTCTTATTATTTTATCCAAATCAGTTTCTCAATTTCCAAAAAGTTAGTTATCATATTACAAAAATGTAACATATTCTTGCACAGCCTTTAATCCAAATCCCCCACCTCGAGGATCACTATATTATTAAACTAATGATATTCTTTCAAGGAAGATGCTACATTTCAAAGTACACCTTAAGCCAAGATTCAATTTAAAGTGTAATAAGCGAGGTGTGAAGTGGATGAAAGCAGAGCTGTTCAAGAACTGGAAAATGTATTTCTGTATCAAAAACTGGCTCCAGCAGTGGGACTGAGATAATGGAAACCAACTCCATACTCTGAACCCTTTCATCCACCATTGAGGGCATAACTACAGCTGACTACTACAGAAATATCTGGCGAATGTGAAGAGCTGCTTGCCTTTGAAAAGTCTTGGTTAACAGAAATGTCCACGTTTTCTAATTGAATGTGATTCACAAAAATAAGAAACAGCTTTTAACACCGGATGAGCAGGTTCGAGTTAACACATCGCAAACGCTGCAGTGCTGCCTTTGAGGATGTGTTCAAGGACTTCCAGATGGTCTGGATAATTTAAGTCACATTGCTATTCCCATGTGGTGACATCATTGTTTGCATAATTAGGACGTTTGGGAAAATAACAAAGTGGAGAAAAATCTGGATATTTTTTTTGGTGAAATGAATTTGTTCAAAGCGAGTAACTATCGCAGCCTTCTCAAAATCAGCATGACACACTGTTAGGAGCCCTTGGGTCTCGACAAAACAATTCTCCATTTGTAGGTGAGGAGCAATATTTTTGTAGCTCTCTCCACTCTACGTCAAACACGATCACTGTAAGGCAAGTTGAACGACTCTGGGGAAAACCCACACAGCGTCAAACCGTTTCGGGGTCTCCCTTCACTGCCCGCCATTGTTTTTAATTAGCTGTGAAATAGCACTCACTCGAACTACAACTTCTACGACCAATTAAAAACTGCGCCCCCTTTTCTTTCATGGCTGCATTCACAAGCGCTTGTTGTGAAAGCTCTGCCAGCATGAGGGGTGTGATGAATGAGCTGTAGGGGAAACTGTGCAGTCCATCGGGGCGAACATTACACAGCACAACGTATTTTCTAAAATGTGGTCTTAAAGTAATTTCAGTAAACAAAAGACATAATGAATGTAGTCCTTTAGGAACACAGATGCTTATTTACTGAGGCTAAAATACCAGTGAAATACTGATGGAAACTGGCTGACAAAGAAGTACAAGCAGCCTTAAACACCTTTCTGTTTGCAGCTACCTTTCCTCCAATGGTGTGTGAGCTCATGTTTCAATCATGTAATCAATGCCATTCACCGCACCATTGTGCTCTGAGCGAGGTCGCTGTCTGGCTCGACAAAGCCAGAATACTGCAAGTTAGCTTTTCATCCAAAAATCCATATTTCCTCTGGACTATAATTCAAGCACTTGCATGAATATTTTGTTTGGTGTTGTGATATGATGTCCTGAAGGTGTCCAGGTTCAGCAGGCTGTCAACTACATAAATCGCACTCTGTTGAAGCAGAGGGATATTACTTAGAGCAAAAAATAAAATTATACTGTATTCAACTTCAATCCCTTCTATACTATTCTATAATACAAGAATCAGCCTTCGGAGGACCTGGAAGTTACCACATAGACACGGATGGATAGACAATATATTTCTTAATGCTCCAGACTTGTGTTGGTGCCCTCTGAGACTCACTAAGTTCCTCAAGTGAAAGAGCTCTACAGGATGAAGATAAATGGGACATCCACTGTTAATCTAATTTTGTCAGAGCCAAGTATGGAGAATTCATTACCTGGCATAAACACAAAAACAACAGTGCAAGTCCAGAATGCAGGACTGCATTAAATATTCAGTAGATGTTATGAGCAATGGCAGCAGGGAGCTGAAAGGGTCAGCATGATCATAAATCGTATTTATGTAACTTTTATGGGGTTGTTTGTTTCATAAGATGCCTCATCTGTTGTTTTAGAGTTGTGATTTCAGTTCCTGCTAGTTATGATATTGTAGACAGCATAGTTAAATGTGAATGTTCAAAGTGCTGTCCAAGATTTAGTAACATACACACAGAAATAATGACCTGCAAACTTTTGCAAGCGGTTTTAAAAACATTTTTACAGCTCCAAGTTTAGCCAAACTCTAAAAGGACTTCAGACCAGTGGCTTCCAAACTTTATCAAACCATGACTTCTCTTCACAGTGAATTCTAGGGTTGGCAGTGGATGTGGAAGGTTGCGGTCAAGTGAATGTGAAAAGCGACTGTGACTACAGTGGTGATCTGGTAAGCAACTCCTTGGCTTATGGCAATTCTGAGGGAACACATAACCTCATAACCAGAAACACATAGGAAACCAATCCCCTGTCCCCAAAAATGTCCTCTATCGTAACGTTTCATTACGACGTCCCAGTGAATACATTTTAATCAGCTGCTTTGAAATGCTCAATGATGCTAATTGCCTCTTTCCTCCAGTTCATGCTTTTCGAAAATGCAATATAAAATGTACTTGATGTAAATGTCAACTCAAGTGTAAATGTCAAATGTCAGTCACAAATACAAGTAAAACATCAAAAAGAAAACAAATCTTGCAGGCCCCTCAGCCAGTCCATAAGACAGGAGGGAACTTCAGTTCACCTGGGTTAAAAACATTTTTGGTGAAAAGTGGTATTTTACAGAAACGTAGAACGAGTGACAAGTTCTCGACATACCCTGAAGGCAGCCAGAATGATTCGAGTGACCTTCTCCTTGACAGACTCCTGGAGGATGTCAGACAAGGCTGGCACGACGTTGTAGCGCCTCAGCTGCTCACAGAGCTGAGGACTGAAGGCCAGCAGCCACACACAGAAGATCATCTGGTACTGGAGCTGGAAGCCACACTTGTTGCTCAGCACCGCGGTGATGCTATAACAGAAAAAATATATATAAAAATCAAAAAACGGTAATAAAAACATGCAAAGTGCTGGAAAAAAGACCCACATCTATATATCTACCATCTGTTTTCTAATAGTGGAGCTTTCACAGCTGTCTGCCTTCATGCTGTTCATCCATTATCGCTGATGATGGCTGAGATTGAAATGTTCAGATGGTCTTTAGATAAGGGAAGAGTTGCTCAAAATACCGAGTACTAATGACAGCAGCTACACCGCCCATTGTCGTACATTAGCTGGTAAGTGCAGAGATGTGAAGCTCACGGATGTGCTATAATTTTCTAAACAAAACTGAGCAGGAAGGCTAGTTTTATAATGTTGTATAAAGAAATAAATTGTGTGGTACCAGGTGAAAGATTGTGGAAATCATAGATAATTTGTACCATAAAACCAGGAATACTGAGCCTTCTGTTCTTTTTTTGCATCTTCCATTTTCACTTACCGTTTAGGGTACCTACCCTCTTTATAAATGTGGCCGAAGAATATTAAATAAAGTAATCTATGCCCCAAGAAAGTGAACCATAGGATCCTTTCAACTAACATCGCATTGCAAAACAAAATAATTGACTATCTATGGGATATTTTTTCTATCCTAAGCACTACCTTGGTTTAGGTCAGTTTTGAAATGGTGTGGAGTGAAAGTCTTTTTTAGGCAGATGGAGATTTCCTTCAGAATGTGACACAAAGACAATTAAAAATGCCACTGAAAATTCTGGCCTTTGAAGATTTAATACAGTTTTGAAAGCTTACAAGCCTTGCAAAGAGAGTCTAGGACAGCAGCCTTTACAAAGTGAGGTTAATTTGCTTCCATCAGGTTTCACTTCTCGAGAGATGACACTAACAGGACAAGAGGTCTTTTATTCCATCAGTAATTGGCTCTTTAAGAATTTGTAATTTGGACTGCTGCTGGCGATGGATGTCAGGGTGCTCCTCCAGTTTCTAACTTATTTTTCTCTGGGTGGTTATGGTAATGAGTGATGATGATGAAACAGCTGCTGGGCATGAACCTATTTGTTTATCCACTATTGTTTTTGGTAATCATAACATGCTACATCTGGAGAACAAGATCATAGCGCAGAGTATATCAATAGAGTATCTCTGCAGCTGTTTTGTCAAAAATTTTACCTTCATCAATAAATTGCAGCTTCTTGCGATTTGTCTGTTGCACTTAGCCAATATTTCAATTAATTAGACTGTGTCAATGAATCATCAAGCTTACATTTAACTCATTGATTAACATTATCTGCCATTGCTGTCATTACTCACCAGTTGACTCCATCAGCCTCCACCCAGGCAAACCTGTACTCATTGACCCTCAGCATCAGCTGAAGGCATCCAGCCACACACTGGACATATTGAGAGCTCTGAGAAGGACAGAGGCAAACATTTACTCAAACAGAAGCGGGAGCCACAGCAGTGTAATCAGGAAAACAAACAAAATGTTAGAGGGTCAAGTACAATTAGTGCGATTCTGAAACATGGAGTAGTTGACAAGCAGATACAGCACGTGGAAGAAGGCCAGTCCAAAAACTTGCACTACTGTCACCCATCAAACCTTAAGGCATTGCACATGCAGTCTATAGGTATTACACACATTAACAACATGCTAGATCACAGACCCAATAGTACAATGCAGAGCAATAGCAGGGAAAAGAGTCCCATCACACCTGAGCAGAATAATGTAAATTTGAGATTAGAGAGTGGAGGAAGCTGAGAGAAGAAATAGATCACATTAATCTGTTAGGTAAAAGAGGTTGAAGAAAAGCAAAGAAGTCCAGCAAAGAGAACAGGCAGCAGTGACGACAGAAGAGCAGAGAAGTGGAGGAGGTTACCTGGTTGAAAATGCAGAGGAAAAGATAATGTTGAGTTATTTAGATAGATAGGGGCTGTGTCAACGGAATTCTGAGCACACCACTCAGAATAATCACGCTAATGCTTGAATAGGTATGGTATAGTAGGACGTTGCTGCCGCAGCTGCTGCTGTGCAAATGCTATTCCAATTTCCCCTGTTATCCTAATGTACAGGAAAAGCTGTATGTCTCATGCACTCTAAGCGTTAGGAAGGAAGTGGCTGACGGCATGCAATTTCCACATGTACAGTTAAAACTCCATGCTGTCAAAATGGAGAATTGCTCTGACAGACTCAGGTCTCCAACAATCTGCAATTATTCATGAATAACTGGAGTGCGAGAACAGAATGGGAGAGACAGGGGAAAGAAAAGATGTGAAAGTTCAGAGACAGCTGACAGAGTCCAGCTTGCACAAACCCCTTTTGTTTTTTTTGTTGTTGTAATTTTTTGGTTTTGGAAGCGCCAGGGTGACTGATGATGCACTTCACTCATACTCACTTCACTGGGGGATATAGTTCCTGCTCCTGAGCCTGATTCTGGACCTGTACCATGTAGGTTCTAATGGGAGATAAACAAAAGAAACAAGTGCACAATTGTTCACAATCCATCACTTAGTGCTAAATTACAGTGGCACTGGAACACACAGTGTGTTGTCATCTTGACCACAGTTCAGTGACAGTGGATGCTCACTGATGGGCTGTTAAGGAGAGAAATGCAATCAAACATAATTTCAAGAAGCAGTCATAGTATAAGAACAAACTTGAAAAGACACAGAATGTTAGAAGCAATGAGAGACAAAATCCTACTTTTTTTTTCCCCAAAGGTGCTGGATTTACCTGAACCTCCGGATATTTTGGAAACACTGGTGTGCAAAGCCGTTGCACAAGAGCAAAAAGGAAATCAATATTCCGCTTTTTTATCAACCCACTCTATGGTGCATACATCTGCCAAGGCAACGCCTGCACCTTCAGTGCAGCTTTCATCAGACCATCTCAAGGCCTGACAAGTCTGCTCAAACTCAACATGAATAAATGCATAATATTCATTCAGACAAGGTTTTCAGTGCGAGCCCAAACAACAGAATTGTACAAAAAATGAAGAAAGACAGGAAGTGGAAATTACTTTGCCATTTAAGTTAATTAGACTCTTTGGGGGAAAAAATCAAACTCATTATTACAGAGAGGGAGCCAGTGTCCTAATATCTAAGAAATTAATAACCCACGACATGATGAAGTAAAATGAAACAAAAAGGGTCATTTTTCAAAACTCAATTATGTGGTCAATTATATACACAGACGGGAAATTTGATTTCTTATAGCACACATCATTATCACGTTTATGACATCTTGTTTATCCATTATCTATTTTATTTAGAGTACTTTTCAAATCGGCAAAAAATCTCCAGACTTACAAAAGAAAAGCAAAATCTGCTTTCAGAATGAACCATCTTGGAAAGTATGAAGTCCTGTTAACCTTTCTTGAACTGTCACAATCTAGTGATCTTACAATCTAGTAATATGTTTACCCTCGGACTTATGACTTCCTCTAACTGCACTGTACTGTCAATATCTGATTTTATATACATAAAAGTAGACATAATACATACGTTGTAGTTTTAAAAAGGCACTGTAAAATGACAAAAGTCAGTTTAGATAAATACTCATAATATCATAAAATACTTTCACAACCAAATGCTGATTGACGTACCTGTGAACTGAGCTGGCTTTTGATCCAGTTGAAGTAGTAGTTAAGATCACTTCCCTCCATCAGATCACGGCCCCAGGCAGCCAGCTTAGCGATGATCCTCGCCGCCTTATGGAAGAAGAAGAAGGACATTTTCAACTCATATTGTTGTACAAATTTACAACAAGGCCATTCTATAGCATTCATCAATCATTATTTCTTTCAAAATTGTTCCTTATTGCTGTGTAAATGTGTAAAACATACACACAGTAAATAAATATTATGAGTAAAAGCACTGAAAATTATTAATTTTACTGCTTTGTTTAAAGGCAAGAAAAACATTTTTTACATTTGTAGCACTGACTATATGGCCACGTCTCCCATGACGAATTACAGCATCTTTAGTTTAAAATCCAGTGAGAAAAAGAAATAAATAAAAAGAAATTACGTTGAAGGCTGCAATAGCGTGTGCTTCAATTTAAAAATACCTTGCTCTGAAAAACTACAAAAAGGTACTGAACAAAACATGATCTACAGCCTCATCGAAGCGCCGAAATTACTGAACAATTTCAGCTTGATAAGTGCCTCCTGGGTCCTGTGATGAGACAGGAACAAATTGTGTTCTCCAATTTCATCCTCGACAGGAGAGGATATGTAGAAATATCGAGGCTCTAATTTTAAAGCAAGAATGAGAATGACAGTTGGATTGAGTTAAAGCGCTGTGTCACACTCTTGGGGTCACCTGCTGGATGCCATCTGGCTGGTATTTTAAAGCCGTGGGTGTCCTAACGTACTACTCAGTTTGCCATTGGGTGGTCATTTTTAATTTGTAAAGGTTGGCAGGGAGAAATCATTACATTAATTGCCTGTTTTTTTTGTGTGGGAAAAGATGAAGGCTGCTTTGTGAGGAATTATTGATGTCTTTCTATGATTAGAATCAGAGTCGAACCTGTGAAAAATTCATGGTTGGAACACAGCATCTTATCTGTGAAGAAAAGATCTCCTGCATCCTGATCTGTGCATGTGGTTTGAGGGGTTACTCTTAATTATATCATATCAGCTGCTAAAAATATTACACTGTGCTTAGGTTTCAAGCATGCACTAGATGTTTCCTTACATAATTTCTGCCCCAGTGCGCACATATGTCCACCTTGTTTATTCTACAGACTGACAACGGCACAAATGATAGATAACATTTATAGGCAGCAAAAGGTTACCAAGGTTACAAGATTGGTTTGACATGTGGTAACTCGTCTATTGTTGCAGGGACAACTAGAGGTGTTATGTGCCTTTCATTTGCATTTTTTGGAAATTCTAAACACAAAGCCAGAATCATCATCTCTTAACTCACCATGTGGACAGTGAAAAGGTCCTGACGATTCAGCATTGGCAGGAAGTAGGACCAGGCGGTGTTCTTCGTCTTTTTGGCATAGTCAAAGAAGATGCTCACGCGCTGATGGTTCTCCTGAATCACAGTAAAATCTCAGATGAGTCCTCAGATTCAGATGTATTTGCTGCACAGCTGAAGAAACTGATGGACTGCATGAAATACGAGCCATCTTTACAAAAAGTTATACGGATGCAGTTACTGTAACACGTTTGACAATAAAGTAAGATGCATCAGATGATTTAGAGGACTGTTAAGTCTAAGTATAAGTTTATTTCTTGTTTCCTCATGTAACTTTTAGAAATCATGACACTGCCTAAGAGTTTGAGTGCAATCAAAATCTAAATCAAAACTCCTGCTTGCTGAAACTAAAATGATAAAGTCCAGAGATCTCAAGTTCTCTCACCACGGTTCTGCTGTCTCCTGAAAATGCTGAAAATGTCATGTCAATGTAAATGTCAATGTATGTATATATATATATATATATATATATATATATATATATAT
>CAEMYA010000024.1:12073531-12083681 GCA_903131615.1 Diplodus sargus
TATATATATATATATATATATATGTATATATGTATATATATATATCTATATCTATATCTATATATCTATATATCTATATATATATATCTATATCTATATATCTATATATCTATATATATATATATATAGATATATAGATATATAGATTAGATATAGATATATATATAGACACACACACATGCATGTCCTATTTGTCCACAGTCAGTGGGTCTGTCTGTGTACCTGCAGAGTGTCATCAATCAGAGTCAGGATGTACTGGACTGTTTGCTCCTTGGAGATGTGGGCCATCAGGTTCAGAAAGGTTTTCGCACACTGCACACAAACAAAATAAATACATACAAAGTAAGCCACAGCACAAAGACACAGCATGTGATAAATTGAGTGAACTGCCTTTGCCTTTATTCTGTCTGGCGCCTCTAAAAACAGCTCACAGACTGTCAACAAAATGTGAGAAGGTGTGTCTGAATTGAGGTTTTACAGGAATGAATTCCACACCGATCAGTACTGTTACAGTATAAAAGGTGCTTTTGGAACAATAATAGCACTACAGCAGAGCAATGCAAGAGGCCACACTGGGGTGGGCGCGTTAGCACTGGGTACAGGATGAACAAAAAATATGAACCTGAAAGTCCAAGTTAAAAGGTGTTTCTTAAAAGCCAAGATACTGCAGGTGGTTTGATGTCTTCCGAAGAAGAATTGTACTGTACAACTCTTATATGGTAAATTATACTTTGCATAATCCCCCAAGCTACAGGTTCCCAGGAATTCCACTGAGCTTAAACATTTGTACATATAGTTACTTTAATCCTGTGTATTTTGCAGCAATGCCAATATTTATCTGAAAGACTTCTTCACGCAACCAGAAGTGTGTCTGCTTAGTTTGAAAGGTTGTGAGCTTAAAATGAAAACAATTATGAAGAAATCTAAAGGAGAGTTGCTCAAGCATCTGTGAGATGAAGCAATAACTACAAGACACAAAAATGCACAGATAACGTGAAGGACTCAATACCTGATGTCCTTCGTTGGTCAGGATGACCTGTTTCTCCTCAGAGTTGGCAACCTCAAATTTCTTGATGAATTCACAGTCCTCTGTAGAGATCATCTGACTCCTGCAAGATAATTCATCAAGACATTGTCATATTAGCATAATGCTACTACAATTTGTTGCGTTGTTTGCTGTATCGTAGGCAACCAGAAGTGTTTCAGTTTCTTGAACATGTTTCACCTGTCACCCAAGAGGCTTCCTCAGCTTTAACTAACTGAAGGGGAGTCATTAGTTAGGACTGAAGAAGCCTCTTGGATGAGAGGTGAATTACCAAGACCCAGATGACTGAGAACCTTCATTAACATACTACATTTTATGTGCGACCACTTGAAGCAATTCATGTACACACTTTTGACTTTGAACAGCGGCAAGACCAACTAATAAAGAGTGATAGTTCCTATTGATTATTCATGAGGCATTCAAATCATCGTCTTTGTCGCTGGAGCAATTCATACAGCATGCAAACATGCAGCTGACACTCTCACTGGGAGAGAGAAAGAGAGAGAGTGGCCCTTGCCTTGTCACTAGCATGCTGCTTCTAATTACAAAGGGTAGCTTGAACTATCATGGCAATTAACCTGTAAATACCACATGTTCTGGTTAAAGCAAAACACACCATGGGAGGTGCATGGAGGTAGGCAGTTATAGTAAAACAGGATTATGGTATTTAACCAAGGAATCAGAGATGATGTGATTCATAGGTCAGATCTGCTGTATTAAGACAGAGGCTCAAAGAGGAAGTAGCACTCAAGACAGTGAATCACAACACAGGAACCAGAGGAGCTTTTAGATTGGCACCCTGTGCTCAGCCCCCAATTATTACACTGATGTATTCAGAAAGATTGACTTAAGGAGAGCTTAAGTGCTTGGCGTGCTGGCTTTAAGAAATTCTATTTTTTGATTTAACCTTCATTTAACCAAGCATTCATTCCCACCGCAATCTGAAATTTCTTTTTCTTTTGCTGGAGAAGACCGGCAGCAGCAGCATTATAGACATAAATCAAAAGTTATAACAATCAGAGCAATGACAAAAAACACATTTCTCAGTCATAAAATGTCAAACCATTCATCAACATTCAAAACATCTGCGGCCAAATGCAATTTGTTCCATGTCGACTGGAATCACTTTAAATGCATCCAGCGAGACCGGCTCCTGAAGATTCAGGCAAACTTTGTAAATGATTCCGATTGATTAAAAGATCAGTTTCCAACTTCAGTATGGACTTTGGGGACAAATCTCCCCCTACTTGTTAATACAATATATCAACAACATATGCGGCTTTTAGAATGTATAATTTATCTTAGGCCAAGCAAAACCCCAAAACCTCTCAATATCACTGGAAGAAGACTTCCAGATGAAGAAGGAGGAATGTATGTTAATGTGGTTGGACAAACCATTTCAACATAATGTGGCAAAGGACAACATTTCCACCACTATCACCTCAATAATAAACATCAAGTGTCAACAAATACCGACATTTACTAAGCTATGTGAAATTAATATTACATGACAGAGCTGTTGTATTGAATTGTTCAAGTGTACCTACTAAAGTGTCCCTTAAGTGATTATTAACATGATGTATTGTTGTGTATCTGTGCATGTGTACTTACTGCAGGTAGGACTGCCAGTTGACCAGGTTGGCCCGCACCTCAGCTGCCTTTGCAGCAATGATGTTGGTGGGGACTGCAGCGTCCACAGCCCCGCGGATATCCATCCTGTCTTATATCTACTACAGTGTGTGTACAGGTAAAATCCAAATCCACCTGGATGGAAGCACCAGAGTTAACATTAGCACAGGGTGATCAACTTCAGAGGCACTGTTGCAAGCTTTAGCCTGGTGTTGTGTGTTTACCGGAAGCTGCAATTTATAGATAGTGAGGATTAACAAATTATAGCAAACAATATGCTAATAGTCAGGTAAATGTGGCTTAACAGTTAGCTAAGGTTAGCTTTTACCTTGAGGCAACATACGAACTATACAGGAATTGATGAGCTGCAAATAATTTACGGTTAAAGCCGCGAATAATTCTACTAAATACTAACCGTACATCTTTAACCTAGACTTTATTCAGCAAGCTAACAAGCAGACCAGTATCTAGTTAATACCGCTAGCAGCAGGTCATGCTAACTAGCTTAGATAGCCCAATGTCACGACATGACATGATGGCTCTTACTAAAAAAATAAAAGGCAACGCAGTAATATGGCACTGTATTAAGGCTGTCGCCAGATATACATATACTATTGTGAAATTATAACATTAAAGGTGGCGCAGGTAACACCGTCAGCTCGGTATTAGCTAGCAAAATAAGCCACTGCTAACCTAAGCTAGCTGCGCTAACACAGCTTCACATCCTTTCTGTCGTCGTGTCAACATGACAAAAGCTCCACAGGTGATAGCATTTGCATCCACAGAGTAAGACGAATCACACAATTCGGACGTTTTAATGTATTTGAATCCTATGCGGAACGACGGAGTAGAAACTGTGTTAAACTACTCACCCAGACCCTGTGC
This sequence comes from Diplodus sargus, assembly GCA_903131615.1. Classification (NCBI taxonomy): domain Eukaryota; kingdom Metazoa; phylum Chordata; class Actinopteri; order Spariformes; family Sparidae; genus Diplodus; species Diplodus sargus. The sequence continues at coordinate 12,077,091 of CAEMYA010000024.1, forward strand.
TGTGCAAACAGCTGACAGACTACAACACGGCGTCACGCTCTATCATGTGACAGCCGGTCACATGAACGACTGCCTGAGCCCAACAGAAGTTAGAGGGACAATAAGTTCCGACTGTGCGTGCACTTAAATCTGAAATGATGTCACAGTCCATTAGTATAAACATCTAGGCAATGCATACGTTTACAACAGACAGATGATCTTGTCTTTTCCTGATTTTAAAGTCTGAACTACAGCAAAGTGCTGTGATTTTCTGACCTTACTACTTTTAGTCATTGTATCCACAATAGTGATGCTTTTTTAAAATGGAATTGTGTTAATATTTTGTCAAAATACCAATAGTCATCCATACAATATTGTAACAATATCAATACTGAGGTATTGGGTCAAAGATGCTGAGTTGTTTGAGGAGATTTCAAAATATCATGTATTGTAATACAGCCTAAAAAATATTGCAATATTCTAGCAAGGCCATATTGACCAGACCAAAACAGATAGATAGATAGATAGATAGATAGATAGATAGATAGATAGATAGATAGATAGATAGATAGATAGATAAAAGCGTCTTCCAAATGCCTTAAATGTAAATGTACAACAATGTATTTATTTATGTATTAGTTTTGCCAGAGTTCGCTATAAACTATTTTACACCTGTAGTCTCTGGGCAGGAGACAGAGATAAAACGTCTATGTTCAGAAACTTAACCTAGTAGTATGAAAGCCACAGTTACAAGACAATACATATTCACTACATAACACCAGCAACCCCAACTATAAGAAAAAGTATTTCAGAACGCTGCATCGACCAGATTTCACTAGATTAAGTATTACATTGAAGTTATAAAAAGGTAAAAAGTCTGGCAAAAATGTGGTCACAGACGTTATTTAAAAGTTTCTGCTGATTTGGTTTGCTTGAGATGCTCCAGCAGGGATCCGTCTGATTTCATATTATCGTCTGTGGCTCCACTTAATATTCAAACTGAGCATTTAATACGTTCCTTGAATTTCTAGGGCCTATTAGTGACTTACAGACGTAGTGTTTCTGGTTTAAATGACCATGTTGAAGATATAGATATGCCTGTGTCTCTGTGAACAATTCAGAAACTCCGACCCCCTTATTGCCTTTTTATTTATTAACAAGCTCTGCTGCTGCAAATGAAACATGAAATTGATACAACCAAAGCACAGACAGGACAGCATATATCTCCAAGACGCAAAAAGTAAAGTAAAGTATTCATCCTGTTAGTTTTCCGCCTGCAGGAAACATCAAACTGAGATCTACTATTGCACTTTTAACTTTGTGGCTCTGTGAGGATGACTGAAGTCATGTTGATGGCTCACACCGAAGAGCTTTGATCGGTGTTTATCCTTGTGAGTGTGTAAAGAGGGACGCGCGTGACCGCGTGCGACCCATCAGATACTCCGCAGCCACCACAGTTGCCGGTGGAGCCTGCAATGTATTGATGGCTCCTCTGCGCGTGCATTGCAGCCATGTGTTTACTCTACAAAGTCCATTTAGCAGTGTGTTTTAATCCATTGTGTTACGTGGGAACTCATCAAGGAGCATATACAGTCACAAATGAATCCACGTCTGTCGCTGGTCTTCCTCTCCGTCCGTCTCACTCTGACACTAAGACCTCCTGGCTTAATCTGGCCTAAGCTGGTGAGACGCAGTAAAGCACAGAGGAATCAGGATTGCATCCACTGGGAACATTGTCCTAATCCCCTTCTGCCCTCTCCTTTGTAAACACTCTTCTCTCCGTCAGGGTCACTGGTGCTTTTTTTCCCTTCTTTCCCCCTCCTCTGCCTCCGTCGCGATGCGCTCGAGAGGAGACGCCGGGAAAACATAAGAAGGAAGAGGAGCGAGGAGTGCGTGGATTTTCTTATGATCTCAGAGAGACTCGAGCCTCACGTGGCGGGTGAGGCCCCATGGCAGAAGCATGCCATGTGTTAGGGCGGTGAGGCAGTGGGAGATCAGGCCCACGTCTGCTCTGCGGGGGATCAGGCGCGCAAGGGCCCTGATGTGGCGGCCGATACGGGGACTGGCCCGGGCCTGCCGGAACCGGGCGGGCTACCCGGTGAACTACAATGACCCGATCCAGGAGGAGCAGGAGATGGTGTGCCTTGAGGTATGGGCATTGTTGTGGTTTTATTTACTCCCATGAGCACTACTGTTCTGATAATTGTTAGCCTAGTTATCTCAACAAAACAAAACAAACAAAAAAAAGACTGATGATAACTTTTGTAATGGATCATTTATAATACAGTCAGAAGTCACCAACCAGTCAGGTGAAACTACAGCATCACTGGAGTTTCACACAGATCAGCACACTAGTGAGATTGCTGTGTGGCTTGTTTGTTGTTGCCCTGACAAGAGGTCATAAATGACGAAATAACCGACTAATAAAGAGCCTTTAATTTAATCGTCAGAGAGGCCATATAACCTTTAAATTATATTTGTTTTAATTATTAATCGTGCACGCTGTAAATTCAGCATCCCTCACTCTGCTGTTTGTTGTTCTGAGTGACAGCTGCTCTTTTTGCCTCTTGCCAGACCTCTATTTAGGGGAGCACTTCCTGTCTGAAGGAGGCTTAACAAGATTACAAGAAGAAGATGGTGTGTCTTGAAATAGTGTGATACTACTGTAGTTATCAGAAATCTAAACAAAGTCACGCAGCCGGTGTCCGGGACGTTCAAAACACAGGACAACCGCTACAGACATCCCAACTCTAAATAAATACATATGTATAGAGAGAGAGAGAGAGAGAGAGAGAGAGAGAGAGAGAGAGACAACTAAGTGAGGTGTGAGTACATTCAGTCAGTTTCTAAAAACAGTGTGAACATGTGACTTGGCTTTGAGTTTGGCAGCAGAATCATTCTTAGTAAGTGGATAAATAAAGACTTCCGATATTCCTCCGTAGTAAGGGGAACTATGTTACTATTCAGGGAGTGGAAGGGATTGTGAGGGAGCCATGAGAACAGAGGAGTCAGGTCAGGTCATTAACATATATATTACACAAACGTATGTGTTTTGGCGACGAGCAGAATAGGTGCCCTGAAGAATCACAGTCAACGTATTTTACTTAAAACATCGATATAACTGGACTTCCACATTAACTGAGTACTCCACTGACTCATCACTACAGTTCAATAACATTGGTGGACTCAAGTCATTTGGTCCAAGTGTCAAGCAAGAACCAAGTCATTTCTTTAGTCCAAGGTCAGGTCAGATTCTACAGTAAGCGATCCGGTATTAATAAAGAGGAAAGACTGTGTATGAACACCTGTCTAATGATGATATTATTGGTCAGTTTAACTAACCCGTTCAAAAAGTGTGACTGTGAAGTGAATTGGTCTTATAATTATTGATATTCAGTAAAATACAAGTCGTCAAACAAACAAAAACTTTATCAAAGCCCATTTATTCTTCATGCCGTCTCAATCCCCCCTCCAAAAAAATGTCACTGTTAAACAGTGAAACACTGACAGCCAGACTAAACCAAACTTAACTAAACTAAACTGAAAACATAAAATGACAAGTCCACATCGCTGACTCATTATGGACAGATTAAATGTCAAATAAAGGAACAAAGTCAATGCTTTATTCTTCCAAATCTGAGGCCTACACTACCCACAATGCAACGTGCCCACACAAGCAAGATTCTGGTGTGTTATGCTATAGTGGAGATGAGTCGATAACGTCACACCCAGACTTTCTTCTTTCAAAGCGTGTAGTTTTCAGCAGCAACTGACATCACTTGAGGCAATTCACCAGAGAGACTATACACTAATAAAACAACTATTAGTATCAAATTAAGTACGACGCTTAAAGTGAGTGGAGCCCCCCCCCGATTACGCCCATGTTCATCTCGTCAGCTGTGAAAAAGATCTCGTCTATTACAGTGTCCTCGACCTCACCCATCCCTGATCCATCCTTACTTTAGAATAAACTGTGCCTGAGTTTATACTGACGGTCAGATTTTGTTGACACATGCACACTCGTCACATTCAGTTTCACTCAGTTATCTGCAATGTGATTTCATGACCTTTATGACGTGGTTCAAAGATTATTTGGTATCATAGAGACCAGACACAATAACCCAAATGATAACTGACATGTTCTTCTACAGACCATGCCTACTTACCCTCATTTCATCGTCCTTGTCTGTGGAGCAGAGAAACTTTGGGTCCACTCAGGGACTGTTGCTGGTCTCAAGAGCTCCTGCGCATTTCAAGAAGATAACTGTATTTTCAGTGTGAGCAGGTTATTTGAATTATACACAGAGATCTGATATGAAACGATCATATTCTGACCAGTTTATATTCTCAGTCCAGGTTCTTGTGTCCCTGTAGCAGCTTTGTGGGGGGGGGGACTTTCTCACAGTTAAATAAAGCAGACGGTATTGGGGGTGGTTGAAATGTAATATCAGCCAGGCTCGACTTATTTGCTCGGAATTGGAACAAACAAAGCACTCACAGCAAAACAGAGACACTTAGAAATAGCTTTTCTCCCTCCAGTCAGCAGGATGCTGAGCTCCTGATATCTGATTTTCTGTATCCCCTCAGCCCCGTCGAGCACTCTGTGAATCCTTTGCAATGTGTCTGCACATTCACATATTCGCAATCAAGCATGTGCAAACTTCTATTGTTTTATTATGTAGCGAGTTGGGGACGCTGGGGACATAACCCTGCCGCCACTATCTTAAATGACCATTTCCAACTTGCATAATTTGTTAAAAATGTTATGAAAAACAGTTTTCATCGAGTCAAGGCAATCAGCAAATAGAGCTGGTATGCCCAGCACATCTAATACTGGCATTGTTCGATCAACATGGGCTTGAAGCTGTGATGCAAATGGATGACTGTACTTGCTTGGTTAACATTATTGTGTGTAGTTTCATAAAGTCAACACTCCAGAAGAAGGATGCAATATTTCCTATCCAGTCTAACCCGTATGTCCCTGACAAGGGCTGTTGCGATATTCCAGAAAACATGTTGATAAAACACATAGTTATACCGTGTAAAAAAAAAAACCCCTCTCTTAAATCAATCCCGTTTCTATCCATTCTTGATCTGTCATTGTGGGTGTCGGTAGCGCACCTTAATCCACCAACACTGGATGTCACCCGTCATATAAAGGATAAAAGAAGGAGACGCAGTGATGAGCTGTCGCATGTCACGTCAAATCAGGAGATGATGACGGACGATTTGCGAGACACTCGGGTAGATGGTGCTGGAATATGGTTGTGTTTTACAGTTGTGCTCAATTCCTCGATGTGTGGTCAGAGTAAATAAAAAATCTGAGAAGATGTCATCTTCGTCTCAACGTATGGTTTAGCTCACAAATGGGACATATCTAAATTGTTATGTACTACGTGTATTACAAATATTTATATCCTTTTATATGTTATATGAATGACACGTTTCTCTTGATTTTTAATGTCACTCCAATATTATTCTTCGTTATAAGAATGTAAATATACTATAAACTATACCCTGTTTAGCTCAGACTCATGACTGTGACACCCTGAACTGCCTAAAAGTAGCACTTTCGAATCTCTGAATCAGGGCCACAGATCAGTGGCATCAGATGGCACTTCAACTTCTGTAAATCCATTTTATATTTGTCCGAAGATGTTGGCTGTCCTTTATTCCGTGGATGCAAATTGAATTCCCGCGCTGAGCGGGACAATAAAGAAACAGATGTAGCATCAAATCCAGAGTAATGATGACACTCAAGACAGGGTCGGATAGAAGTCACAGCGAGATCCCTACAAGTTTCTTTCCTCGCGCAAGACTTTTTGAATGATAACATAATCCTTCACTGATACCCCAGAGGGGAGATTTGAGTGTTACAGCACCACAAGGATGGAACACGTAATTAAACATGTATGAATTAAAAAGAGATTAAAACAGAAGCTGTGGAAGAGAAGTTAGACAGACAGAATTGGTGCAAATGCAGTAAAGTTTCACTTACATTAATAGTGAACAATGTTGTCTGAAGCAAAAATGACATAGCGGAGTGAGGGATAGAGTTATGTTTACCTTTAATTAACAGGTAATTTGGACCATCTGTTGCACGGAGAGCTAGAGCCTAGATCTGATGTTAAAGAAGAAAAAACAAAAACAAGGACAGATGACTGTGTAATGTGTTACGGGGATTAAGACACTGATTGGGGTTTTATTAAATGGAGCCTGACATTTTCAGTAGAAAGAGCGACTCGGGTCAACACACCTGGAGGAAACAGAGGGAAATTCGTTAGAGCAGCGATAACGTCGGCAGAAAAATCAGCTGCGGAGAAATAAAAATCATCCGCGTTGCTTCGGCTGACGACTCATCTTCACCTTCAGATGCCAGGCATCGTCTCTTGAGGTGCTAAGTCGGTCACTCACTTCCTCTCTGGTTTCTGTCTGCAGTGATTGAATCTAATAACGCGAAGGCTTCACAATGCTTCGAATCCTCTTGATCCCATATTGCCAAGACCTGATTCATCCCATCACCCAGCTCTGGTGTCGCGCTCCCCGGTGTGACCTTGTGTGTTCGGACTGACCTCCTCCACTTGGCGTTGTGCCCTTGGGGGGGGGGTGTAA
>CAEMYA010000024.1:12088196-12135636 GCA_903131615.1 Diplodus sargus
GGGGGGGGGGGGGGGGGGAGGATGTGTTGAAGACGCTTTAATCACGTTTAATATCACATGAACATGATAAACGGAGCCTGGAGGTTGAATGACACATTGACACTTGAGGAGTGAAAATCCCCCCCCACCTTAAAAAAAAAAAAAGAACAAATATTTACACTGTTTGCATGTGTGTTTAATTTAATGCTCCACTTGGGCCCTGGGAGCGTTGCAAATCCTTTAATGCACCGCTTTTACACTCAGGCTTTCACAAATGGGATATTTTTCTTAAAAAATAAAACGTTGGCTTATGGACATTGAGCCCATGTTCGACAAGCCGTGCCTTTCACACATGCAGTCAGAGTGTGTTGCGGGTAACACGCAGCCAGTTTGAGATTAGAGGAGCTGAAATGTGCTTGGCGAGTGCATATTTGGCAGCAAGGGGGGAAAAAAAAAAAAAAAAGAAAATCAGCAAATTATTCTTCCTTACTTTTTTTGTGTGTGCACTGCATAGAGCAGAACGGCATTCCTTTACAGTGTGACCTCTGGACATGCCGGCTCGTGCAGCAGCCAGTGAGAAGCACACATATAACAAATACATAGGTGTCAACTGGTGAGTGGTAAATTAAATCAATCTAGTCTTTGGTGCTCTTCCAGTACAACCAGTACTGTCCTTATCACGGGCTGGGGAGATGTTGTCAGCTAAATACCATCCCTGTCGTCTGTGCACTAAACTCAGTGCCTCTCCTCTGTCTGTAGCCCATGGGATCAGAGCGGATGGAGATGCGAAAGAGGCAGATGTCGGTGCAGCAGGAGTCGGCAGCGGGGGGAACTGCACCGGCCCAGCAGGGCCAGCCGGGCCAGGCCAACCCACGGGGCTCGAATGCATGTTGCTTCTGCTGGTGCTGCTGCTGTAGCTGTTCCTGGTAGGTCTCCTCCTCTCTACTCGATCGTTGTTCCCCAGGATGGCCGACATTGTCAGACACAGGACAGCACAGCCCGAGCCACTGTGTCTCAGCAGCTTGGGTCTTATGTTTCTTACATTCTTGCCTGTGATCCTTGGACTTCTAGTCCTGCAGCAGCTGTGTTAGAATGCTACGCAAGCCTGAACATCAGCTCTGGAAGTATTCGCAGAAGCAACATTGGAGATATTCGTCTCTGGTTACCAGTGACTTTTGTTATCCTTCGACACAACACAGAGAGCACATTCACAAAACAGATACGGACACAGCTAAACTTAACCAGAGACACCCAAACTCTTTCCCCTGGAGGGCCAAACAGACCAAAAGAAAAACCTGTTGTATTTTTCTTTAGAAACATCTGGTGTTAAGCACAGGCCCCGCACCGCACAAACGATATCGCCAGGTTGGTGTTGTTCAAGGACCATCATTGCAACTGACCAATCAAGCTGTTGTGATGTCATCGATTTGCACCTCTTCATGGTACTGGTCCTGAAATGTCATCATTTATGTTGCTTGAGGATCGTCGTTTCTAATTACAGAAAAAGGGCCAAAGCTTGCAGGGACAAGTAAGCAGTGGCTTCATGGGTTGAGTTCAGGAGTTCAGGTCCCAGCTGAAGCATAATATCACACTGTTCAGTTTGGACCGGGCGATATGGAATTCAGATCGCGTCATGATATTATTTCATGCTAACCAGGTATTTTGAAAATGCTAGAACTGTCAATCAAATATCAAATATCACTTTGACAAAATACCTCGATATCGATACTGACTACTGCTGCTTCCACAAATTATTAACACCGTTTATCTAAACAATTTTAGATAGTAATTAAAAAGTAATAATCGTTCATGTGGATATAATAACAAAGTGGCTGAAGGCAAGAATTAGATCTAGTAGAGCAGTCTGGTAAGTTCGGAGAATTACATTGTCTTACAGCAACACAGCCTGTAAAACCACTCACACTACTTGACTTTTCATATTTTGCGAATTTACACGTTCCTGTCCCTGTTTGGTTAATTTTAGGATAATATGGTTTTGGCTCAAATAAAACCTTCACAATGTTGAACACATCTTTGAAGGACAACATCACCCGTGTTAATACTTTGCCACTCTTATTCCCCGAGTGACATCACAAAAACACGATTGGTCGGTTGCCGTGACGGAAGATGCAAGATAACAACGCTTGAAAATATATAAAGGGACCATTTTAATTATTGGATAATCTTCAGATTACTTTTGCAATCAGTCAACTAATGATTTATCCTATGAGAAAAGTGAAAAAATATCTGACGTCTACCTATAAGGTTTACTGTAAGGAGTCTAAAAATGCCAGTAAAACATTTACATGTGAATATTACATGTCAGCTAGCAGGTTTTATGTGCATATAGTAAGAGGTCTTGTACAGTCTGCTTAGACTTGTGTGCAGAACTGGAAACATTTGTGTATTCTATTCTTATACATTGCAGTAAGATGATTATAAGGCATTAAGAAATAACTGCTCCACAAAAATAATGTGCGGTCCGTAATCAGCGTCCCCGTTGCCTGCCATGTTTCTGTGTCACTATCAGGAATGAAGACCGGGATGAGAGGAACCGAAAGACTTCCTATGACGTCAAGGAAGGGACCGCAGACTGTGAAGACTGGTCAGCTGATTTCACTGCACAAAAATGCTTTATCTAAAATGAACATATTTGTGGAAAATTAATGTTGAAATGCCTCACCCCCCCCCCTTGTTGCCCTCGCTCTCTGCAGTCCTAAGCCCACGCTGGAGGAGGTGCGCTCATGGGGGCAGTCGTTTGACAAGCTGATGTGCTGCCCAGCAGGGAGGAACTCCTTCCGACAGTTTCTTCGCACTGAGTTCAGCGAGGAGAACATGCTCTTCTGGTTAGCCTGTGATGAGTTCAGGCAAGAGACCAACAAGAGCGTGATCGAGGAGAAGGCTCGAGGCATCTACGAGGACTACATCTCCATTCTCTCGCCGAAAGAGGTCTGAAAGCTCCTGATTTCACCCTATTACGAAAAAATGCTTTGATTTGAAGGCTCATGATATCAGATTCATCTCATTTTCTCGAACATAAAAGGAACAGTTTGACATTAAAAAAAAAAAATTGTTGGTTAGCTTTTTCTAAATAAATTACAGCCAACATAAACTAAAATAAACTACAACTGGTTAGCCTAGCTTAGCACTAAGACTGAAAATGGGGGGAAACAGTTAGCCTGGCCCCCGCCAAAGGCCGCAATGTCGGCCATTCCACCACTAGTTAACACATCGTATCTGGTTTGTTATTGAGACTATATTAAGTTTCTTATCCCAGCGCATAACCCCCAAAAGATAGCAAACTGTTGTTTTAGCACCTCAGTTTTTAAACAGATGAATCATGTGAGATGTAACGGGTTGGATTGTGTAGGCTAGTTGTTTTCCCCTGTTTTCAGTCTTTGTGCTAAGCTAAGCTAAGCTAACGCCTCATTTCCCCACATTTTTGTGTCTTTAAGTAAAGACTTACTTAACACCCTGGGTGTTAAACGCAAGGAAGCTAAGCTAATTCTCTCTGTTGTTATGTTAAAACAAAAACATGACCATGATATATGGCGGAGCTTTGTCTGTCAGTTCTGGGAGATATTTTGTTAAAAGACGTATAAACCACTGATGCTTTCGAAATCTTACATAGCTAGCATCGTACCAATGTTAGCTAAATATGTCATCAAACTTCTGAGAAAAAAATTGTAAATAGAGCTGTATTACATTCATCAATCGGTTCGATGATTTGTTTATGCTAACGCCCTGTGGCGCACAGTGCATTTGGTCGCCCAAAATCCACCTCAGAATGTCCAATTGTTCAACAGACATGAGGCATGTTCTGGAGCTTTGCAAACACATTAGACATCTATAACTATATGGAAACAAGTCGTTGCCACTTGCAGGCGGTAGCCTCGATATTAAAGGGACCTTATGTCATAAGTTCAGTGTAAAACATACAAAAATCTGTAAAGCATGGCAGAGATATCTTCTAAAGTTGAAGTTAGTGTGCTAACCATCAAGCTTGTTCTGTCTCTTCATAGAAATCACTGTAGCTACGTTCAGTAAGAGAAAATAAATGGTAAAATTAGAAATCCAGCAAGCGTTAGCATTGGTGTCCACTGCTGGAGACAGCTCTTGGTGAGGAATATGCTACTGCTACATTAGCAGATGGTCTAAAAAAAATAGACCAATGGAAGGGAACTGTGGTTTTCCAAAAAGGGCGGACACTTCATCTTTCTGTTGATATGCTGCCCCCAGTTTGTGTGGAGTGTAAATTCGACAGGCCAATTCTTACATATAGGATCTTTAACTGCACGGATCAATGTGTCATCATTGAACTAATAACCAAAAAAAGTCAACCCATTTCTCAAAATGTCAAACTATACCTTTTAAAGAAACCGTTTCATTGAGACGGTGCGCCTAACTTTCCCTGTCCTTGACTCCCAGGTGAGCCTTGACTCCCGTGTGCGCGAGTCGATCAACAGGAGCATACAGGAGCCCACCTTGCACACGTTCGACGATGCCCAGCTGCAGATCTACACACTAATGCAAAGAGACTCGTATCCCCGCTACATGAACTCCCCAGCCTACAAAAACCTGCTCAACACTCTGTCAGAGCAGTCCCCTGAATCTTAGGGTGTTGATGACCTGTGATCTTTTAACCGTCTTTATCCCCCTTCCCCCCAACCTCCCAGCCCATTACCCCTCATCCTTACCCCCTTTTTTAAAGTTTTTTTTTTTTCGTATGTTCAGTGTAGGATTACATGAACCGGGCCTCGAGCCTGGCCCCTCCCAGGGATCTCAGCGCTATTGTGATCTGCACCTGACCGAAGACACTCAGGTCTCAAAAAAAATCTCCCGAGGGCTCGACATCACAAGTACTGCTACAGATTAACATAGCAAAACACTCCAAAGGAATATGAATACATTTTGTTTTCTGTTTTCTTTCTTTTGATAGAAATAATCTATTTTATTTGTGTTCAGAGTTTTTTATGGTCTGTTGTTTTTTTGTATGGTTGTTTGGGGGGAAAAATGATTCCTACTGTAGACTATATATATTTATGAGTTTGTAAATAGTAAAAAAAAAAAAAAAAAATGGAATTGTGGGTATTTTACGTAGAAACGCCTGGTTCTATTTACTGCGTATGAAAATCAAAGCTCAAGTCAAAGGCTACGTGTTAGCTCTACTTGCAGGCAGCTTTGTGGGGTACTGTATGATTTTACCTTGGTTTCACCCTGTTTTTGTTACCTAACCTCACACTTTGGTACCTGTGACAGCGACTTGGCAACTCCAGTTCACATAGAAACTGTGCGTGATTGAAACTGCTATAAATGTGGTTATTAGCGGAGTAAGGGAAAATGACGAGAGCTCTTGCCAGGGTGTGCAACTCGTTCCCTAAGAAACTTAAAATCAATGATGGAAGGGCATTTTAACTTTCTTTACTCAATCTTAACCACAGAAGATTGCCTATTTTAGACCGTCTATTTTTAAATCAAGTGTTATTAACGCACACGTTATAGGTTTAATATAGTTTAATCAGTGTGACATAAGTATCTAAGTAATTCTATTTACCAGATGATGTATTTTTGTTATTGTTATCTATTGCCAATTCAGAAAAAGAGTACACATTGTATTTAAGTCTTACGGTGGAGTAACCTATACTGTTAAAATCTGGGTAACACTTAACTTTATGGGTCTGTAATTTGCTAATCGTTTCCAGAAAGAGCTATTATCTTGTGGGGGGAGGAGATGAGAATTTATTTCAGAAAACTGCTCCACGTAAACCCAAGTAAATATTAATTTATTATTTATGTACAATTTTGGGACATACGATATGTCCCAAAAAATGTTCACTTGACAGTGGAGAAGTAGACGTGAAGATGTATCCCTCTCTCATATGTATGTCCCCTAAATGTGAAGCTACACCGCAACGACAGTTAGCTTAGCACAAAGACCGGAAACAGAGGGAAGCAACTAGCCCGGCTCCGTCCATAGACAACAAAAACCGCCAGCAGCAGCACCTCTAAAGCTCGATAATTACCATGTGATATCTTGTATGTTTAATTTGTACAAAAAAAGTGTAAAACAGAACTCCAGCGCAGACTTTAGCGAGTAGCTACTCTCGGCTAAGAGACAGTTGGCCATATTACCGCCCCATAAAACAGCTATTTTTTAGATTTTACACTTATACAGTATAAAAATAACGATATGTATAATGTGTTAATACCTTTAAGAGGTGCTGGTAAGAGGTTTCTGTTTCCATGAACAGAGCCAGGCTAGCTGTTCGCTACTCTATTCTCTGTTTGGATCAGCTAAGCTAACTGTAGCGGCATACTTGTTGTCCAGACCTAAAGTATTGATTTTCATATCTAAAAAAAAAAAAAGCAAATAAGCATATTTAATTCTCTATTATATCAACTTGTTTATAATCATGTGGAATTCATGAATTGCAAGTGATTCTATTCTACCCATAATCAGTGCTAAAACACATTTTAGTTAATTTCTCTTTTCAGGAAATTAAATAAAGCCTCACCTAAATTCGCGAGACTGACAGCAGGCCGCGTCATTTGCGTAGCATTCCGCAAGATTTTGACTTTCAAAATAATAATTTGCAAATGGCCCACCTGCAATACGAAAACTGACTTCTGTGAAATTGACACCGGGGTCAGGCTGGGTTAGCAGCAACACCAAAGCCACCACGCAAACTGTGTTCATACGCTTAGGGAGAGTATTTACCGTCGACTAAAAAAAAAAAAAAAATTGGAGTTGCCAAGTGTTAAATACTTTTGCGTATTCTGATAGTTTTAGTTGAATTACTTTGTTGCCTCACAAACATGTCACTCAAAGACAAGATCCTCACATGGGGAAGTGCCTTGACATTCAATTTTATGACATCTTTCTCATGAAGCAGAAGTTGTTTTCAGACTCTTGCCACAGGGGTGTTTACTGGAGCACGAGACGAGTTTATCGGAAATTGTCCCTCTCTTTGGCCAAATTATTGCATGTGTTTTGTCTTGATTCCTTAGTTGTGACTACATTGGCCCATTTTTGGTAGCGCTACCAAACAGTATGGCGGAGGGTGATGACGACAACACGTGTCTTTATGTGCTGAGGACAAACCAAGATCAATAGATAGGGCTGGTTGATCTGAACTTCTTGCCAACCGGTGTGCGTCATGGTGGCACTTCTACTTGTCTTAGAGTCAACTTTAACTTACTTATGTGCAATTTGAGCTGATGGATACACCGCGCAGATCAACCTCAAAACACAATCTAAGCCAATGGTTTGGAGTGATGCCTATAAATGTTGTTTCTTCTTCTGTTTACTATATGAAATGTGTTATTTTGCGCTGAGTTTACTGAAGAATACATTTTTAAAAAAAACAAATAATGTGAATGTTTACAGTATATGGTTTAGGGTTTTTCTTTCTTCTTTTTTTTCTGCTACTCTCCAAGAAAATAATGACTTGTGGGCATTTTGATTGAGATAAAATAAAGCACAACAATTTTATCGACTCTGGAATGATTTGATCACGAAAGCACGACACAACCGTCAAATACTGGAACTTTCCTGGATAATCAAAACAATGCTTGGGCAGGATTTGGACTAAATTCGACTTAAATAACGGCAAGTGTGTATGTATTAGCAAATTAATTAGATATAATATTGTATACAGGTAAATATGTTCAAAAATAATCTCCACATCTTAAAGGATGATTTTGCTGATATGTTAGTTTGTTATCAAACTGATCAATTAGATCTATTTAAAGAAAATCCCTGTTAAAGACAGTTATGTTGCACACTTGAGCCTCATACTGTATCTGTTACTACAGTGGTTATTAAGTGACATTTGGCCACGAGGCTTTACTCGATTTGAGACTTTCATTAGTAAATCACAGTTAAACACATTGGATTTTCATGCTTCCTTCATCTGTAGCAGTGTGCAGCAGAACACCTCCAAAATAAAAGTCTATTTGTAAATTGATTTTTATGACAGACTTCTGACAGGGAGTTCGATCCTCTGGGGTTAAATTCACCAACCATATCAAACTGTCTAACTTTTGGCAAACAAACGGAGTAAATATTTCTTCATGCATAGCCAGTATTACGTATAAAATATCAAACAATACCTTATTTAGAGTTATAACCTTTTTTTTCGTGGTCATTTCTAGGTTTCATCCCCTTCATTTTATGTATTTCACATTTGTTTGACAGTGAACAGCCACCATGTCAATGCTTTGCACATAGTGTTTTAATAAGGTCTTAAGAGAAGAAAAAATATTAAAAGAAGAAAAGGTTTTAAATGTATAATTATTCTTGTTGAAGGAAAGCAAATGTAAACAAAACACAAGGGTTAAAGTGAATCAGTGTCTCTGTTGCTTATTTTACTACTCTCCAAGAAAATAATGACACATGGACATTGATATGACTGATATGAAATCTCACATTAAAATACTTCAACTCCTTCTTTTGCTAACAAACATTATCCTGAGAGGATTTTCTCTCAGATGACTTTAACCTTGCAGGATTCTAGACGTATTAGCAGATAAATTAAGTGTTTGGTCAAGATATCAGGGGCTGTTGCTCATGAGAAGACGACGAACAGAGCATTGTGGCATAAACAGACAGTAGAACGAATAAAACATATTCCAGACACAGCTATCGAATTAGTCGCTATTAGATGACATTGTAGCCATGCAGCCTTCCTCCGAATCGGCTGTTAACTGGTTCGTGTGAGCGGTCTGGGTTTAGTGTGTGTGTGTGCGAGAGAGCGAGGCAGCACAACTGCTCATCAACAAACGAGTGTTTGCACCTGGCAATTAAAAAAAGAAAAACCTCCAGAAAAGGGAAACAATTGTGCGTCTCCTCTGGTTCGGCCAATCAGATCATCCTGTCCGTGCTCAGATTAATATGCATACGGCAGCATTCACTTTGATGTGATGAATATTGCACCAAAAACAAATGTATACTCCTCCTCCTCCTCCTCTACACATACACACACACACACACACACACACACACACACACACACACACACACACACACACACACACACACACACACACACACACACACACACACACACACACACAGTTGGCCCTCTCAGATCCTTAATTGCATTAGTGTAATGCTCAAGATTCACATAACCAGAAGAGACTGACGACAATTGAAAAGCACTTCTTTTTAATCAAATGGATTACACTTTATTGGGAAATTAAATAAAAGAATGCAATGTTGTGAGGGGAAAGCAAAACAACATTGTCCCAAGTGTTAAAACTACATATAAAAAAATGCAGATAAAAGAGAATGAGACGAGACTGTTCGCATATATCTGACAGTGAGAAACAACTAATAACAATAGTAAAAGATCTCGGGAGAAGGGTGTCGAGGGACAGACAACGAGCTCAATCTATCAACAAGATATTTTATTCAAACGGTAACCGCAGTGGCATCTTCTTATGGCATTTTGTGCTCCGTGTACCACAGAATGCAAAAGCTCCAATCGGTCGCAGAGAGACAGAACCTGGTCCAGGAATTTTGCTACTTGTCTGAGTGCCGTGGAGATGCCTGCAGACTCAGCAGAACTGGAACACACAAAAAAACCAAAAAACATGAATCAGTACTCAAATCAACGAAGACTGATAATTACTTTAAATAAATTATGTCACTGCATGTGGGATTTGATTATTTGTTTTATTTTTTGCCACTCTTTAATTGCTAGAAAGGCACCTGTTTTTTCACAGATATCAAAATGTATGAAATGAAACAGCATTGTTCATTTATTGGGTAGATGTAACACAAAACATATTTTTAATCCTTGATACACAGGAAGTATCTTTTACAACATCTAGATTTATTATAGTATGTGAGATATTAGGGTGTTTCCTATGAATTTATGAATCAATGTGTCTTCCTATTTTAAAATGCTATTCAGCGCTGACGCTGGACTATGGACGGTAAACAATTCATTTAGAATGTAATAACAGTTAAAACAAAAGAAGTCACTAGATGGCAGAGCCGTACTGTAACAGACTATCCTTTGTTTTGTCAGAGTTAGTTCGCACCTACATTATATCTGACATATTGTTACAGACCTGGAATTTCTATCTCAGACAGTGGTGTTACACTCAGAAGCTGTTGGGGGCCAAATCATAAAAAAGAGCCAATTTCTACATAATGTTGCTTTGAATAAACTGACAAGAAAAATCAAGTTTTAGCTCAAGTTTATATCTACATGTTCTGTACATGTTTTTGTTGCTTATATAGTTTTTGTTGGTGGATAACTGATGAATAGACTCATCACTCCTGCTTTAATTTGTACACAACCAGATGCAGGTTTTCAGCTCAGAAAATAGCACCAATGAGTTGAGCACATGTGGGCCTGATAAACCAAAAAAAAAAAAAGGGTGTGAAGGTAAACAGTCTGCAGGGAGAGTGGAAGAGGACCAAATTGGCCTCATTTCTTTTGGACCTGAAACAGTACAACAAAGCCCAACGTTAGCCAGCGTACCTTCCATCTATTCCCGCATTCATTGCAGAAAACGAACGTGGTCATTGGCTCATCAGCACTGCGCGTTTGAACCTGAGAATGACAAAAACAAGCACAAACAGTTTATCACAGTGCCCAGCAGGGCACCTCAAAGCAGACTTCAAATCAGGGAAAACACAACAAGGTACTTAATGAGCAGACAGTTGTATCAGTCCGACAATACACACTGTTATTTTAACCAAAACAAGTGAATGGAGTGCAGGGACATATATCAACTTTTCTAGCAGATAAACAACAGTGTGATGTCTATGTTGAGATGACGGAGAGACAGTGTTTTGTATTTTCAGGGTTTGTACAGCTTTTTAAGGGTACAACTCAAGCATTTCTTTAGCAAATCAAGGTACCTCAAACAAAAATGTTCCAACTCTTGAACCCAATCACAGTGAAACTGTTACTACAAATACGATTGCTAAAAATTAGGTTTACAGAATTCCTTTACACCCACAGCACCGGTGCATATTGTGACTTGACAACATTTACCAGCTGTTCACACTCATTGATTATTAATTTCTTGCTCATTTTGACGCTAAGAAACAACAAACAAATATGACGATGTAATTGTTTCATTTTAAATATAAAATACATCTTGTTTACATCACTGACTGTGTCGATCAATTGCCAGATTTCAAAGGATTATATATTTAAATTCATGTATATCCCTAATCAAAACACAACACTTAAAACTAGGTAGGAGCCTGCATTCTGAAGAGTGTGAGAACTGATTATAAGCACATCTGTATCTTTGCAAGAGACCAGAACATCCTGCTGCAACCGCCACGGTTAAACTAAAGCACACATTTTCGATCTGAATCCATACCTGTGTGTAGGTGCAGCACTTCCCCTTGCACTTGCCACAGGTGAAGAGATCAGTCTGAGTGCCTCCAGTGGTGGCCATCTGGTGGTCCCTGACAGCCTCTTTGGTCAAGTTCTTTCTCATTTCCTTCAGCTCATCGCTAGCCATTTCCTACAGAAAAAGAAGAATGACAGCCACCTTGAAATAAACGTAATCAGTAAGTAATGCGAGTAACAACCCCAACAGCATTGGAATGACTTAACTACTGACTGTGTGCCAATACCAGGTTCTATGAGATCGAACCATCTACAGCCAACACACCTCTGCAGTCATTTTAGCCATCCGCTCAGGGGTTACACTCCCACACAGCACGGTCCTCCTTAAATTTGGGTTCTTCATGTCTTTCAGATTCGAGATTCGGCTCCGCACGCGGTTCTTGTATTTCATGTCTGTGTTCTTAAACTCTTGGAAGACACGTGACAGCAGGTCAAGGAATTCAACTTTGGCCACGTAATATTTTAGACTTCATTGCTGGGAGTAGGGCGTGAAACTACACTAATAATAACTGAAGCCTATTAGATGTGTGAGTGTTGAAACATTGAATCAATTTAGACAAATAAGCATTTTAAGGATTTTGGGGGATTTCTACCTTAAAGACTTTAGAGATTTAGACAATTGGTCACAAAACAATCAATTTTAAGACAAGACAAGTAACCTTGGACATATTAAAGATGATGAAATTAATTTATAAAAAATATATAAATAAATAAATTCAGATTAGAAGAATACAAAATAAAGATACTATTCACTACACACAGCTGCTATCTGCTTATTTGTATCACAGGCATATGAAAAAAATGTTTCAATTTAAAATGAAAAAGGTCATTTAAAATACAGTTGCATCAATAACCTAATGACATCCTGGAAGTTACTCAAACAGCTGCTTCAAACTACATTTCCACGTGGCATGAAGGATATATTCCTCGATCTGTGCTCCAAGTTCACTGCAGTCTGCACCAATAGCAATATAATCCTCTGGGGGAGACAAACAGAAGAAAGTCAGAGATTCAACAGAAATTTGTGAAAACAAATGTGTAAATAAAGCTCCGTAACCAATCACAGTAACAGATATCCTTGGTTGTAAACATGTTTATGTTATTATAACAACGTGATTACCCCCGGTCTGCAGAGCATTAGCTATCAACTCTCTGCATTTGAGCCTGATGGAGTCAGAGGTGGTGGGGGCACGAGGAAAGGTGTTGATTAACGAGTTGGTTGAAACCTCGGTGGGCTCGCTCTTGCTGCTGGAGTTACTGCTGGAGCTGCTGTGGGAGCAATGAGAGAACTTGACTCAGCGGCTGGAGCAAAAGAAAAATATGCAAAAGTAGAGAATATAATTTGCGTTGGCCGTCAGCGGTGCTTTACGGAACAAAAATGTTACTGTCTTCATGGTACCTTTCTTCTTTTGCCTCTGGGCTTCCCTGTGATGGAGAAACAACAGGTGTTGTTTGTTCTTTCCTCTTTTCTTCTGAAGGTTTGTCTCCACCACCAGGCTCATCTGGAGTACAAGAGACGAAATTAAGGCAAGTAAGAACACAACATTTACAGAAAGATACAAAAGAAGGCCAACACTGAATTTTGTCAAGTCAATACTTTCATATGCTTCACACCTGTATAGCTCTGCATTAAGATGAAGAAAAAAAAGGTCATGGTTTACAATACTATTTTTTGCCAAATTTCTTTATAATACCTCTGTGAATAAGGTGACATGTGAGGTTTTATAAGCAACAGGCAGTAAAGACAGACAGGACACATCGGGAGAGGGAGGGGACAGACATGCAGTAGAAGTCATTGGTAGGAAACGTTTGAACATTGTGATTACACGGTATGCAGTTTAACCTCTTGGTTATAAAAGTGAAACTCTCGTCAAAAAGCAACCTAGGCTTTATTTGTGAATGTATATGAGTCAGACTTTCGTGTAAAAGCGTAATTAAACGAAAGAGGCACTTTTAAGATTTACCGAAGTTTCGTTTTTCGGGTTAAGCTAATTTTCAATGGAGTGCAGGGGCACTGGCGCGCTAGCATCAAAATCACTTTTTTTTTTAACACTAAGAAGGCTCGACACAACATGAAACTTTGCTCGTAATTTCACCAGGGTCTCTACACATGAACACGAGCATTGAGAACATTGTTTGTGTACACAGAGTTTACTAAAAAGAAGGTTTTTGAGTGTTTTTTGCATCTCCTGTGGGCCGTCGTCATGGCAGACAAAAAGCGTCGATCCCTGACCTAACAGGTAGGAGAGTAATGGTGGACCTCCTACCTGTTGCTTGCTGGAAAACGAAACTACGGTAGATCTTAAAAGTGCCTCTGTCGTCGTAATTATGCATTTACACGCAGGTTTGACTCATATACATTCACAAATAAAGCCTCGGTTGCTTTTTGGCGAGAGTTTCACTTTAAAAGTGTAGGACTATTTGAACAGAAAATTTGGGGTTGGAACAGGAAGCCTTTTGGTACTTTCACAAAAACAACAATTCAGTGGTAAAATATCACTGCCCTAGAAGCAATTTGACTTTAAGAGCTTGAAAATATGCTGTCATATATGGAGTGATTTCATGATAAGCCTACAGTCTGTTCAGTCAACCAAAAAAATTACACAATAAGGTTGAAATAACACATTTTCTGGTGATAAACACATGTGAATGGGCAATATATGAACAGATTCTCAGCCATAATATAACAGCAAACATGAACACATCTCACAATGGTAATTCCAGCAGCATCAATAGTACCAGATATTACACTCATTAACAACAACAATATCATTATGATATTTTTTCCTATATTAAACAATAACTCAAGCTCCCCCCCTTTTTTTTTATCAAAATCTTCCCTAGCTGACGCTTGCTGTCGGTGTAGATGTTTTCACTCAACCTGTTGGCTGCGGTTAATTTGTTTGTACCGTTGAACACCTCACTTACTAACAGCGTGGGTTGAAATAGACATCAGTGATTTAAGAAACTCCCACAAGACATTTTTGACAGCTGGTGTAAACAGAACATGATGTGTTACAACAAGCAAAGGATCAGAATCGTCTGGCACTTCATCAAGCGGTTTCCATTATGTGAGTAAGTTGACTGACTCCAACACAATCGTGCACAACATCTTGGGACGGCCCCCTGAAGCTTACTTAAGACAAAACAAACTAGAAAACGTTTGAAAAGAAATTATTACCCAAAAGCTTCTTCCACGATTTGATCAGGGACTTGGCAAGGGCAGTCACCTCATCGTCTGTGCTCTGCTTGCGAATGGCGTTAACGGACATCCCAATTCTGGTAGACTGTGGAAGAGACACAGTGTCAGTGTGCTTTGGGGCTTGAGTAATGCCTGTGTCGGAATGAGTCTCAGGGAGAAATGAGCGAAGGTACCTGTAGAAGCTCAAGAGTCATGGGAATGCTGCGCAGCTCCTTCAACAGGTCCAAAGCCCCGGCCTGCAAAGGTAAAGGTAAGGGATGGAAGAGTGTTAGATGCATTTCAGCCTGTCTCACACTGAACCTCCAACTCCTGGCTGCATACTGATCAGTTTGCTCCATCACAAGCGGGCACTAACTACTGCATCAGTGGAATTTTGACATTTTGAGTACGATTCTGCGAGGTTAAACTGATATTTCTTCACTTAATTGGGCATAAATGATCAATACAAGAATTGCATGTTTTGTTATTATAGTTGGTACACATTTATTATTATTTGACTATTCAGTTGACAGAAAATGAAACTTGTGATTATTGATGTACAAGAGACAAAATAAATCACAATTAAATAATAAATCATTTTCTGCTCTTGTTTTGCTGCCTTAAACCACATTAAATATATTGTCTTTCGGTTTCAAACTACTGATCGCACACATAACATAATATGTGGAAATGTATCAATTTGAGTTTAAATTAAATTGTGATGGACATTTTTCACATTTCAAAGACCCGATGATTGCCGAAAACTGATGGTACAATAGTAATTAATGAATCTAGTAGTTTGTTGTTGTACAGTTACAGTGGCTAAGCGGCTAGCTGTTAAGCGCACTGACATTAGCTAATTAGCCGCATGCCAAATCCCAAAACAATACCATAAAAATCTGAATGATAACAGAGCAATTTGATTTCAGACATGAATATCTAGCATCATAATCCAGGTTAACTTTAAGTTCCCACATCCAACATGTTATCGCGTTTGATAGGCACAATGCTAGCAAGAGCCAGTGTGCTGCTATGTGGCTAACGGCTAGCAACACACAGCAGCGCCGTAGATATAAACAGAGTTGCAAGCTAGCTGTTTGCGGCTAGTCAGTTAGTCACAACAACAAGTAGCGGGTATTAGCCCCGCAGCTAATTTTACGGGCTAACGGAGAAGTTACAGGTTGGGAAACATCTCTGGTGAACTGACACATTGTGCTGAAAGTGCATTAACTGGCTAGGGGCTCAATTAGCTACACAATTGGCTGCTAACCCCATCACATTTCACTAGCGCCAGTGTTAGCTAAACATCCACATCAGCCTGATCGGCTAAGCAGCGAGCAGGTAGGCATTCATTCTTCTCAGACATCTCACCCCGTTTTTCTTCTGCGCCATTTTATCCATCTTTTTCGCAATTCTGATAATATCCTCTTCCTCCTTTTTGCCCATGTTGACTGATGTGGTGGAGTCCAAAAATCAGGACCAAATGGAAAAGAAAATTCGCGACAAAGACCACGCCACTAAAGTAAAAGCAGTGGCGGCGTCTACGGACCGGGACCGCACTGACCCTCCGCTGTGTAGCAGACCTGACTAGCTGATGCACGATGAGCTCAGGGGGAGGTAATCGAGACTGAACACAAGATTAATCTGAGCGCTGTAAGAGAAGTCAGCGTTCATCCCCCCCGTGCATTCATCAGAATTCATCACAATTAAAAAATATATATAATTACCTGGATACACGTCTGTTTTTTCCCTTGATCTGTACAAACACCTGTGCTCCTGTAACCAAAACAAAACCTCCATTTTGTCAATATCGCTACCTGTCGTTAGATGGTGCCAAAGTGCCACTTACATTCTCACCTGGCTCAACAATGGACTCTGTTGCAGGAATCCTTTCAAGTTTATGAATAAATGTGTGGGATTCGAATCAAATAGAAATGTTTCAATGATTACTGTCAAGAGCAATTCTTTGTAAAAATGTGAACATGTGCATTGTTTCTCTTTTTTTTCATTAGTATTAGCATTTTATGGTATTAGATATTATTTATTTGGGGTGGGACTATTCAACAACAAGAAATACATTAACTTGGCGGTTTTACACAATTTTCTGATTATAAACACAAACCCCACTGGCAAGCTGCACGGCTAACTGAGCTAGCAAGCTAAGAGTAGCTACAGTCAAACAGACTACAGTTAGCAGCAGTTAGCTACTGCTGGTGATATTGTTTATTTGGAATATCAGTTCAACAGTTGGCCAATTCTTACCTATTGCACCTTTCAAGGGCTCATGCCAATATTTGTTAGGTACTGTTGACATTTTCACTCCTGGAATTAGCCAGTTTCAGGTACAAGGTGACCTTTGGTGAGACTTGTGGATTTTGATGAAGGCAGATCAAACTTGTGACCTTTGAGCAACTGGAACCAGGCCTCGACGACGGCCCACTGTTCACCCTATACTGCATTTAGGGGCCACCAATTGACTCGCTAATTTGGATTTTACTAATCCAAACAGATCAGCGTGTGACATACCACCCACTGACTGAAGGTTAGGCAATCACTGCAAATGATTTGAGCAAAAAATGTTACATGCTGCTGATGGTAGTACAAATGATATCCTGTGTACATTCAAAAAAGAGCAAAAATGTGAAATGTTGTGCCAAAATCCGTATTATGTTTCATCAATTTACAAAAGGTAATGGTCACAAATAAAAAAAAATATATTAATGAAACTTGTATTTCATTTGGACTTTGAACCGATACTCATATTCCCCTCCACCGGTCCTTGCTGTATAGGGGTGGACAATATATACGGCAATATATCGTGATACTTTGCCGCCCAATA
Source organism: Diplodus sargus (assembly GCA_903131615.1). Lineage (NCBI taxonomy): Eukaryota > Metazoa > Chordata > Actinopteri > Spariformes > Sparidae > Diplodus > Diplodus sargus. The sequence continues at coordinate 12,105,577 of CAEMYA010000024.1, forward strand.
CAATATCGATTTTTCAACTCCAAATATCGATATTTCGCCGAGGAGCGACTCTGCTGTGCGGCGGGTGTATTTCTGTAGTAGAGAGAGTGTCTTTGCAAAATGGAATGGCAAGTTAACAACGCCTCCGCAATTTAAAGTTGACGTGTGGAAGCACTTTGGCTTCAAAGTTAAGAGAGATAGCACGAACAATGAGCTGGACAAAGAGAATATTACTGCCCGGAAATTTCATGGGAATTAATAAAATGGAGAGGCTGTTTTGAATGAAATAGTTTTGACTCAATTTGTCCTCTGATCAATATATATATCTGATGTACATATACAGGTACTTGTGTTTTCATCTTTATTTATATCGCAATATCGTGATATCGTGATACGTATCGTATCGTGACCAAAGTATCGAGATACGTGTCGTATAGTGAGGTTCTTGCCAATACCCACCCCTATTGCTGTGTAGGTAAAACAGTCTCCATCTACCAGGACACGTGTGTGTGGGAGGTATTAGCAGCTTTTATTCAGTCAGATGCAGTTGGTAATTGGTGTACTGTCTGCAAACCGCACTACAGTGACACAGCTCTCACCCCACTGGTGCAATTACATCATTAGCCATTGAACAAAATGTAAGTCTACAAACCTGAGCCTTCCATGTTTGCATACAAAGCTGCAGTATTTCTTCCAATTATGATCAAAATTCTTATCAATTAACATGTCCAGGATAGTCAACAAGTGCAAATATTGATGCACTGTGTGTTCTGAAATCTGATGGTGGAGTTCCAATACCTGCTGTGAGGTAAAAGTGCTCTCTTAAGACCCTATTCTGCCTCATGCTGTCAGCAAGTGCGCAAAATCTTTAACCTAATCCCTATTAGGCCTCTCAAATCTGATTAGACAGACTGCCTGCAAATTAGAAACAGTCCCAGCCACCTGCAGTATCTGTTTGGAGCAGCGAAGATTTACTAATATCATCTGACCTGGAGCATTCGTCTTCCTAAATGAACTTTCACCACCTATTTCACTTTGGCACCAACAAAGCCTTTTACTCTACAGTTGCGTTCTCATTTTTTCTATCAGTGCAAATGGCAGGTGAGAAGTTTACAGCCAACGAGGCAACGAGGGCTTCTGAAACATTGCCTTTTTCCCCTTTTTTTGCAGTACAGATTTTCAGTCTTCTCTCAGGGAGTTCCTCTGTGTTTTTTATTTGTGACCTGACCATCATATGCTGATCAAGTGTGAGCAAAGATTAAGCAAATTGGCCATGATGTTGCATGTCCTAAAATAGCTCTCGAATGCTTCTCAGAGGCTTTGACCTGCGCTCGGAGGAATACCGGATGCACTCTTTCTGTTGTTTTAGGCTTTATATTTCAGGTGAAATGTGAGATATACGGTAAGGCCTGTTCACATGTTTCTGTTGACATGTTTGTTTACCAGTCTGTGGTTTTCTTGAGTATCTAAGTGTCTAATCAGTTGATATGTGTCTGTGTGTATGGCTTTCGTCTGTCACTGTATACAGCCTACATCTAGTTAGACTTGTGTAGTCCACAGTAGCACTGCGGGTTATTATTATAACAATATTGATGTGGAATCTGTTTTGAAACAAAGTTCCAGACACTGATGCTCTATTATAGTATTATAAAAGTTATGAAACATTTATAGCAGCCTACACAACAGAGGCTATGTGCTTTATTAAAGTCTACTGACATTACGCAACTATAATGTCAACAACATCCATATTATTGTAAGTGTACAAAATACACATTATAGATAAATAATAAATAGACACTGACTATATGACAGTGTTTCTTTGGTAAAATTGTAATGTTGTAGCACACAGTAAATACACAGTAATTGTGTTGAATTCTGCCTACAGTGGTGTTTCCAGTGTTCACATGGGTTTTTCCATTTTTAGATGATGATGGAAAAATTCCAGCAGAGGCCATTTCTGTCAGCAAACTACTTTTGGAAAAGCATCAGAGCTTGGAGTAGAACATGAAGCAGTGTTTTTAACCATTTATGATGAATCAATTGTTTGGAACGTGCAGAACATAGAGATGGACAAGTGGGTTGTAGTGTCCAAGGACATTTAAACATGGCTTTCCCACTTTAATTACTCGTCAACATTGGAATCCATTGCAACTGAGTTCATCTTTAAAGCAACACAATGTAAAAGCTGTTGAATGTCATTCCCAGGTCATTAAACGGATTTGTGACAGACCCTAGTAGCAACCCCTAATCACCAATTGTCGCTTTAACCCTCAAACACCAAAAACAATTTTTGTGGTGCCTCACTTTCCTTTTTTCCTACCCTATCATCGGCAGCCAAGTGATGTACCTCATTTGATTCTAGAAAACCTTAAGTTTCAGTATGGCTCACTTAAAGTCCCAAATTTACCTCGGAAACTCAGGCAAACTACAAACACATAGGTGTATGTGTAACTTTATGATACTCAAAATACAGTTTTGGTGGAATACCACTTTTAAAGTAAAACTTAAAGATATACTGCAACATTTCTACATTAAAATGACCTTTGTTTTATATTTTGTCGTATACTTAACCTTTCCTACAATGTTTAAACCCAGAAAAATCTGCAATGTGTTCAAGGTAACAGTGCCTTGACTTTGCTCGGCTGTCGCAATAACTTCCGCAAGAGAGTGAGAGTAAAGAAGTCAGCAAAGTTGCATCAAGTAAACCTTTAAAACATTTGTTTGTCTGTTTCTGTCATGTACATGAGATATGATCCCACACTAATAACGTCTTTTGTTATGATTGAGAGACCCCTAGCGCTAAAAATGACATACTGTGCATTCAAAATAAATTGAATGTAACTGCAATAACAAATTGACCATCTCTCTGCTTTCTTTCTAGCCACCTCCACACCATGAGCAACACACCAGTCCAGGAGCCACCTGCCCGGGAAGTGTCCTCTGGCAGTGGGCAGACGTTACCCTCCCGACCCTTCCAACCAATCCCTGATCCCTCAGCTTCTAAAAGAGTATGCTTCTTCAAAAGTGGTGACTACAAATTCAGTGGGCATCGCATGGTTGTCAATGCCCGTACATTCAAGACGTTCGATGCCCTGCTAGATGCCCTGTCAAAGAAAGTGCCTCTGCCCTTTGGAGTGAGGACCATCACCACACCTCGTGGGACCCACCTGGTCAAAGCTTTAGATGACCTACACGATGGGGGATCATACGTGTGTTCTGATCAGAGACGGGTGAAGCCGTTAAACTTAGAAGAAGTGAACCGGCGGCAGGTACCATGGAATACCACCCGGCCCTTCAGCGCGGGACGACGAAAGCGCCAAGTACTCCAGGTTGTCAGAAGGAATGAAGAGGTCAACAGGCCAGCTAAGGTCACTGAGAGGGTGGCAGTACGGACACCTAAGAAATTTGTGGTCATAAACAACAGGGATCCCACTGTTAGACGCACTGTCGTGTTGCAGAGAAGAACAGCGCCGACGTTCGACGCTTTACTGGATTACCTTTCCCAGATCCTGCAGTTCCCAGTGCTGAAACTCTTCTCGACAGATGGCAGAAGAGTAAGTATTTGGCAAAAAACTAAAAATGGAGGTTTAAGCTATTTCAAGGCAACTCCTGAAAATATTTTAAGATGCTTCTTTTGTGAAAAGGGTAGTTTAACCTGATCTGTACATGCGCTTAAGAACATTTCAAATATTAGAAAACACACTTATTCGGTTTTTGCTGAAAATTCAAAGAAAAGATCAATACCTCAACTCCATCAGTTCAATATGAAGCTGGGGCAAGCAGGCTGTTAGCTTAGCTTAGCACTGAGAATGGAAACCGGCATGAGTGGAGATTCCAGTCACTGCACCTGGAAGAAAACTTCCCAACAAACCACCAACCATTAAACCACAAATTGTCTTACTTTGTTTTTTGTACATTAAACAATCAGATATAATGTGTTAATAAGCTAGATTTCGAGGTGCTGGCGGGTACATTTTGTTTTCTGACAGTATCGCATACTAACAGTGTTTTACAAAGGACTTGAAAGTACTTATATAAGTATAATACATTTATACTATGACTATTTGCAATTTAGTATATATTCTAGGGTACACTTTCACACTTTTTAAAAGTACACAGAAATACAATGTTAATTATTGCAGAATTTGCATATTTATTGTTAGCACAGTGGAATTGAACTTAGTGGCATCTAGTTTTAAGCACACTTTTTAAAATACATTTTAAATATACCTTGAATTAAGCACAAAAAGTTATACGTGTAATAATTTTGTTTACCATGAAATATACCAGTTTATTTTTAACCTGGGACCTTCAGACAGAGCCAGGTTAGCTGTTCCTCCTTGTTTCCAGTCTTTATGCTAAGCTAAGCTAGCTGTCTGCTGGCCCTAGAAGGTATGAGAGTGGTATATTTTATTGGCAGAAGTCTTGCCATGAAAACTGAAGTATTTGCAGCGTCTTTAACTTCAGTAATGTGACACGTTTCAAAATATGTGGCTCAGTTACAACTAGTTACTAGAAATCTGAAGGATTTACTTAAACTCTGATCTTTAGACGGCTTAAAGTGCCCGTGGTTTAACGTGGAGTGTTCACCTCCACCCACGCCTCCCCCACCTGCATTGTTAGGTGAGAAGGAGGATGCGGGAAAAACGAACAAATTATCCACATTATATGGAAATATTATGGAATTTGCAGCTGAAACCCAAACATACACTCAACTGTGGATTCATACATTATATACATTTAATTTAACTGTGTTTAATTTCTAAATATTCTTCAGAAATTTGCCTTACGTTCCAATATGTGCAGTTTCCCACAAGTAACAAAGCAACAACGTTTAACCAGACAACAAAACCAACACACCAACATATGTTCCATTAGACATCAACAGTAAGTGCCTGCTGTGTGTCAATTAAATCACTCCATTTAGTATTAAGAGCTTAGTCTACCCAGAAACGCTGAGGCATACTTAGAACTCAAACTCGGATATATTTAAATTACTGTCCCCAAGTTCAAGGTGACTCATCAACAGTATTCTTAATGTTTTACAAGAAGAGAAACAAATTCACTTTGATAGAAAAATAAATTCTTGACACATATTCAATATGTAACGAGATAAATAACCAAAAACCACAGCAACAGAAGATCAGAACTTGGGAAATTATTTTTCATTTCACTTTACTTGGTAAAATATTGGAAATGTGTAAAAGTGTTTGTGACTTTTCAACCATGTTGTTTGAATCCATAATGCCTCTGCTGGTGTCCTTGGGTATAGTCTCTGTCTCAGGATACTTAAGGTTAAATTAAGCAAAGGGAGGTCTGGGTCACGCGATTATAAGACGTGAGGCCGAAGAAAGCTGTCGGCAGACAGACACAAACATGGATCTGTGTGGCAGAAGTACACCATTTCTCTTAGTTTAAGAGTTTAAACTTGGTCTTGGAAAGAGCAGCTGACAAAACAGTCAAAACTTACTCGCTCTATCCAGAGCTTTCTGTTAAATCACATGGTCGTCAGCACGCAGAGGTTCAAACTTCAAAAATGTATTGCATCATAAGTCGGGTTAAATGTTCAATTTGACTGCTCTTGACACAAACTCTCAGCTCAATGTCCACTTTCTCGCTTTCCCTGGAGCTTTTGTTTTTAAAGTCTATAAAAGCATTAAGAGTTGAAAGCCGTCATGAAACACTCGATGGAACATTAATTGTTATTTTGTTAGAGACTTTGTATCTTTGATTTTGACTTAATGTCAGTCTAGAACTAAAAAAAACCTGGGAAATAAATAAATCATGATGATAGTAGATTTACTTTTTAAATTGTTGGTCTGGAGATTCATGCACACAAAACTACACGACTAAAACAACCATTGTGGGCATAATTTTCAGTCAGAAATCAAGGTCTTTACTTCACACATGGTAAAGTATTTCCAGAAGAGCTAGGATGTAAGGTGTTATCAGAATCTCTCCCCCCTGGTGAGTTATCAGTCCTTAATCCTTTTTTCCACGTGTCCTCTAACAGCAACAGGCTTCCTGTCAAAGGTCACGAGGTCGGAGAACCTTTAAGTGCATCTTATTCCTTCACAGAACGGCCTCATCATCTGTGATCGTTGGTCTGTTTAAGGAAAATATGAGACCCAAAGAAATGTCAAGTGTACATGTGATTTTTGCTTATTCAAATGTAAAGTCTCTTTTTAGTTGACACGTATCTAGGAGTTTAATACACAAGGTGAGTGCATAGTTGCAGCAACGTGAACGTGACAACTGTGACAAAAGGTGTTTCTGCTCCACTTTCAGGTCGACGGTCTCGCAGCATTGATCCTCTGCTCTGGAGTTGTTGTGGCAGCGGGCAATGAGCCATTCAGATTAGGAAACTACAGTTTTCACAGAACAGGCCAGATGGCACAAGTGATGTACATGGACACTGTGGAGCCGTCCATGTTGCAGCCCATAGCTCGTAAGTGTTGATCAGTGCGACAGTAAAATGTTCTGTAAAAAAAGACTGAGTGAAAACTGACAGATAGTTTAACATGGACTTTTTGTCTACAGTCGTATTCCTTAAAACATGTAGTCCTGTGAGGATTTTCACAGCAGCTTTCATCTTATTGTGTTTATTTTTTTGTATGCAGCTGGTGATCGGTGTGTCATGACAGAGGAGAGAGATGAATGTACACTCCCATCAATTCTGCTTCTTTATGATGTATACTTCACATGTTTACTGCAGTAGTTTTTTATTGTGAAAGGGTCAGTTCACCCAATTTGTAAAAACAGAAATTGCATTTTGTGCCTCCACCCCATAAATGATAAGGTTGTGACAATACCATGATTGTACTTGATACAGTACTAGTATAGAAAAATGGAACTCTATACCTCCGTGGATACAACGGCAAAAAGAAAAGAACAGTCCAAAGCATACCCACAAAAAAGAATAATTCTCTATTGTTTCAAACAACAACCTGGTTCAGAAAAAAGTCAATGAACTCAGCCAACATGTTGTAATGATAATATCTGTGTAGGTATATCTACTTTTTTTATAGCTTTGATACTTTTGATAGTAATACTATGAAATGTATAATTAAAAGAGATTGTATTAACTTACATACATAAGGCATTGAAGTGATATCATCTTATCGATATTTCTGACAACCTTAGTGAGTGACCCTCACAGGAGTACACCAAAGCACAAGATCACCACCACTCTCATATCTGTAAAGCAAGCAAGCTTATGACAGAAGGGTCGCCGGTTCAAATCCCTGGATGGGCAGGATAAATCTGGGTGGAGAAAGTAAAAGGAAGCACTTCCCTCTTCCTCATTACCACCAACGAGGTGCCCTTGGATAAAGCCCTTAAACCCCAAACCCCTCCAGTGGATCTGCTCAGTGGCTAACAGATCAGACTGTGAATATACAGGGCAGCTTCCAGGTGTGAATGTGTAACTGTGTCTGGATGTAGGCTCTAGATAAGACAGGATGAGAGCGGGGGAGTGACACGCAGCAAATGGTCCCCAGGCTGGGATTCGAACCCGGGGCCGCTGCAGCGAGGACAAAGCCTCTGTACATGGGACACCTGCTCTACCAACTGAGCTAAACGGCGCCCCAGATTTATTTTTTTACCTTCAAACAAAACTAGGCAAACTGAATTTTAGCATATGACACATGTCAGTGCTATAACTGATCTCATCAACTCTCTTTAAAGCAAATAATTGTAGTTCCTAAAATGTCACACTATTCCTTTAAATATTCCTACCAAACCAATATGAACACAACATGATGCACACATCCTTAAATACTGTTTCTTCTTTGTCTCTCAGAGAACAACAAATCCATCTCAAGTGGACGAGGCTCAAGGAACTTCTCCCTATCGTCCGAGCGGTACATCATTGACCAAGTAAACAAGTCTCGGAACGGAACCGTGAACCGTCACCCGCATCACCAGAATGGGTCATTCGAGACAGAGGTCAACCATCAGCGCACATCCGCGGAGACACGTGGAACGGTGAAGGCGGGCAACGAGCGTCACGCTTTGATCGTACCTCAAGAAGATGACATTGAAAAGTCTTTCCGTGTGAATCAAGACGGCAGCATGACGGTGGAGATGAAAGTCCACCTGACCATTAAAGAGGAGGAGATACTCCACTGGACTACAACAGTCAGTCGCTCCAGCCTTAGCAAGGGGACAGTTTGTAGCTCGATTTCTGAGTCGGGCAGAAGCTCACCTGACTCGAACAACGTCTTTGCCAAAGACTCCTCTAGCATCAGCGAAGATGACACGAAAGAGGAGAACCATCCCGCTGGAGCTGGAAAGGGTGTCGGCTTTAACGACAAGCAAGTATACGAGAGCTACAATTCCTCAACTCTGGGAAAAGCAAAAACAGGTTTCAAGCGCACTCCCACGCCAGGTCCCCAGCGCGTTAGTAAGAAGGCGTCCGTTGAGAGTGTGAAGACGGTGACGGAGACAGGGGTTCAGGAGAGCACCCTGGGACATTATTCCTACATGGAGAGGACGGCTGATGGTGAGACAACTGAGGGATACTGCGTTGTCAGACATAGCAGCAGCAGCAACACAAAGCCAATCCCCAAACCTCGGAAAACTGCATCTGCAGGGACCAACAAGAAAGGCTCTCACTCCTCCATCAGGTCGTCAGGACTAGCTGAAGTTCTTCAGATAGAGAATAACGGGATGGAGGTCAGAGAGACTGTCATGCACATTTATGAGAGCCAAGGCTGCTACGACAACTATTACGCAAACGAAGAATACAGCGCAGACGGCGCTGCAGCGCCCGAAAGCAAACCATCCACTGTCCCATCCAGCAATGATATAGATTTTTCTACTACTGACTCGCTACAAAGACAGAAAGAGGAGATGTTATCATTGTCATCAGAGCCAATAACCCACAAGCTTACGACTGCATCAAACTCCCAAATACAGGGGACAGAAAGCAAAGACAAAACTCCCAGAAGTGATAAGAAAAAGAAAATGGTTCACCCTTCTAGAAATCAGAAGAGTTCAACAAGCAGCTCAGATAAAAGGCAAAAGGAAAGCCCCTCAAAACAAAGCAAACGGTCATCTACAGACAAACTCAGGAGCAATGCCAGTGCAGGAAAAAAGAGTTTGACTTCATCGGAAAGTGCTAACAGTGGCCAAAAGAGTAGAGGAGCAGAAAAACCTCAAAGTCAGAAAGTGAGAAGGGATGAAAAGACGCCAAGGAAAGAGCAAGCCTTATTAGCTAGCACAGAAAATTTGAGAAGGACCCCATCTCTGAGACACAATCTGAATGAAGCAGCTGCTAAAGATAACGGCCATAATGTAAATTCGCCAACTGGTCGGCCTCAAATGAAGAAGAACATGTTAGACATTTTACAACCCAAAAAGTCGCTGTTGCCTGGCAAAAAGACAATAAGCAAGCCCAAATCTATGATCGAAAACAGAGCCTCGACGCCCAAAAGGTCTTCTGAGTTGGGTGAGAGTTTTTCGATGCCTTCTCTCAATCCTTCGCCCTCTGAAATCCACCAGTATGTTGAGAACTGGCTGGAGAAAGCTGAACCAGGCTCAGCACCGTACACTGAGGAAGACATCGCAGTCGTATCAGAGCCTCAAACAAAAGTTGTGTTCCAGATAGGCGGGGATTCTGAATCTGATGAAACGAATGGGTGCCACACGAGTCCAGATGAGGAAAATCCGTCGCCTGTCGATGCTGTCAAGAAATCAGCTTCATGTCTGTCTGTACCCCATTGTCATGCAGCGCCGGCCACAACTCTGCTGCACAACGAACAATATGAGAGAGGTTTATGTGTTTCAATGCCGAGCGTCAGAGTCGATCCCGGACACCAGGAGAACAGAGTGAGGGCGCACAAATCTGCAGAGGCCATCTGCCCAGCTGCTAATCAATCATCTTCACCTGAGTCCAATGCTTTAAGTCCCAAAGCAAGGATCAGACCTGTCCTGCAGCAACTTTGTTCATCGGTTCAGTGCATCAGAAACGTGTCTGAGACAAGCACAACATCCAACCTCGAGAAGTACAACAGCCTTCCTGATTTCCCGACGCAAGTGGCTTCAGTGTTCGGCTCGTCGTGTAAAGCCTTCCTGTCATTCTTATCAGTGATGACCCTGCGAGATAACCTAACAACGGACCAGTCGAGATCCGACTCTGAGGCCATGTTCATGATGGAATCCCTGCAGAAAATCTCTGTAATCGAGGACGAGGCGGAGCAAAGGGCGAGTTTGACGGACCTGCAAAGCAGAGCGTCTTCTCAGCTCAGAGAACATTGGAAGGATTTCCAGATCCTGAGGGAAAGGCTTGAGAGTGAACCGCTGTCCCCAAGAGTCTCGGAGACAGAATTTGCCCTGGATGTCGTCTCAGAGGGAGGCGACGTGTTTGAGGATCAGCATATGGTTATTGACGAGCTGATGGAGGAACTGAATATGCCGCAAGACCTCCGGGAGCAGATTTCTTCAACAATCCAACAAGCCAGAAGTTTTTACCCTGTGGATGAGAGCACTTTTGTTGAAATTGAAAAAGACCAGTCGGAAACAGATGAAGATGTGGAAAAGTTTGTTGAAGAGTGTGAAACACCAGCACCCGATACTACCTGCACAGCGGAGGGCATTATTCAGACAAAACAGGTTGCTGATGATGACGGGCAACAGGGCATGTTGAATGAATCAGAGCAAGAAGCTGATAGAGTTCAGGAAATGGGCATTGATGTAAAAGAATCAGAAATATCACAGACAGACAGAGATGAGCCCTTGGAAGAGAAAGAAAAAGCAGGGGAACAGGCAGAGGAGGAGGACGGCGAACCAAAGGAGATAGATGATGGTGGTGTTGGTGAAGAGACAGAAATAGGAGAAAATGAAAGTGAGGAAGAAGCAGAACAGGACGCAGCGACAGAAGAAATAATGGATGATAATGGGCAGGAGGAAAAAGGAAATGAGGAGGAAACTGTTGGCAAAGTAGAAGAAAGGATAGAGGAAGAGATGACAGTGGATGAAGAGGCAGAGGAATCAGACTTTGGAGAGAAAGAAGTGGTTGAGGAGATTGATGAGGGGATAATGGATGATGATGATCAAGAGCCGAGAGAGGAAGATAGTGTTGAAGACACAGATGAGAGAGAGGGTGTGGAGGAGATGGAGGAAGAGGAAAGGGGGGAGGATGAGGTTGCTGAAGAGGCAGATATGGTCACTGGGGAGACAGATGAAGGAGAGGGGGTAGATAATATTGAAGAAGAGGGGGAGGAAGAGGAAATTACTTTGATTGAGGATGCAGAGGACGAAGCAGAGGAAAGTACTGTAGAGCATGAGGAAGAGGAAATGGCAGAGGTCACTGAGGAGAGAGAGGAAGAAGAGGAGGTTGAAAATGTGATCGAAGAGATGGAAGAGGAGGAGGAGGAGGAGGAGGAGGAGGAAGACACTTTTATTGAGGATGCAGAGGAGGAATCAGAGAAAGGTGTTGAAGAGCAGGAGGAAGAGGAAATGGCAAAGGTTATTGAGGAGAGAGAGGAAGAAGAGGAGGTTGAAAATGTGATCGAGGAGATGGAAGAGGAGGAGGAGGAGGAGGAAGATACTTTTATTGAGGATGCAGACGAGGAAGCAGAGAAAGATATTGTAGAGGAAGAGGAAATGACAGAGGTAACTGAGGAGAAAGAAGAGGGTGAAAATGTAATTGAAGAGATGCGAGAGGAGGAGGAAGAAAAAGATGTAGTAACAGAGAAAGATATAGAGGATGCAGTTATTGAGGAGGACGGAGGGGAAATGGATGAGGCTATCTCGGAAGAAGCTGAAGAAGAAAAGGATGAGGAAAAAGAGGAAACTGAGGTGGTTGGTGGGGAAAGCAATGAGGAGGAAGAAGAGAGAGAACAAGCGGAGGTGGAGGACGGCGAGGATGTCGAGGTCAAAATAGAAGACAGGGTGATTACGGATGGGGAAGAGGAGGAGCAGGAAGCTGACAAAACTATAGATGAGGAAGAAGAATGCGATGAGGGTGAAGAGTGCAGGAAAGAAAGTAGTGTTGAGGAAGAATCTGTAGAAGAGAAAGAAGTCATGGAGGAGGCAGAGCTCGCGATAGAGCAAATACTAAACAAAGGAGTGAGGGGAGATGATGAGGAAAACGAAAGCAATGAGTTCACTGATAGGTCAGATGAGATGGAAGAGCGAGAGATAGAAGAGGAAAAGGTTTCTGATGACACGGGCAGTATTGCTGGTGACGCAGATTCTAAATTCCTACTAGAGGAGGCCTTGTATTTGCAGGAGCTGAGCAGCTGTGAGGAGGAAGCAAATGTAGATGCCAACGTGGAAAACCAAGACACCGAATCGCCAACCAGACAATCCTCCGAGGGTCAGTGTGAGGATGAAAAAGGTAACGATACGGACACTGTTCACGAGCTAGAAACAGACGAGGAGCGACGAAGCAGTCTGCCGCATCCGGTGGAAATATCACAGGAACTACTCGACTTCGTTAACTCGGCCCTGCAGTCCTCTTCACTTATATTCACGTACGACGCCCAGGGGAAGATCAGGATAGAGCCGGAAAATGCCCGAGTTGTGCAAACTAAAACCGTCATTCCAAGAAGCAGAGAGGACAGTTCGTACGGCTTGAAGCGCCTCCCGAGTCCGATCACCTCAGATTTGTCCGATTACAGGCCCGAAACGTCGGAGAGCGGGGGATATAAATCTCAGGACTCCGTGGATATTGTCACAGAGAGCGGAGACAGCGCTTCAGAGAAACCTCCTCTGACCTGCAGACGCAAGGCCGACATCCCAAGCGAGACGGCGAATGTGGAGCGAGGTGACTCTGAACTGTCCAGTGGAAGTCATTCAGAAGCCTTGCACGATTCCCGATTAAAAACTGGAGGGAGTTTCTCTTCCCTTGACTCGGGCACTAAAGCCTCAAGAGAGGATCTGTCTTATTTCAGCGGTGCAAGCTCACAAAAAGCAGACAATGAAGCTGCCCAGGAGGCCGCACAGTGCGCTTCTCTCGCCTCAGAGAAAGACTCTACTGATGGGGTTTTGATCGACCGAGGCAGATGGCTGCTCAAGGAGAACCACCTTATCCGAAAGTCTCCTCCGGTCTCCGTGGGAATGTACGGAAACGCGGACAGCACGTCTTCAGACACGGGCCAGGAGAACCTGAGCGAGGATTCCCCAACTCACTGTAAAGCCCAGCCCAACCCTCTTGCAGCCATATCCTCATCAGAGCTCGAGGAGATGGCGAAGCCTCAAACCCCCAAGTGCACCTACTACAACATGCCACACGGAAGCGACTCGGACCCGTTTATGGACGATTCCAGTTACAAAAGTGGGAAAAGGGATTTGAGCAGTGTCAGAGGGCGAGGCGTCAGGGTCTCGCCCACGATCGACACCTCCAGAACGTGGGCGAGTAAAAACGGTAGCATGTCTTCTTTTGCATCAGTCGAGTTTAAAGTAGCGGACAGGAAGGTGCATCCTGAGGGGGAGTCCTCCGCCGTGACACGGGCAAGAAGGACATCTAGTGGAGGAGGGCGTGTACTGCAGGCCCAGGACTCCCTGGACACACTGCATGTGAGATGTGGCCAGTACTGTCCCATATTGTGAGAACCGGACATCATGTTTCACACGTGCTGCTCCTGCATGCAGTATTAGATTTGTTGTAATGCAGCTTAAAGATGTTTCATGTTTTGTCTGATAGTCACGAACAATAACTTTTCTCGCTGCCCTACTGGACTTGCAGAAATGTGCAGTGAATGAAAAGACCCGTGCCTCATGTTTATGCTGTATCTGGTTTAAAATGTCATTTTACACACGTTAACTTTCGATGCTGTCTGTCTGGTGGCGACTGATGACATCCATCATAGAGCTGCACATGTGGAATGTAACAATTTCTGCAAAAAAAAAAAAAGAACAATGTTTTTACTGATTCAATGCTCCTGACTGTACATCACTGTATCATAACAAGCACCACAAGGCATCAGTTTCTTGTGCGACACGTCACAGAAATGACTGTATCTGCCAAGGATGGGCTTCCTATGAGAGCTGTGGACGCTATGATGTTCAGCTTACTGCTCCCTCAAAGGACAACTGGACATCAATTGAGCACTTATAAATAAGTGTGAACTGATTATTCTGTCAAAGCACAGCATTTTCTATCAGGCAGTTTCTAAAAATGTTGTCTCTGGCTGTAAAGATATTCAATAAAAACATGCTTGATTTTTTTATTGGGGTATCCCACTTCAGTGAAGTTACCGATCTACACGAGAGAGAGATAAATAAAGTCCAAGTTAAAGCAGCAGAGGTCAGCAGTCAGGTAGACAGGCAGGATATGGCTTCTGAACAGACTTCAAAGTGTAAATTCTGATTTTCTGTAATTGCAGTTTGTGTTTCAATCTTCCAGTATCAAGACTTTTAAAATGTTTCCACAGGGTTTTCTTCTTTACTGTATCAAACTGCTTCAAAACTAAATAATTCATGTGTTCAAACAGTGTGTTAAATACTGTTAAAAGGTGCTGCCTGTAGTGAGAGAACTATCTATCTGCGGCTCCCCATCAGTTTTACAGAGCTTTATATAGTGAGTTCAAGCTGATTATTTAGCTGTCTGGCCACAACAATTACTGTTTTCAGTTCCCTCTCGCTGCACTAACCCTAACAGCAGGCAGCTACTGTCAGTGCTAAAGCTCCACAAGCCTGTATTTTTCCTGTTCGGCACCAAACAGCAGAAAGACAATGTTATGGACTAGCTGGTGATGGACAGGGGGGAGCATTTAGCAGCTAAGGAACGAGCCCCCAGTTTGTGCCTCTGATGTATAAGCATACATTTGGGTCACAGGGGCACCCATCAGTTTCTCTAAAAGATAATTAACAGGCAATGTCTGAAAAATGATGACTTCTCTATGCAAGCTCATGTATGCCAGTTGAAGATAAAAAAAATGACTGAATAAAATAATTTTAAAAACTATTCCCATGGTAAAGTCGTTATTATGAGATAAATAGTCAAAATTATGAGATACATGGGAATATTTTTTCATTTGTTTTTTATTTTTATTTTTTTACATTTTTTTTTTCTGGCAGAAATTGGCTTCCATACTCTTCTAATCATCTGTACGAAAAAAAATCTATCTGTTGGATGATGTAAAAGACTTTTAGCCTGTTTTTCAGGCTGCGTTTCTATTTCCGAATCAAAAAAAGAAAAAAAGAAAAAAGATGGCAGCTAGCATTTTTTCCCCTCCAGAAGTCCCAATGACTCCTCTAATCATCTGGATTAAAATATATGTTTTTTAACAAACCATTGCAAGTTAGTTATCTTTTAGGGAAACTGATGACCCCTATGACTCAGATGTATTCTAATAAATGAGAGACACAAAC
Organism: Diplodus sargus; assembly: GCA_903131615.1. Taxonomy (NCBI): domain Eukaryota; kingdom Metazoa; phylum Chordata; class Actinopteri; order Spariformes; family Sparidae; genus Diplodus; species Diplodus sargus. Next base: position 12,120,877 of record CAEMYA010000024.1, read on the forward strand.
CGGTCAGTCAGTCAACCCAATTTTGTCACTACTGACAAAGACCTGAACGTTAAACTGCTTATGGGACTACATGCATGATATATTTCATAATTAAAGCTCATTTATGATTTTATATAACATGCGGATGATTGCAGGAAGAGAATAATACATGTTTTGTGTATGCATTTTATTTTCTCAAAGACTTTTTTAAATTCACAAGAAAATCTAATGGTAAATTTGCTTTTAATTACATTTGTGGTTGAGATACAAAGGGGCGAAAAATAATCCCACTTACGACAACTGCCCTAAAGCGACTTTGGACTGGGGTGACATTTGACTTTCATGAGGTTATTAACTCAGAGGAACATGTGAATTCAGAAGGAGCCTTAGGCTTACAGAATAGTTTGTTTATTCTTGGAACTGGAGTACAACAAAGCGCCAAAGTCCAAATTGCAGCCCAGCCCTGACACACACTGGAGGGGGTTTCTTTTTCTTATCTCTTTGTCAGGGAGACAAAAAGGGGGATGATTTAATATCATTCTGAATTGTCATGACAAGGTATTACCAAGTATGTTTTTTCTTCTCTCTACACACTTGAAGGGTTCGTCTCACTCTTACCCACTCATCCGGAGGCAGGTGAGTGTGCAGAGGAGAGAGAGTGTCATCTGCAGCTGTCAGTCTGTCTGGGTGATGCCCCCCTGATGCAGTCAGCCATATGCAAGTGACACATGTGATGTGATGGTCACTGACAGAGCAGCTTGAAATAAGTGTGGCCAGAGGATATTATCCTTGACACAAGTCTGATGGCAGCGGGTCATTTGAGAATTTGATGCTGTTTATTAGACGTGTCGTGTGGACGACGGGGGTGAAATGCTGGGAAGTTGTTATTTCCCCGCGTCCCCTCGGCGTCCCTGACCCAATCACTCCCTGCAAACATGCACGGAGAGACACAAAGAAAGAGTGAGACAAAGAGGAGCGAGAGTGAAAGAGAGGTCTTTACAGGGTGACCATACTGGAATCTTTCCAAGGGTTTTGTCAGTCACTATGGAGATTTGGAAAATAGCCCCTGCAGTTTAATTCCTCTGTTGTTACTCTGGCCGAAAGGTATCCAGTGGAAGCTCGTCTCTGTCGTCTCGTACTTTGCTCTTTTTCGCTGACCGCTGACAGAAAAGCCGGAGCTTAAGTTCCCTTAATGTTTAAGAAAAACAGCTCTCAGCAGATATAGAAAAGAAGAATCCTCAGTATAACATTTGGTGGATTCACCATCAAGGGCCTTTATTTGGAAGTTTAACGTGTAAGAATTCTGCATTCAAATTTCTAAAAACAACTTGACCATTTGACCTATAAATTGGTGAGTTTTGTACTTACATTAAAATGTTTCCAACAATGTCCCCTCCAGCTCCAGTTGGCAGCCAGAGTGAAGATAAATTCACCTTTCAATCCCAAAAGTTTAAAAGAAATGTCTCAGCTCTCCTCCCATCGGTAAACAGTTCTGGATTAGAGCAGAATCTGAAGTAACTCCAGGTTTTTAATTTTTTGTACTTTTGTACATTTGAGTAAAAGTATTAATGTGACAACATATAAGTACTTAAAGTGTAACTCACATTATAGTGTGTTGACGGGTCTTGTGGAGTGCCACTGCAGTTGGTTGTTGAGCCTAATTCCCAACTCAAATACAGATTTTATTGGGAATTAAACTCAAAAATCAACTTTCTCTTTCACAAATTGGACCTTTGAGCAAGCTCTGTATTCTACTACAGAAGTATTTTCAGCAAGTACTCAACACACATGCAGCATTTTACTGCTGTAGCTTACTGAAGTGGAGCTAGTTTTTTATATAAAGTTAGTTTATTCTGAGATAGTTTTCACCTATGAAGGTCTTGAGATGAAGGACGTGACAAACAAGTTTTAATACAGACATTTCGATAAATGTTCTTTACTTTTGATTGATTATTTACTTTATTATAAAGCCTTTCAGAGTTGATAACTACTCATAGTCATGTGAAATGTGACAAAGGGCCCGACTAAAAAAAAAAGTTTGAGAACCACTGCTTCAATCAAAACTGTTTTGTACCTTTATAAAATGTTTCAGATTCAGTTTCAGCTAAACATTGTGGAGGGAAAAGGAAACAAATTGTCCCTCTGTACTCTGTACTTTGTTCTGAGTTACTGTCCACCGCTGATAACGACCTGACCAACACACACGGACTTGACAAAAGCTCCGCGGGGACCCTGGCAGGATTTACAGTCTTTCTTTCTCTCGTTTAGATTTACTTTGGTCTGATCTTCATGCATTCAATGAGGCGCACAACACGCATTGTGCTGCAGCACTCCATCCACTAAATCTGCCATTAGATGAGCCACAAAGAAGCCCAACCGAGTTATTAGACCAAACTTGCTTTGTGTACGTTTTGAGAAACACTGCTTCAAAACTGCACACTATAACCTCTAATTTCTGTAACTTTATAACCGCATAGTCTCTGTGAACGGAAGAGCCCCTGAATCTTTATCATTCTTTCAGCTCGGGCAAATAATGTTGGGGACGATTGCTATGGCTACTGTGCGCGCGGGTTGGTGATTCACCATCATGGGAGATGAAACAAAGGGCGCCTTTTTGCTGCCCAGCTCCTGCGGTTTTCAAGCGATGACACCCAGAAACAAGATTTAACTTATCTCTGGCCCCGTCCCATTGCAGTCCGACTGACTCTGACTAATGTTGCATCTTATTTGACTCTTCTTCTCGTCCTGTTCGACAGTCTCTCCGGTGAGCTCCCCTGCAGTGCTGTTGATTTGGAGAGAAACGGGCACCTCAGCAGCAACATAAATTAAAACTGACCAAACGCTACATTCCAAACATTGCCAAGAATGGGAGCTATTTGGCCTAAACCGTGGCACTGGCAAACAGCGGGCTACAAACAATAATTACGGCCTACTGTCTGCATTCTGTAGCTGCAGTTAGGTGACAGATCAGCAGTACACAATCCCTGCTCTGTCTGTGACAATCCCGGCCTCCTCTGTCTGTCTCTGTGGCCAACACCGGCAGAGCTGGCTCATAATGGGCCTGGGAGCAGGAATTTTTAAGCCCCCCCCTCCCGCCTCGAAGTGAGTGTTGATCATGTGAATTTCCATTGCCAGTTTAGGGTTCCACTGTTTACTCATACTGGGGCCCCTGTGTGGGCCCTCTGAGCAACACTTGTATTAATACACTTGCTTATTAATTATTTCACTGTCTGGAAACTTTGTTCACCCAAAAATGAAAATTCAGCCATTATCCCCTCACCCCCATGCCGATGGAAAGTCGGGTAAAGTTTTGTCATCCACTAAACACTTGCGGAGCTTCATGGCACTCTGCTAAACAACTGAAGTAGGTGTGGAATTATTTTAAAACATAATGATACAACTGTAAAAACAACATTTAATGGCTCCATCCACCATCATCCAAGTCTCCAGAATCCCTGAGATCCCAAACTGATTTGAAAAGAAGCTATTTACACCCCTAATGCACGATCAAGCTCCGACTTCTTCGCAGCTACACTGAAGACTTTGGCTTAAAGGCGCGCAGGTGGTTGGGTGGTTGGAGCGCATGCCATTTGCGCAGCCAAACCCGGTTCGATTCCGACCGGAGGTCATTTGCTGCATGTCACTTCCCCCTCCCTTTCCCATATTTCCCCTCTAAGTACTGCTTAATAAAGGTGTCTATGCCGAAAAATATATATATATAAAAAAAGATTTTGGCTTAAAAAAAGGTTCGCCCAACTTTCCATCAGCATGACATTCAATAGATGAGAATGACATTTTCAGCATCTTTGTGACTGTATATTTAAAGAAATCATCTTAACACCCTGAAAGCAATCAATAATCAAATGCACTGACAAATAAAAGTAAATCAATTCAGTTTTGTTGACTGTAATAAACCCCCCGAATCATCTAATTCAGCCTGAAAAGATGTCTGTCTACCTGCAGGATGGACCTGCTTGCTACAGCTTGGCAAGGTTGTTGTGTCACTGCTCCAAACTAAATTGTTTCACAACTGATCTGTACCCAAAATAACTTCAAAGAACTCGATCTAAGTGAGTGTTCCTTTACACTCCTGACACCACATTTTCATTGGATTTAATAATTAATAGAATTGAGTGAAAGACAGAAGGCTTCAATGCTGTCCTTTTTTCGCCGGTACTTTCCAAGATGTTGTTATACAAGCAGTGGTGGAAAGTAACTAAAAACATTTACTCAAGTACAAGTTTGAAGCACTTGTAGTCTCCATTTCCATCTCCATTCCAAGGAACATTTAGATTTTTTACTCCACTATGCATTTGTTTCACAGCTGTCACAGTATGCCGTAAAGATAGTAAAATACCATTTATTATAAGTGCTGTATCATAGGCAACTGGACTTGTTTCACCACTCTTCTTCAGTTCTAACTAACTGGAGGGGAGTTGCAGGCTTTTAAACTATGTGTGGGAGTGTCCTCACAGAGTCGTTACGGACACATGTGAGCTCTGAGTTTCATTACTTATCACCCGCCTACAATGCAGTAGAGTTCCCTCCCCAGACAACTTATCAGCCATTCACACCTGGGCTCACCTAGGCGTAGCAACCCACATGAAGGCTGGTTGGATCAATGACCCACAAGTGGCCCTAACAACTCTGAAACTCAGAGCTCACACTTCCTTAATGACTCTGTGAGGACACTCCCACACAGAGATTAAAAGCCTGCAACTCCACTCCAGTGAGATAGAACTGAAGAAGCCTCTTGGATGGGAGGTGAAACATCTTCAGGAAAAACAAATAATTACCATGACTGAGAACCTTTATCATAAATAGCATTTAGTTTTGTGTGAACTACATCTCTTGCTCCATATACATCACCAACACCGACATGGCCGTCGCCTCAGCACAGAATAAGTATGAAGAAAGTTAAAAAGTCACAATAAGTCTGGTCATGTTGACAGCTGAAAGGAGAGTTAATTGACTCTGTGAGCTAGTTAATATACGAGATAGGCTCTACAAGGTTCCAGTTATGGGTTTCGGTGAGCGTTAAACAAGAAAATGTCACTAAACTGCTTCATAAAGTTCAGAGCTGGTCACTAAATAGCTGGATTTATCCCTGCACAGTCATGTCTCAGAGGCAACATGCCGGAGTCAAAGCACTGCAGCCACTCGAACCCTCAGGGGAAAAGTGTGAAAATGTCCCTGATAGAAGTATTTGTGGAATCAGGCTGGCACCAAGTCGACAAACAAACAGATCGCCCTTCCTGACTTCAACTGTTGAGTTTCTAAATGCTCAGTAGCACCAGTGCAGTGTGGTCTAGAGGTGTAAGGTGTCACTGGCTCAGCTCTGCTGCCCTGCGTCTCCCTTCACAATCACTGAATCTCAGCTAGTCAGCAGCACTGCAGCGCCGACAGCTCTGTGCGCAGAGGTGGGAGGAAGAAAGAGGCACAGACAGACAGTCAGGGAGAGAAAAGTCTACTCCAACACATCTGATATTATGTTCACAAGCTGCTGCAGTTTCTCATTAGAAACTACAAACATACACTTCAAAGCTGCCGCAAACCTGACAGTGTTGGACGACTTTGATTTGTACCCCACCTCAAACTCTTCTCTTTTCAGCCTCTCTCTGTGTGTGTGTGTGAGTGTGTGTATCAGATTAGCGCGCAGCCTGGATGTGTTTGCATGCTCTGCCTCCTGCACGATGTTCTCCAAATGTGATTAACAATTGTGAAGCTGCTGACTTGCGCACGCTGTGTGAAATTCTCCGTCTCACTCAGGTTTAATAAACAGTGTGTGTAATACGCTCCAGTACACACAGATACGCATGCACACCACAGATGATAACAAAAGAAATATTAACGTGGGTGGATGACAATGTTTTTTGAGGAGTCTTATGACCAGTGATAGAACGTCACTAAGTGCTGTACTTTTTTGTGTTTTGAGGTTCTTTAATCTGCAACTTTGTCTTTCACTCCATAACATTTTGGAGGCAAATATTGTACTTTTTACTCCAATATTTGATAATGTAAGTTTCTAGTTACTGTGCAGATTGCATGCTGCATAAGAGCCAGAGTAGTGAATTGGTAACTGGTAACTGAAAGAAGCAAATGTTGTACTTCTTACTCCAATATTTGATAACTAGTTACTGTATGGATTAATGAATTAATTAAGTTGTAATGATTTCCTTTGGCTCTGATACAGCAATCTACAAAGCAACTAGTAACTTAAGTTAGCAAATAAATGTAGTGGAGTGGAAGTGAAAAGTAGCTTAAAAAGGAAATACTCAGTACCTTAGAATTGTACCTAAATGCAATACTTGATTAAATTCCATCACTGACAATACACATGAAAATATACATGTACTTTTGTACTTTTGATACTTAATACGTTTAATATCAGTAACATCAAGACATTACTAAAAAACTTTCCCTTTGGTTGATTTTTACCTTTTGCCAATGTAATATTTTAAAACAACTTTTGTGTGCTTTTCTGCAACACTAACTTCAACACAATGCTCCACAAAATTGGTTAAAAAACTTCTGAAGATGACACATGCGGTACAGAATTCCATGTGAGATGTGAGAGACGAGAAGAGAAAGAAATTGATTAAATGATTAAATCAGTTATCAAGAAGAAATTCTCAGCGCTGCATCATGTCAAATCTGGATTGTGAGGGTGAAATTTCACTTCCGTGGGAAAATCTTCCAATTGTAACCTTCTATGTCCTTTGTTGCACTTCAGTAGTAGTTTGGGATCGGATTCATATCCTCCTCGTATACGCTTTCAATCATTAATAAGCAGATTTGGCAAACATCCAAAAGAAACAACTACCAGTGCCACAGGCTGCGTCTCCTGACACTCATGTGCTGCTGTACTTTAAGGGAGACACCAATGTAATTACCTCACATGTGATTTCGGCTTGTGCACAGTGAGGGTTAAGACTGGACACCATAATCTGTGGTGTGACAAAACATACCAACCGTCACTATACTGCAGGGGTGGAAGCAACTTAAAACAACTGCTCAGATTACTTTAAATAGTCTGTAATTTTACTCGACCTTAAGTATGCACTACAACATGTAATCTACTTAGTTATTTTTAAAATCATAATCAAGTCTAGTTTGAATTACTATCCAAACCTGTCATCTGCGTTTAACCAATTCAGTAATGTAACTGTAGTGATACTTGAGTACAGATTCTCAGTACTCTTTCCCAGGGCCGTAGCTACCATTGAGGATACTGGGGTTGTGCTCTCTTGGGTCTCTGATATCTTAATACATATATAGATATATATTTGATAAAACTTTATATCTGTGATATCATTAAAAGATAGGAATGTGAAATCGTTTTTGAAATCTAAAATAAATAGTTATTTCATTGTTAACAAGCAATGAAATGCCTTATAAACTATTTATTAGCAATTATTTACTGGAAAGTTTCAAGTGATGTTATTTCAGGAATAAAAGTTGTTCATTTCTACATTATTTGGATGCCCTTCAAATAGTGGCAAGTGACATTTTGATTGTTTATATAAAGTGTTACCCGGGTTCTTTTCAGCATAGAAATAAGTTTGATAAGTTTAAGTCAAAATTGTCCGTAATTGCTCCTTATGTTCTTCTTCTTCTGACAGAACTCGAGTCCAGTTTCCATCAGTCTGCTGGCACTGATATTATTTCCTCAGCGAATACTCGTCTCGTCAAAAATGCAGAGAAATGCATCGATTTATACCAAAGTCTAATAAACGTTCCTAATGAATGGGGTGGTGGTCGGGGGCATGACCTCAGTACTTCAAAAAAAATCCCGGCTACAGCCCTGCCCTTCCCACCACTGCTCCACTGAACACGACACCAACACAGTTCGGGACCAGTTTGACGCAGGATCTGTTCTGGACCTGAGGGACAACCTTCCCGTGGCGCGCTCTCTGATTGGACCACCGAGGTGTCGCTCAGCTCACCGTTGACGTATTTGCATAAGGAGGAGACTATAAAAAAGTAACGGTTCGGGGAACGCCCTCCCAGGCGCACAGTCGGGACAGGAGCAACACTGAGCGATTGTCTGCGAAAGCCACAAGGAAAAGATGTCTCACAGAGCAACTCCGAGTTCCTCCTACAGGAAGATGTTCGGCGGGGAGAGAGTCTCCGCCAGGAGCAGCTACACCAGCCGCCAGTTCTCCATCCCGGTGCGCTCCTCCCGGGCCACCTACGGTGTCTCCCTCGCTCCCACCGTGTACGCGGCGAAGACGCAGCGGCTCCGGAGCACAGCGGCCATGCCCCGGCTGGCCTCCGAGAACCTGGACTTCTCCCTGTCCGACGCCATAAACAGCGAGTTCATGACGAACCGCACCAACGAGAAGGTGCAGATGCAGTCGCTCAACGACCGCTTCGCCAGCTACATCGAGAAGGTCCGCTTCTTGGAGCAGCAGAACAAGATCCTGCTGGCGGAGCTGGAGCAGCTGCGGGGCAAAGGCACGTCCCGGGTCGGAGATCTGTACGAGGACGAGATGCGGGAGCTGAGGCGCCAGGTGGACCAGCTCACCAACGAGAAGGCCCGGGTGGAGGTTTACCGGGACAACCTGGCGGAAGACATCGACCGGCTGAGAGAGAAGTAGGAGGCGTGGCACCTCTGTGTCCTCTAATGTGTGATGATAGAGCAACTTAAGACAGGCCTATGAATTAGATCCATTATCGCGAGCGTGCGTGCATGACTGACTATTATTGATAAGCATGTTATATTAGACCTAAATACAAACTTGACTTTGCGCACTTTCCCCTCATGAATATGTGCCAGGCGCTGCGCAAAAGCCCTGAACCTGAAGTGCAGCTGCAGCTTTGTGTCTGAGTCAAGTCTTCCCTGAGAAATGCTTTCATGCATAAAGTAGAAGTGAGGCAGGATAGGGCAAACCTTTTTTAGGAAGCAGAGAAGGCTGTTTTTTTCCCCTTGTCTTTTTAAAGAGGAAGAGTCCCAGTAGTGGCTGCCTGAATAAAAAATAAAGTGCCTGCTTTTTTTTTTGTCTGTCTTTGCAGGTTGCAGGATGAGATAGCCCAGCGGGAGGATGCTGAGGGCAACATGCAGAGCTTCAGACAGGTACAGTATGACAAAAGTTTTTTTTTTTTTTTCTGCAATGCTAACATCTGTCTTCTTAGCCCTCCTCTGCCACACCTCTCCCGCCGTAAGGGGTTAAAAACCTGAAACAAGTGATGTCAGAGAGATTAGATAGACCCTCATTATCTCCATGAGTCTCACTTCGGTGGTGTGACTGTCCGCCCTCCCTCTATCTAATTACGGCTCTTGAGCTGCAGACACAGGAATGTCTCTCTTTTCTGATGGCACAACAGCAGATTCCGTCCACGAATCCGAAATAGCTGTCGAGCAGCAGAACTGACCCCCCCCCCCTCGGGCCTGGTACAAAAGGCCAAGTTGTGGCTGCTAAATCATGCCTGCAGCGAGAGGAGATCTTTTTAAGTCTGACTGGTCACGCTGAATGAGCTGGACACAAAAAAACCAAAAACAAAACACGTGTGACAGTGTGGACCCAGTGTGGTTATCAGAGCGAAAAGACAAGCCGCCATGTGATCCGGCTGTCTCGTTCTGCTGAGGGCATCAGCACAGAAGAATCCCACTCGTTATGGGCTTGTCAGAGGTGGTTGCCCATCACCGGGTGAACAGCGAGGGGCTGATGGGATACCAGTAGACTTGTAACAATAAACTTCAGTTCCCCCAGTTATTTCCTTTTTTTTTTTTTAGGATCCATCAATACGCCGCCCAATCACGTCCATATGAATGCCAGGAAGGAAGTCCCTGTTGGCTGCCATGGTGGCACTCGTACAACAATGCAGGGTCCACAGCCGGCTCTCGCTCAGTCAGGCAGACAGTCACTCCTTCAGCCTCGGGCCTGTTTGGGGAAACCCTGCTGAATAGCACACTTTGTTTGTGGCATTAGAGCAGGCGCAAAGCTGCTTCATTTGCTGATACCTCAGCTACCAGCCTGCCAACGCCCTGACAGAGCACAGCCGTGCGGTGCCACCGCCCACACATACGCAGGAGTCAGACAGAGACGGATGTTTTTAACAGCTTAACTGTTCTTGCGTTATAGTGTTTCTTTTGGTTCAGAAGAGAACATTTGCCTTATGCTTAATTCAGTTAAATCAGATGTTCGCAGTTCTTCAACCACTCAGTCGCAGAGCTCCCAGTGGAATAACTATTTCGACCAAAAGAACCCGTAGAGATTTTCAGGCTAAGAATGCGGTTAGGTAATAACAAAAGGGATTAAGGGTCTCTCGAACAATGCTTCTGCAGTGCCTGCTGTATTCAGTCAGACTCCCGTATAAAGGGATGGAATCACTAAAACATTGTTGGACCCTTTCTGCTCCCAGAGGTACAAACAGACAGAAGTGCAACTATAGAGTTTCATTTGCTTTTTTTTATTTTATAGTTTAGTCAGGGGCTTGAGGCTTCCATTTGGCAAAACTCTATGCAGCTGATCTGCAGTGCTGAGGGAAGTATTGGCATCCTTTTTACTCAAGAAGAAGGTAAAAATAGGCCCTTTTCACAGCACACAGTCTGAGCTGTCAAAGCAGGAAGAGCATAAGTGTGACCAATGCCGATGACGTTAACGCCGCCTCGGTTATATTAAGTGTCCCAGTAAGACACGTCAAAGAGCAAGCATGCACATTATCGGATCCCTTAAAATATCTCACCTAAATGGAGTGCAGCCATCATTCATTTTATAAATTCCACCTGTGATTTTTCTGCTTCGACATGTCAAAATGTGGGCACAAAAAGGGTCTGTGAGCGATCGACCGATGTGGTTTAACCAGGGCCGATAACAGTACTGATTATTTGTATATCAGTATCAGATATTTCAAGCCGATATACATTAACAGTAAAGCAATTTATCTTAGTGTCAAACTTTTGAGGTTTTTTTACCTGGGTATTTCCATTTTATGCTGCTTTATCCATTTATTTGCAAAACTTTAGTAACTTTACACATTTTCCAGTGTTAATAGGCTTTGACTTTGACGTAGCTTGAAACCAATCAGATAGCATTGTGGGCGGGACCACAGACACAGAGGGGAGATGCTGCGTCAGAGCCAAAGCAGAACACTTTTGAATGCAATTAATCTGTAATTGATAATCGACCATGCTGATGTCCTAGTAGAAGTAAAAGTAAGCACAATTACTTAACGATGCAATACGTTAGGATTTCGAGTCGAAAACATCCAAAAATGAATCAAAGTTATTTCAGCAGAAGGTGAAGAAATGATAGTTTTGACATGATGACATCTTTGTATTTTGTGTTGCAGAGGTATTTACTAAAGTCAGCATGCTGACCAGCGAGCTCCAGCCCGTCCTGGTCAGTTGGGACCGCTAGCTGCACGGCTGACTGAGCCAGTTAGCATGTGGCAGCGGTAACCCAGGCCCTAGTTGTATTGAGTATGAGTTCAGGTGGCCAATTATTGCATAATGCACCTTTAAAGTGTCACAAGTAACAGCACATTTTTTGCTGAAACAGTTTTTTTTAGGACTATTATATCACCAATGATATATTGTATTTCTGGTTTTAGTAATTTATGTTTGAATTTGTCCAAACACTTATGAGCTCAGCATGTGTTTCGAAGGTAAAATCTTTATCTGAAAAGTGATTAGTGGCTATAGATATAAAGAAATGTAGAAAAGTACAACATATTTCCCTCTAAAGTGTCTAAAGTGCCAATGATGTATTCGTGCACTGTGGCTTAAAAGGTGCTGCGGTGTGCACGACACGTGAAAGACATAAGAAAACACCTAATTGACATCTGCAAGGACACTCGTCACATGTCTACAGTCGAGTGTTATTGGATGCATGCAAGAGTGACCTTGCTTCGCTACACAAAAGGTCACTTTGTGTACGTGGGTGCTGTCTGAGTGTGCCTACGCAGCAGTGCGAAAGAGCATTTGTTTTTTTTTCCATGTCAGCAAACACATAATGTATAATTCGTGTCACCTTCGCAAGTCACCTCATTAAGAGTCGGTGTCACCACACAGGATGTGGACAATGCTGCTCTCGCCAGACTGGACCTAGAGCGGAAGGTAGAATCACTCCAGGATGAAATCAACTTCCTCAAGAAGCTGCATGATGAGGTAAACTTCCTCTTTTTGTGTCCAAAGCTGACTCTAGATTAAAAGAAAACACTGTGCATGCACTGCCTAACAAGATAAAGGCATACTACAAGCATACTGGGCCAAATCACTTGAGCTAGTTGTTAATCTGCGTTCGATGCTTCGGAAAAAATTTTTACACTGACAGGAAAGTCATGGAAAAGTATACGCAAGAACCTTAAAATAGATTGTTGACGTATTCGTAATAATGTCTCTAATGAATACCATCTGAGTTGGCAAAATTGTATTTGCACATGCCTGTTCTATTGATTGCACTGCAGGAAATGCTGGAGCTGCAGAGTCAGATGCAGCAGCAGCAGCATGTGCAGGTGGACATGGAGATGGCTAAACCTGACCTGACAGCTGCTCTGAGGGACGTCCGCCTGCAGTATGAGAACCTGGCCTCCAAAAACATCCATGAGTCTGAGGAATGGTACAAATCCAAGGTAAAGATTTTGCACAAGTTTGGAGAGCATGTTCAAGAAATGAGGAAGCTGCACGGTAACCTGATGTCAGCTAACAGGAGAACTCTACTGTCTCTGTAGTCAAGCACATTTCTTTGCTCTTTTACTGCACGAGTTAGGGGAGGAGAGACTTTGTGCGTTACTGACCAAACAAAGCGTTTACTGTAAGAATATAGAGCTATTTAAGACTTCAGTTAATACAAATATATCACTTGCAGCTACTTTAAATTTATGTCACATTGAATATCATGTTATTTTTTTAACAATTGTCTTTTTTCTTTGGATTAAGCCATTCAAAATCATTTGCATGTGTCAAACTGCTGTCGGAAAGAAGAGGGGGTGAGAAAGCACAGGTGGTACCAGTGCATTGTTTGCTGCCGAAAATTAGTCTTGAGAGGGTTCCAAATATTCAGTATCAATGTGTAACCAAATTTTGATATTTTTGACAACATTAATAGATATTTGTTCAAGCATAAGAGTATCTACGCAGCCTCTGCGCTCGACCTGCGTACAACTTGTGAACAGAGTTTAGCATTTAGCAGCTATGAAAATATTCTCCTTAGGACTTTATTTCAGGTGGAAAGAAACAGAAATTCAGATAAATTATACTGTTTTGACAAACTGACAACTGCCTGCTAATAAGTTCGATCTATCAGCTTAAAAAGTAATGTGTCAGTGTTGTGTTTAGAGCATGTTTCCAGTGCCCCCATGTGGCCGAAAAATCAGCTGCTGTTCGTCAAAATCAACTACAGCTATCATTTTCTCTTTAATAGGGCATTAAATTGATTACTCAAGCAATATGAACTGCAATAAAATAGAATCTTCCTTTTTTTTATAACCTTAAAAAGATCAACCAAGGAAAATATTTCCCCCTGGACCTGATGGACAAAAAAACAGCTGCTAAAGGTTAGGATATAATGCAAGTGTTTTTTTTTTTCTATAAAAAGGTATTTATACTAAAAGCAGCTCAGTACATTAGAACCTTTTTTGTCTTTATGACCTTGAGCAAGCATCAAAACTGCTTCACCAAAGTGTGTTGTCATGTCTGCAAGTCCCTTTTGTGGCCACATCTTTCATAACTTACACACTTCACACGAACTGCCAAATTCACTTTGCCTCAACCTCTGACTCATCATTTATTGAACAGTCCCTCTATGTTTGTCGCTATGATTGCCAGTTTGCTGACCTCACTGAAGCCGCGGCCAGGAATAATGATGCTTTGAGAGTGGCCAAGCAAGAGGCCAATGACTATAGACGTCAAGTTCAGGCACTTACCTGTGAGGTGGATGCCCTCAAAGGAACTGTGAGTATACACACTGCAGCATACAAGGAAATAATACAAAAAAAGACCAATGTTTTCAATCCAAAAATAGCTTAAGACAAACAAATGGAGCACAAAAAGTCGCAGAAACAAAGCATTTGTTTGAACAATGACACAGCAAAGAGCTCACTCTTTCATTTTTATTTACCGTCTTGTGTGTCATTTTGCTCCCTCTTGACTGCTCTCCCAGAATGAGTCCATGGATCGCCAGATGAGAGAGATGGAGGAGAACTTCTCCCTGGAGACGGGCGGTTACCAGGACACCATCGGACGTCTGGAGGAGGACATTCACAACATGAAGGACGAGATGGCCCGTCACCTCCGGGAGTACCAGGACCTCCTAAATGTCAAGATGGCCCTGGACATCGAGATTGCCACCTACAGGAAGCTGCTGGAAGGAGAGGAGAGCAGGTAACGCATGATGACCTTTGTCTGAGCATTCATGTGAGTCAACGGTGATGCAGATCACAGCATGTGACCGTTACTGTCTATACTTTCAGAATCACCACCCCACTGGCTAGCTTCTCATCTCTAAACCTGAGAGGTAGGATCACAGTCTGCACGTTGACATCACAGCAGGAATGTGATAAATATACTGCGCGCTAATAATAGAACAAACTGTGTCTCTCTCTCTCTCTCTCTTTTTTTTTTAGAAACAATGATGGACTCCAAACCTCATATTGAAACCACAACCAAGAAGGTTCTCATCAAGACCATTGAGACTAGGGATGGTCAGGTAGAGTCCACTTCAAGTGATTTCCAATCAATGAAGTAATTTCCTGATGGTCTTCTGTGCTCAGACTCATCCCCTTTTCTCTGTCCTCTTCGTCCTTGTTCAGGTGATCAACGAGTCAACCCAGAACCAC
>CAEMYA010000024.1:12139241-12151723 GCA_903131615.1 Diplodus sargus
AAGGTATTCACTGAATGAATGCCGAGCTCTTTGAAGAGCAGCCTCAATGCAACATATCTCCACTACCAAAGCATCTCTTTGATGTTCGTCATCCTGTCCCTCAGACTGAAATAAACCAAATTGCAGTCCTATTCATTTTAACAAATTCACATGAGAAACTGCTGTGTTCGGGAGATGTTCTGTGTTGTTTTTATTGGAAAAAAGAAGGTACAGAGTTTTAGCTAATCAGCAACAGTTTTCAGGTGATAGCACACAAGAAATGAGGTAACATATATAAAAAAAGGGGTGATATGGGAGATGCAGTACATGGTACGACGTGTATCCAGCAGTTCACATTTCAGTGAAATAAGCACAATTCAGCTTGAGTCTGTTGTGCAGCTCATGTAGAAATCCATTTTAACTGTAAAATGTTATTTCGGTGAACATATTTAATTTCTTTAGCTTTGTCTTGTGTGTTACTCAGTGTTTCCTTCAGTTCATCCTGTTTATCTTGAACTCTCACTACTCCTGCCACCTCCAGTTCCAACTCCCTACATATCCCTCCCAGAGGAAAATACTTCTCCCTGGCTGTCTCCTTAAATACCATCTGTACTGTGGCGTTTCCATGACTGTATGACAGTGTAGACTCCCATTGAGTTTCCTCCCCTGTCCCCAGTGATGTTCCTGTGTGTTGAGGAGTCTCCCCTCCGACTCTCCTCTGACGATACACTCATCTGCTTCCTCCCGAGGAACAAAACGCAGACACTTTCCTCTCGATCAGCTTACCTTCTGGGTGTTCCGTGTTAGACAGTCCCTGAGGTGTAGAGATCTTAACTACTGCTGAGTTCTTGAGTTAAAAGAACAGTTTGACATCAGCTCTAATAACCTTCGATTGTAGCTCTGGTCTGTGCTGCCGTACCAAATCAGACCACACGACCACAATTGAGACAGATGGTTCGTTTTAAACTGTTAAGGGTGTTTCAGCTACCCACAGTACATGAGCAGTGTAGCAGAAGCTTTATGGAAAGTGTCTTACAGTCAGTCCTCACAATCAGGTGTAAATATAAACTACTGGAGAGATTTTGTAATAATAGTGATGTTGAAGAGCTGCAATTACCCTGCTGTTGATTGCAATACTGGCACAAGAACTAGGTCACATTCAGGAGTTTCCATTGGCGTGCTAGGAGCTGCAGTCACACTTACAGTGTATTTTAGTCATACTGTATGGCATTTCCATCCATAGCATCTTCGTATGAGACACAGTGGAGTAAAGTCGCGTTTGAGACTGTAGTGTCCCACATTTGTTTCAATTTCCTTATTCCTGTATACATTTATGATTTATTTACTGAATGCACACAATGTGTCACTGTTTTTTGAGCAGTGTAAAAACGCTTTTATTTGGAAGTGAAACATTGAATGACACTCTAATGATGAATTAAAGCAAAACTCTCGCCAAAAAGCAACTGAGGCTTTATTTGGGATTGAATATGAGTCAAATCTCCGTGTAAAAGCATAATTACGATGAAAGAGGCATTTTTAAGATTTACCGTAGTCTCGGTTTTGGGCACATTCATTTTGAACGGGAGAGTTAGGGGCGTGATAAGCTAGCATCAAAATTGCTATTTTTAGAACAGTAAGAAGGCTCGACACAACATGAAACTTTGCTCGTAGCATCACCAGGGTCTCTACTCATGAACACGAGAATTGAGAACATTGTTTGTGTACACAGAGTTTATGAAAAAGAAGGTTTTTGAACTACTCACGTTAGCTGCTGCATCTCCTGCGCGATGCCGTCATGCCAGGCAAAAAGTGTCGATCCCCGAGTGTGACCTGACAGGCAGGAGAGTAATGGTGAACCGCTCCTCAAGCGTGCCTGTCAGGTTGCATACTGAAAATGTCTTTTTTAGAAACACAGACTCAATTCATATCCAAAGAATACTTATTCTATATACAGGATTTAATATTTGGGTAACACTTTAAGCCAACCTAGTAAACACTTAATAGCAGTATATTAACATTTAAATAATGGGTTATGATACAGTATAACATAGTTGTTAGCAGATGTATGGACATTTTTAAGTGTTTATACATTTACAGTATTTTTCCAGCGATGATATCTTCACCTATGCACACATATTTTCCATTATTACAACTGGGTTTTATTCCCTTGTCAATCATCGATACACCAGCCTCACCTCACAGGACCCCACATTTGACTAATTTAGTTGTAGATGCGGCCAAAAAACTGTCAAGTGAAACATTTGCATTGTTCGCACCAGTGCGCCTGATATTCAGAAAGTCAGGTTAAAAAAATGAATAAAAGTATTTTTAACACCTAATTGGTGTATAGACAGTTGCCTTTTAACAATTGATAGCTTATAAACACATTTCTGTAGAATAGATTGTAAACTTTAAACACATTTTTATTGGGAGCACCTAAATTAAGTGCTGGGGCACCAATGCAACCAGTATAAAAAGTTAATCTGGAGCCCTGCCTCATGAGTACCCACAGGAGGAGTTAGTTAGTTGTTACATAGGTGAACACTTATATCTGCTAACATTTAATCTAGTATCCTGTGTGAAAAAACATTTACGGGATGCTTATGGTTCTACATGCTAAATAGAGGGCCATCAAGTAAATTGTTACCAACATTTTCAGAACATAATTAAGTTAATAACTAGTAAGTCTTCTGGAAAAAGCATCATGTATAAATGTTCACCAGCACTGTGGAAAATTATGTCTGAACGCTTCTGAATGTGTTCATATGATAAAATAGATGAATAATGTTTTTGGAATGCACACTGACACTAATGTATACTAACATTACTGCTGCTGCGTCTACTACTATATGACGATGCATTCTTCATTAATAAGTTAAGGGGCACCAGCTGGCTTCTTGGATGGAAATTTATTTTGGAATTGGATACTACAAAAACACAATACAGTACAGAGGCAACACAGATCAATGAATGACTAATGTGTTCAAATGTTTTTAATACAATATTGGGATGTCTGTTTATCAATGGATATAGTCTGGTGTAGATCTGACTAAACATTTAGCATTTATATGCAAAGTTTAAATAATCTTTAGTCACAAAATCCTTGATAAGGAGTGTTTTGATTGTTTGCTTGTTTTTTTAGAATCAGTGAGACATTGCACGTCAAACTGTTGAATTTTAATGGAGCACAATACCTTTTCTTTTGCATTTAATTTCAACATGTCATATTCTGTCTAAAAGGAAATTAATGAAAACAATTTCTTTCACGTTAATACAAAAGCATATTATTTTATCATAGCCAAGAACTAAAACCAAGCTGTGAGAAAAAAAATAGAATACAGGGCAAGCCATTACAAGCCCAGTGACATGGGATGCAACTGTGACACATGTCATAAGTTATTGATGTCAATTTAAATTGACACTGGATCCAGCAAGTGTGTCCCACATGGCAAATATGTTTTCCATCTGTTTCTTTTCACCTCTCATGCTCTCATCTCTGCCTCACAGTGGTAGAAGCACCTATAGATGTAGGTCAAGGAAGCGAGGAGACAACAAAGAGAAAGATAACTCTAGTCTGTGTTAAGTGTAGATTTTGGTAACCCTGTGTCATGTGAAATTATGCTCATATGACCTGACAAATGACTTAATTGTGTTTGGATGTTTGCAGTTTTGTACTACTGGGACATTGGTTCACTGTCCGGAACTCCCAGCTTCATGTCAGAGCATCTTAGAAAAGATACTGAACTACAAATTGTTTCCAAAAAAAGTCAAATCGACAAAAGTTATAGGCCTACTTGACTTAAAATAAAGATATCATGTACGCTGACGCTTTGGGTTGGTGGAGGACCTGAGCCACATCCCAAAGCATCATGACTCAACGATCCACTACATTTCTGTCACGTTTTGCTGCTTTAAATCACTTTGTCTGTTCTCAAGATAACTCAGGATACCTTTAATTGGGTTGTTTTGTCTTATCTATGCCTTATAAATAAGTTGCCTCAGTTGCAATTATTAAGCAATTACTGTAGGAATAAGCAACTGAAAATCACTTTTACTGGAAGTGGTGGGGCAGTGCAGTGTGACCTGAGGTAAGGTGCTGGTGGTTGTACGTATATTTGCTGTTATAAAATGTTTTTTTTTCCGTTTTTTTTCTCTGAATCAGCAAATTATAATAATATTGAATTATTAAATGTTAATAATATTTCAGTCTCTTGATATTTCAGAAGAGCTGCATATGAACATTTGTGCGAAAATAATAATGTTTGTAAGAGCTGATGGATGAACTATTTCGCATACAACCTATATGTAGTTAAAGACATTACTGTCTTTTTATATGCATTTAACTATGGAAAAATGGCAAAAGAGAGCATGGTTTACTGAATTAGGTATTGTTTTATAATCAACACCCGTGGCAAGTGTTTAGCTCTGGTGTCTGAGCTGTGTGGCTTGTGTGACCAGTGTAATAGTTCGCCCAGTCTGTTGCGTCTTCTAGCACTACATGTGTGACCGTTTGATATAAAGAGCAGATCTTCTTTCCACATGTTGCAGATTAGTGACTTTGGTCTGTCAGGAGGATGTCTGTGCTGTGTTCTAATCAAAAGGTTTACATTTGTTTGCCCTGCTGACCTAATACTCACCCAACTGCTTTTGCCTCTTTGATCTGGAACCATGCTGGTGAAAAAATCATTAGCTAAACTCGTCCGCCATATAGCTCCAGACTTTTTTTCCCCCTCGTTTTCCTTCAGGGTCTCAGTGCAGCAGGATTCAGATGACAGTTCATGTAGCTCTCAGTTTTGTCAGCTCATTTCCCTCAGGTTTCCAACACAGGCTAACATTACCCTTAAAGGTGCCTCTAATGAGTATTTAGCAGGGGAAAAGGCAAGCTCCCTGACACCCTCTGTGTCTTAATTACATGACTGTGTCACTGTGGTGACAGTGGTGTGGGGACTGATAAAGTGTGTATCGCTCCACAGTCTAGGGGAGACCTCTAATGAGCTTGTTTTTCTGTCTGATTGCGTCTTTGTTGTCTTGAATCGTTTTGTGCTACTGGGACAGATTACACAATCAGAAAGCCCCCAAACTGATCTTATGTCATAATGATTTACACAATAAAATGATGGCAGAATGTCGGCGAAAGGAACGTGTAGGACTATAATTCAGTTAGTTTAGTTATTGAAGCGATTTATATAATTGATATATTTTATTTTCCGGGTGTGAACACACAATTTAAATGTGTTGATTTATTGGACTGGATGATTACTTTACCGACAAATAAAATTGCACTGTTGGAGAATTGGGATTAATTTGGTGCTAGAGGCTATTTCAAACCCCCAAGTTAGTCCTCCCCTTTATCTTCACAAATAATTAATGTCGGTTGGTAATGGCCTGTCCTGGTGTTTGATGACCAGATCAAAGGTTGAGCGATTCTCAATGGATATACAGCAAAAGCAAGCAGGTGTGTTTTTGTACCTACAATCCACTGAAGCATTGGTTTGTGAAAAAAACAAGTTTATTTCAAAAACAGTAAAAAAAAAAAAGAAAAGAAGAAAAGATGTAGATAAATTCAAAAAGCAGTTGTAACTTTTGCAAAAATCTCATCAGATCTGAATGAGTGCTGTGTTGTTTGCGTTTTTTTCATGAAAAAGTGTCTGCACAGGTGTAAGTGAGGAAAATAGACACCAAATAAAACAAAACAGTGAAATAATCTTTACATTCCATAAAAAAAGCAACCCAGTGTAATGAGTTCTATTTGCTATATTAACCCTTTGTCATCTTCAGTGTAATGTATGCAATACTGTCTGAAAGGTCTTCCCGTTGCCTAGTGACAGTGATGTCACTCGAGTATTGACCCTGGAAGAAAATGGATCTTGACAAGACTCAACAGATGTATGGGCATAGGATACACCTCTCAGAGGAGCTGTTGTACAACATGCTCCGTTTGAAATGGGCTCAGGCATACAAACGATTATATATATTGTGCATTTCAGGTGTGAACCTGAATTCTTGGGACACATTTTGTATCTAGAGTATGACGTAATGCTGTATCAGCAGTCCAGAGTGACACCTTTCTCAATACATTGGAAGCACATTAAATCTTAAAACTGTAAGACATTAAACAGTGAATAAGAAACACATAATTCCAATTGAAATAAAGCATAAAATTAAAAATATTCAATAGAGTGTGAGATAGCATACAAATGAAATACATTACACTTAAAAGGAAACATACAATATGTTAAAGTGATCTTGTTTGAATTAAGCTTAGTCTTCATGTGATGATCATATAATACTCATTTGATGAATAGAATTAATATTGATAAATAAGAAATAACAATCTCGTCCCAAATGCTCTTCTTAGAGTACTGTCTATCGGTGATGATTTTTTTTACTATAGCTGTTTGATTATTGATTTGTGATTGTTGATGCAATGAACTGACCACTAGATGCTGCTGGATTAAACTATTTTAAACCAATATTCGTATTGATTATGACGTGTTACAGCTGCATCACATGTCACTGGTTGTAATGGACAGATCTGTATTGTTTTGCTGTCTCACATGCAAGCCTTTGAACTAACTTTCTGAGTGGAATACCTAATGTATTGCCACCAAAACTTTATGCTTAGGCTAACTGTTAACTGTTGCATATTTAACTTTTATTAACTAAACAGTGATTCATTATTATAGAGAATCATCATTTTAATTTCATTGAATTATTTTTCAAATGTCTTATTCCCCACAACAAACACCAAAAGATGTTTAATATCTATTGGGGGCTAATATATAAGGAAAAACACATTTTTGAGACAAAACTACCAGCGATTTTTTGGCATTTAAACTTTAGAAAGTAGTGATCCGAAGGTCGCTGGTTTGAATCCCGGCTCTCCTGGGGTGGAACTGAGCCACATGTCTAAGTATCCTTGAGCAAGATACTTAACCCCAAAATTTGCTCCTGATGTGCAGTTGGCACCTTGTGTGGTAAGGGCCCATCGATGAGCTGGCGACTCACCCAGGTTGTACCCTCGCCTTCGCCCATAGAGCTAACTGGAATTGGCCCCAGTAACCTCCCCTGAAAAAGGGGGATAAAACATCCCAGCGGAAAAGCGGAAGAAACGGAACGAATACTTTAGAAATGCAATTAATGATGTTGTAGATTTATTTTTTTCTGTTACCGACTTTCTGAAATGAACCAATGGTTTATGCTCATAAACGTACGAGTCCACAGGACTCAAGTTATACTCTTGTGGACTCTTATGTGTATATTTACTAGACTAATTACTGTGTTGTGCTTCCCATGGGGAATTAATGTTGTACTGATGATACCTTGTTTCTTCCTGGCATGAGGGACAACGAAACAAAGCTGACAGCTAGTCTGTACCTCTGTGAGCGCAGTTTATTTTTACAGACTTTGGTTTAACTCTTGTTTATGGTGTCTCTTTCAGGACCACTATACATTACGGTTAGTTCTCATGCAGTAGCCAATCCAAAATGGACAGTATACATACTTTGTAGTGGTGTCAATTTTCTGATCTACCCCTACCTGAATTTAATTTTTTATTAATTTCAACATTCAAATTTAGTCTGTTATCAATATTGACTATCTACCTATCAACTGTATACAGAAGGTTATGCATTGCCAGTGCTACTATCAGCATGAGTTGTTATACGTTCTGTCCACTGGAGGGTATTTACGCATTACCAAAAGATTTCTTGCTAGTATTCTCTCTCTCTCTGTCTGTCTCTCTCTCTCTGTCTGTCTCTCTCTCTCTCTCTCTCTCTCTCTATATATATATATATATATATATATATATATATATATGTATATATGTATATATACATATATACATATATATATATTATTAAAACCTAAAACCTCTTTATCCCTTTTATGGGGTCGCGTTTTTTTTTTTGCTGGAGCCAATCCCAGCTGTCTCTGGGCGAGGGCAGAATACTCCCTGGACAAGTCGCCAGCTCATCGCAGGGCCCTCACTGATGGCAGAGGCCGCCATGCAAGGTGCCAACCACACATCAGGAGCAATTTTTGGTTCAATATCTTGCTCAAGGACACTTGGACATGCAGCTCAGCTCAGCCCAGAGCTGGGATTTGAACCAGCAACCTTCCGATCACTAGCCGACCTGCTCTACCCGCTGAGCTACAGCCGCACCATATTATAAAAATATCTTGCAAAAAATTGTGAATTTTTTGAATGTACGTGCAGAGTTGCAACGAAATGAGACAAGAGGCATGCTGTGTTTTACTCTGAAGCACAATGAATGGGCCTCCGTTGAGTGAAATCCTGTTGGCTATAACTTTGGGCATTTTCAGTGGTGTAACTCGGAAGCGTTTATTGAAAGGCAACTTTTGCAATACCTTCTTCTTTCCCTTCCTTTCGATACAAAGGTCTGTTGTCACCACAGGTCAGTCTTTAGTGTTGATAGACTAATACTTGTTATGTGTAAACAGTTAGGTGGTGGTGTGGGTAGGATATTGAGCAAGACTACACAGTAGTGACTACAGTTACATCTTCCAGTCAGCCGGTGAGTCTAAAGTCAATTACACACTGTGCACAGCTGAAAAAAATTAACGCCTTGGTGGCCCTTGAGGAGAGCTAATGGGTTACCATAAACGTTGTGATTCATCCTCCACTGTCCATAAATATAAAAATCTTGCTGTTGACTAAAGTGTTGAATAGACTGACAAACTGGAAAACTGCCAAACGCCTCCACCATCCTTACATTAGTACCTATTGAAGCTTTTAACAGAATGCTCTTGGTAAAGCCTGCACTGCCACCATTTACAAGATAATATATAAAGTTGCAGGGAAACATGTGGCCTCATGAAAATAAAAAAAACAGAAGCACAGTACTTCAGGTAAGTGCATTATGCAATCTCCTCTCTCTCTCTATGACCCTAAAATACATTTAGCAGGAAGCTTTGGACACACTGCAGCAAACTTCGACATCGATATAGACACTCAAACACCCACTCTCAGGGAATAAATGCTCAAAGACAATCCTGACCTTTAGCACCCTCCTACTCCTTAATTAACGTACTAGGTAATTACACACATTCTTTTAGACTCACTATTCAAGAATGAATTTAATATTGGTGTCAGGACTGTGCAGTAATATGATGATACCATTAATCATATTGAAACAACTGTGGCCTCAATAGGCTATTCATATTTAAATGTGGCAACAAGGGCTTAAAAGGCACATTGTGACCAGTTTAAGCCTTTCAAACAAATGGTTACCTGGGAGTCTGCTGACAAAGGGAACGAATAATAAAAGTTTGCATATTCCCACACATGCCGTCATTAACATAAAAGCTACCCTCGAGCACTTGATGCTGCACAGTGAGAGTGTTGCAAAATTAGGATCCTTACAAATTGCTACATAGAGTGTGAATTGAAGGCTGGGCCGAGCAGGGTGACATGAGAAGGAGAGGACAAAGAGCTCTTACTGTAGCTCGCAAAACAAAATGAGATGAGTGTAATTATCTAACAAGTGTATAATGTGTCTGCTTTAACTGTACTGAGTGGCTCAAACTGGCTGTGTTTTTATTGAATATATTTCCTGATACTGATCGATTTCCATTTCCCCAGATCTCTTAACTCCATAGATTACAATATTGATTACTGTATATAGTTCTACTCTGCTTGTCTTTATCTGTTTGTTAATTTCCTTTGTTTGAGAGATCAATGATTACTTAATAACTGGTGAGCAATCATCCCGTGAGATTACACTCTAATTTCAATGTTTGATCACTCATCGGAGTATGATTGCAGATGCAGATTTTTGAAGTGGGTGTGCCACTGGGATTTGTAGTCACATAATCACGTACGAACTGTTGATTAAATTGGGGACATGTTAATACTTCAGAGTCCCCTGTCCATGCAATCACATTGCTTAGATTTTACTACATGCCAATTAAGTAAATTCCACAATTTAAAAAAATTGACCTCATGATACAATACAGAACAAGAACATGAATTACCGCACTGCTACAGCAACTATAAACAAAAATAAATCCATAAACATAAACAGTAAATAGTATTAAAGCAGCTTAATGGAACCTTAAAAACTGTTGATTCTGGCAAACCCTGTGGTCAAAAAGCAGCATAACAACTACAGCCTCCTGTGTGAAAGATCTTGCACTCTTGCATTTGTTTTGGAAGCCAGTCTAAATAAGGCGGAATATAATTTTTTAAACACTGTTTTTCTCTTTTAAGAAAAATAGCATCCTGCAAACAGCCATGTGATTCATGTGATGCTACAGCTAACAGATTTGGTGGCTCAGTAAGAGACAATTTGTTGTTTAAGTTACCAACATTGATATTTTTTATCTTTATATGAAAAAAATGTAGCTTGGTACAAAGGCCAACATAAATAAATACATTTTACGTTAAAAGTTAGTTGTTCTGCTGCTTCACACAGTGGGACACCTCAATCCATCCTACTCTCTCCGCCATTAAAAGAGCAAGAGGCATTAAGAGTAATTATATAGATTATAGACAATCTTCTCGCTGATGGTCTCATTTGGTATTAGTACTAGATTGAGACTATTTCATAACCAGTCAAAAGTTCCAAGAAGTGCGTTTGAAAAAAATAAGTTTGCACTTCCGGAGTGAGCAGATCAAGTTTCAATTTAAGATTGAGACCCAACAAACAAAACAGCCAGATAACCCAAAAATAATTGAATTAATAAAAAGAAAAAGAAACCCAGAAGAAATTGAGATATAGCTTAATATGTTTTTTTGTATTTACTGGTGTTCATCAGCTAGCATATGTAAAGTAGAAAAATAACTCTTAATCTCATAAAAGAAAAACAAATTAAGGAGGGTTTTTGTTTTTCTTATTACTAGCATGAACCATTTACCTATACTAATGCTAATATTAACCATGTCAGATATGAATAGCTGTATGAACTAATACACGTTGAATGTAAATTATATAGTGATAAACTGATAGTGGCTGTTAGAAACCTGCTCAAGGAAATATCAGAGTGGAAAAAGAGAGGATCGTACACGAAGGACATACTTAGGCCAATATTATATTGAAGTACAAGCGATTCTGCATACAGATAGGCAGACAGAGCCAAAGAGATTTGGTTTTCTTACCTGTTCTATCATAGAAGAGTGAGCCATATAAACAGGGAATTAAACTGCCTTCACTAGAAGCGCATTCGTGACTTGTACATAAATTAAAAGACATTATGTCTTTTGGTCTGTGCGTGTGCTGTTATGTGCACATCTATCGAATTTAAGAGGTGATGTGAGAATAAGCCAGAAGCCTTCATAAAGAGCACTCACAGACACTAATCAAGGGGGAAAATGAAACACAAAAAAAAATCCGTAGCTAAATGTCAGATGGTGCTAATAAGGGGAGCTTTTTATCCTTTGTTGATCTGGTGTGTGCAGATATGTGTGTGTACGTGCATGGTGAGGAGATGTGTATTGGGTGATGGAAAGGCAGTTTAAATAGGCAAATAATGAAAAAAAATCAATGTCCTTGCTCTTGTGTCAGGTGCATTGATGAGCGTGCATTGAAATGGAAATAATTTTTAAAAAATGTCAGGCAGTTTCTGCAAATTTAACCAACTGTGAACCCTTGCCTTTCAAAAGAAACAGGTCAATGTGTATGCCGCTAATGGGCTTCATCCTCCGTGCCTGTGTAAATAACTCCTGCAAGATGCAAGAGCAGTGGTCATTGATTTAACGAGTATTTTTTACTCAATACACGTAATCACTCTAGCTATCTTTCTTTCCACCTTTCCTCTCGCTCAGTGCTCATGCATCGATGCACATGTGGCAGAATATGATTTTGAGTCAATTTTTACATGTTTAAGTGCGCGTGAGCAAAACTAATGCGACTACTGTGTCTGTGCTTTACAACTCTGAGCCTGCACCGCTTTTTCTATAAATTCTTGACAGTAGGAGGAGTCATGTTCATTTAAAGACCTCTAGAGATGTCCTATCCTCCCATCCAACACCAACACCACCACTGCCACCCACCACACACACCTACTGTACCTCTTGGGGAAGAGAGACGAGGAGAGAAAGCAGGGAGGGAGGGGTGGAGGGAGAAAGAGAGAAGAAAAACAAATCAAGAGCCATAAGCTCCTTGAAATGAGCTTGTTGAGGTGTGAGAACGGAGAGAGGGAAAGAAAAGACATGTACAACAAAGACAAGGGGGCGGAAAAGGACTTGCGAGAAATGCTTCAGCTCGGTGTCTGTAACGAGGAGCGGTGAGTTTGACAGTTCTCCACCAGCACTCAGCAGTAACTGGAGTCGGAAGACTACATTTCTTTTTCTCCCTTAACGAAACTGAAGCAGCACTACAACTGACGGGAGGCTTTAAAAAAAGATTAAAAGGCGCAAGGGTGACCGGAGGGTGCCAAAGCAATGGAAGCTAACTCCAAGAAGCATCGATTCAGGAAGGGTCGGAGTGCCACCTTCAGTATTGACGGCTTCAACATCACCATCGGTAAGAATTTGCAGGGTA
>CAEMYA010000024.1:12151779-12167060 GCA_903131615.1 Diplodus sargus
GTCCTTGCATGTGAGCTAGATGTACAAAAGTGTGTGTGACAGGAGCAGAATGCATGTGTGCGTGAGGCAGAGCAAGCGTTAGGCACGGACACGGTGACATCGTTAAACGCATCACATTTCAGCCTCTCTGCACAACTCGCCACATTAGTCCATTCTACTGAAGTTGATGCTTGCCTCTGTAATGCAACTACACCATGGTAACAGGAGGGTTCAGAGTAAAGCTGTGTGCTGCTGACGTCACCTTGAATTCATTCTATTGTCTTGACAACCGGAGTGTTGATGAACTTATGTGCCACTTGTTTTTTGTTGCAGTGCTTGTGAAAACTCTCATGAGCGGGTGTTGAAACTGTTAGAAACAGAGCGATGCAGATGTTCTATGCGAGTGACTGTAGAGGAACTGTGTCCTCTAATCTAGTGGTAGTTTATGAGAACATCTTGTTGTGTATTGAGTAATGCTGATGTCAGGTGTGACTGGAAACAGAATGTGCTGTCTCGTTCGGTAATCAGAGTAAAACGCAAGTTTGCTTAAAACTTTTACCATGAAGCTCTCTTTGTTTACAAAAGAAAATATTTTAAAACATAGAGACTGATAACATGAACATTTTGCTTTTGCTTTATTATTTTAAAATAACAAAAGGTATAGAAGTCTATGTGTCCTTTTTGCCAATCAGTGTTGTAACAGCAGGGGCTCTGCCACAGCTGACAGTAAACACCTGCTGTGATATCACAGGGTCGAGAGCAGAAATCCAACAAGCTTGTAAGTTTCAACCCACAGATACAGAATGTCAATTCAATATTGAATTCCAATTATGCTCTCATGCTGGATGCAACAGGTCTGGAGAAGTGTGAATAGACTGTTTATGTTTTCCAATCATATTGTGGACTTTTTTAAAGCTACATGAATCATATATGTTTATGTTATGTTGTTGTTATTGTTGTTATATATAACATTTATTGTTGGTGTGTATGTAGTGTCCATTGTCATCTGAGATGTGTAATGTATTGTCAGTGAAGACAAATCTCCCTACGGGACAAATCAAATCAAAATCAAATCAAAATCAAATCAAAGTGGGTCGGGTGATTATCAGTGCTTTTTCAAAATTGGCCAAAAAAGTGATTTAATTTTTCCTTCTAAAAAACACATTTTCTTTTTAGAGCTTAGCCCTCAGGTTGCTATAGCTAACTGTAACTTACGTAGCTTGCATACAACTTTGTCTTGAGGTTCCACAACTTCATGGTCTACTGTCCAATCTGAGCTTTTTAGATTGCTCAGATGGCAAATCACTCACTGCGGCCGTATTGGATTGTAAACTCTCTCCTATCATGTAAACTCAGCTATTTTATTTAAATATATATAAATATACTTGTTTTGGCTTGATCTACTTTCTTTTCAATCAATGACAGTGACTTTGTTTGTGTGACTTTTGTGTGACTCGTGAGGTGGTAATACTTGCCACTAAGTGGCCAGAAATGTGTTAAAACTGCTTTAACGGATTTTGCAGTGTGGTATTATTGCTAAGATTTGTTATAGAGGCAAGACTATGTTCAGAACACAACAGGATAAAGGCCCCTTTTGCAAGAATTAACATTTAAACTGTATATTATAGTGAATATGTTAATTACATAATTTGCTTTCAAGCATGTATTTGTACACACCAGGTACTGTACACATTCTGCTCTTGAAATTATTGTCAATTCAGGGACTTTTTAGTTATAAACTAAATGCAGCCAAAATCAACTTCTCTGTATTTGTCTTGTCAGTTCTGCTAACTGCTAGATGCAGGCAATATTTATCATAGTGCGCTACAGAATGTGAAGTTTCACCTAGGTTGAACTGTGTGCAGAGAGCTCAGCGCTGTTATTTTTGCGTAGTGTGAGACAGGAAGGATACTTGGTCTCTGGCACACAAACTGCCCACCCATCAAAGAGCACCTACATAGATCTAGGTGATATGAATTTGGTGATAAGAATGGGAAAGTTTCAGTGTCAAGGGCAGGTGGACATGAAAACAGGAAATCATTTCCAGATATAATTTCAAAGCATTAAAAGCAGCACTAAAATATTTTATGATCCCACAGATTATAGACTTTGGATTTTCCACTTGCATGAACACATCCTGTTACCTGTAAAAACCTGCCTCGCTCACATGTGGCCCACAGCCGTACTGTCCACAAGCATGGCAGTTGTCATGGTAACCTACAAGTCTCACAATCAATTGCTCACTGGGCCTTGGTCTCAGTCTGCACAGCGTTTTGCCATTCACCTCCTCTGAAGCGTG
Organism: Diplodus sargus; assembly: GCA_903131615.1. Lineage (NCBI taxonomy): Eukaryota > Metazoa > Chordata > Actinopteri > Spariformes > Sparidae > Diplodus > Diplodus sargus. Next base: position 12,154,058 of record CAEMYA010000024.1, read on the forward strand.
ACTCCTAAGCGCTGGTACCTCATTGCCTGGTTGGACACCTTGTGTTCCCTCCTCCATTAAACTCTGAGCCTCAGTTGCAGCTGGCAGCCTCTGCTGGGGTTCCAACGGTGGCGTTTTGTCGAGTGATAGGCTTGTTAGCTTTATTCTGTTAATGCTGATGTTACAAAGCTCATGTGGAACAGATTTTGAACTTTAGTTGTCTGTTTTGTTACACATGTTGTATAATCTTTCAAAGTTTTTTTAATCTTACACGTAGTGCCTAATTACTGAGGAAGATTACATATCATTAAGTTGATGTCTGAATTTGTGTCCTTGTGATGATGAATATAGTTTAGGCTTGGTAACAATTCTGAACAAAGCAAGATTTTTATATGAAATAATTAGTGTATAAGCTGAGAACTTCTTTTGTCTCTTTCTTTCTGTCTTTCTTTCTTTCTTTCTTTCTTTCTTTCATTAGTGTATTTATTATATAGTCTATATTATATATTATTATATCATGTTTGCACATCAGATGAGAACTATGAGTCTTTGTGATAAGGCCCCATTGTATAGGATACATACATAGTATGTATAAATAGTATAGGAAACCCCACTGATGGAGCCCAGACTCTGGTGGTGGTGTGGAGTAGGAAGGAATGACTGAAGATCTGGATGTGATGAGGTGGGCGCTGGTTATGAGAACAGCATTGAGGAGAACAGATTTAAAGTTTGACAGCAACGACGTGATTGGTTGATTTAACTGTTGCAAAATCTGGTAGGTTCAGCTGAAGGGGTAAATGGCCAAAGAAGTCGAGAGAGAGATAATTGTGAATGAATGAGCACAGACATAATCTTCCTGATTTCTCCTAACAAAAATCACTATTGTATTCAGGTGTTAGATTTAGATTTTAAAACAGAATTGATCAAATTTAGCGACAAATCGGCTTCACACAGCAAAAGCTTCTTTGTTTTTTTTTATATTATGATATGATTTGATGTTGCTGTCTTGTCACGTCCTCATGCTGCTGGTCTGACCCTGTTTTGGCTAGGTCCCACTTGTAAAATAGATTTTAATCTCAATGTGATTTATTAGTTAAGTAAATTTAAGATATGCATAAGTGGAAATTCGCCAACAAGCAGCAACAAGAGGGCACACTACCTCAAATACAGAAACCCATAATAAACACAGGACAGTCTAATATAGTACCCTTCTGCTATCTAGTGACTCCTTTTTTTGTTTTTTGCATTGAAGAAGTTCCAGATTTACTTTTGAAATAAGTTGCAGTTATTATATTCTAAATAAATTATTTTAATTTGAACACTTGGTCTGAGTGAACGAAATAAGGAATATAGCAAAACTTGATAAACTATGATTAAAAGCTACGAGAATATTTGAATGCATGGAGTGGTTTATTTATTCAAATATAATGAGAAATACATACATTACAAAAGGTTGTTGACAGGATGTTAACACTCAACTTTGAAGCATCACACCCCCGTTGCTGAGATTATGAGTAATCCCATTTGACCATTACTACATTTTTAATGAACAGTTCATTCTCAACAGCAATTTTGTCAGTAAGTTGTCATGATGACACCGTTATGCTGGTTTGTTACAATTTTGCAACCTGAGCTGCAATTTATATACAATTCAATTTATTTTATTTCACAAGGATAATCAACTCATTGACAAAACTGCTTGCTTTGGGAGTCAATAAATGTATCAAATATAACAATGTATAGTTTATGTAATGATATATAACACAACATATCAGATTGAACTTTGACATACACGTTGGCTGTACACACAATGTATAATAACTATCACTACAATGTGACAGTCTGACTTTGTCTCACATGTCTCTTCCCTGAATGACTGAATGCATGTTTAGCTTGTCAAAACTTAGCAGTTAAAAAATGACTGCTGTGAAATCAATTAATTTTGTTGAAATCATCAGTGCTTGGAGGAATGCCTGGATGAATAAACAGCTAAAAGTGTTGAAGTTTGGATTCATGCAGACTTTAAGCACATCAAAGGAAACTTGTTTCCATGGTGCGACCATAGCGCTGTATCTTTGTGTCTCTTTATAGACATGTTGCAAAATTTAGAAAGCTACTTTTTTTGTTGTTGAATCCGACATGTTGGGAAATTTGCCAGCAAATTGGTGGAGTACACTTTTGTTATACAGCCTGACAATAGACAATAATTTAATCGATGCAAACATTGTTTTTGTTTATAAAAGTATGTCTTTATTAGTAATTCTAAAGCAATGAACAGAGGATATTTCAGATGGGTGGTATAACAAACCATAAATCCTGAACTCTTGAGTTAATGTTTTTGGTTTCTAAACAAAAATTTGTTCAGTCAAATCTAAGTAGGCTCTTTGGGACTGACGCTCATTCATTGTGAACGTTAAAAAAGGTTGTCAGTTGAGCACTAATAAACGATGTACCACGTGAAAAGAGCAGAGCCTCTGTCTTCACTCCAGTGGAGCAACAGATTTTAATGAATGTGTATACAGACTACAGATACACCTTTTGGATAACAGTAGCATATGGACAGCAGTGAACATGACTGCAGTGTGAATGGAAAAACAACTGTGTCAACATCTAAGTTTATAGCACAGTCATATATAATGTAGTCCGCTCTGTAAACACTTACAGAGCGGAGGCGTCAGTGTCCTAAGCAAACTGAGTTAATTGGCAGTATATACTATGATGCATTTTGTTAGTTATTCAGCTATAATGTGATGGATGTAAACAATGCTTGGCAACAAATAAAAACAATATCTAAGATATAGACCTAGTTCAAACTCCTCTGGCCAACAATCAACATAAAAAATAGGTTTGCATTTATTATTACCCGTGGTCTTTTTGCCAGCCTCACTTTGAAACCCTGATTTTGGCATCTAACCTTGTTCATCTTCCAAAAGTAATTGATGGTTTAATTTACTGTACATGGAAGAACTGTGGAAATCGAATTGTTGTTATGAGCCTAAATCAAACAATATTGCTTTAATTCATCACAGGAAGATGATGAAGAGGCTATATGCTCTGCCAGTGGGAGAGATTTGAGAAGGCTTACAAACATACACATAAATCCTGACTACCCCGCAGTAAAACTTGCATGCCCATGTCCTAACAAAGCATATCTTTCCATCAACGTGGTTATCATGAGCCCCACCTCTACTGCACAATTTAGCACTGCAAGATGTTCATTGTAAGACTAATATAATGAATGTGCAACTGCAGACTGAAGGATATAGAAAAGGACTGTAGCTAAAGCCTAACTGAAGGTCATTCTTATCTGCTTCTCAGCTGCATGTAAAAGTTCATCTGTGAACACGAATGGAAAAATACAATCTCCACACAGAACACAAAAGACTCCACATCACAAAGACAAAACTAGAAATGGAGCTAATGGAACATGAGTTGAAGGTGGGTGGGAGACTGTGGAAGATTTTAATTATAGTAACATAATATAAAAGCATTTTGTCACTGAATTTCCAAGAATGAAGAATTCCTAGCATGTATAAAATTAAACAAATTAGTCTTTTTTTGAAGACAGCTGGGCCATTAGATTGTTTTGGGAAATTGTCAGACAGCTCTTTAATCTCAGAGATCTGCAGGATGTGGTGGAAGGGTTTTTTTCTTCTTTTTTATCATTCTCAAGGTTGCGTCACTCTCAGGGTCGACAAAGGCCGTAATAATGTCACATGACCCTTCTGGGATAAGCCTGAACATCCACAGGTTATGGAACTAAGCTTTGGGCATGCAGATGGTCATCTCAATCCTAGATTTAGTCCTACTGTGGGCCAGAACGAGGGTCAGAGTCTGGCCTCACTGAGGTCGGTCAGGATGCTCTCTGTAACAGATACACATTAAAAAACATTAAACTCCTGTAATCGTTAAAGAGCAACAGTTAACATTTTTTGTTTAAACTGATACTTATAAGTGATTACAGATTTTACTCATCCTGTTACTTTGTATGGCACCTTTCCACAGCAAGGCAATTAAGTGCATATGACAAAATTATACATATAGAAAAGACGCATAACGAAATATAAAGACAATGTAAAGGTGATAGTGGTTGGATTTTGTAAATGCCTTACTGAAGATGTTTGAAATGTAGGGGTGGGCAATATATGCAATATGTATCTTTATTGTGAAATTAGACAATAAATAGCCTTAGATTTTGGATAACGTTCTACCATGATATGGCACAAGTGTTGTCTACTCATGTCCGCTTCATAAGAAAGTAGATTTTTGAGTCTCATTCCTAACTCGTCAAATATTGATGCTTTGAGTTTCACATCTTGTCAAATACTGATGCTTTAAGATTGTTGGTCAGGTCGACTGCCACCCCGAAGCATCAGTATTTGACAAGTTTGGAAGAAGACTCAAAAATCTACTTTCTTTCAAAGTGGCTGAATTACAGTAAAGCAAGACGTAGTACATTTTAGAACAGGTATAACAATTTGGTAAGTTCGGAAAATTAAATTAAATTACTAATCATTATTTGTTGAGAGTACAAATATAATTCCTCCTGATTTTGAGGGGATATAAAAATATTGTCCTTCTATATGTCCAGAGACAATTATATCTGTTCATGTTTAATTGGAGGAAATTGTCTTGCATCCACTGATTGATTTCTTAAATGCACTTGCTAAATGCTTGTCTGGTTTGTGTCTGCATAATTATGTATGTGTTCAACAAAGCCATTAAAAGACTGTTTTTAGGAGACCTGTTAGTGCCTTAGAATGCAGCTCGACATGGTGAGTTCAGCTGAAGAGTATAATATTCATATATTTTTTTGCCATATCACTCATAGCACTAGAATGAATTAAAACACAAAATGCCAACTCCACCTCCACAAAACTGAAGTTGGGCTGGGCTGACACAATAGGTTGCTGGCCTAGAATAACCACAAAAATCAGTGTCTTAGGTGTTATGAATAAAAACAAAATTATCTGAATGTTTTTCTTATAAGTGACTGACATTGAATAATTGCAAAATGATGAAACACTAAAATAATCATCCTCCTCTCACAAAAATGTAAAGGCCACTTAAATTATTTGAGCCTCACTGGTGACTCAAACTTTTCAGTCATGAATAAACCATATGGTAAAAAATTTGAAAGGCAATTTAAAGAACACTTAATAGGCATGATGTGAATAGGTGAGAAGTTTTCAGGCAAATATGATGACTGCTTGGGTTAACAGATCATTTTTGAATTTTGTGAAAAAGGTTAATAAGGTTGACATTGAGTTCTGGTTGATGGCCTGAAAGTCTAAGCAATTAAGGCAGATACTTCAAAATACACTCCCCTTTCAGTTTTGACCTTGCTCTTTATGAAAGACTGTTTTTTTAGATAACCACCATAACACAAATTAACCTTCAGATTTTCTGTCAGTGAAAAACATTTCTTGATGTTTGAACTTTCAGTCCTCACTTTTACTGTCTGAGTTTTATGGAACCAGAATCTAGTGGCAAATAGGAAAATTGCAGTTAAAGTGTTTGACACTGTGAAATGTGGAGCGTAATCACAAACATTTACAGCAGCAGTAAAAGCATGCACCTGTTTAAGCACCTGGTGTTGTACAATACTTAATATTCATCTGTGCTGTTAATTTCTGAACCTGTAACTCCAGACAAAATGAGCTTTATGTTACTTTCAAAATGGAATATATTACATATTGCTAGTTACCTTTATTTTAAAGTAATAGATTACACTACAGTATTATTGTCTGTGTAGAGTAAAAAATATATTATTATACTACTTTTTAGGTACTTTAGTCAACAAAATACCCAGATAACCTCTGTAGAACAATGAAATGGCCGAGATCTCTTTAAATAGAAGAATGTACTTGGACAAATCCTAATATCTTATGAGATAGGAATTAATATTTTTGATTTTGACAAGACAAAAATATATTTTTCTATGCCTTTTATCTTTGTCTACAGAACAAGGAAATGCATGGGTAAGTGCGCTCGGAGGATTAGGTTTCATCATGAGGCCTGCAAAATAGGGCTCATTTCAGTCACACAGAGGCAAAGAACTTATTGGCTTGGCTATATTAAACACAGACAGAGCCTTTATTAATATGGTCATTAATAAATGCTTCACTTCAGACGTGACATGCTACGTGACAAAACTGTAGTAATATATCATAGCATATTATTAGTAACAAGTTATATTACCCTGTTACTGCTTAAAGAAATATATTACTGTAACGTGTTGTTTTTGTAATGCGTAACCCAAACACTGGTCACCAGTGTGGTAAAAGCACAGTTGTTGCTCAGGGGTGCGCAGTGTGGGTGTACAGTAGGTGCATCTGCCTTCTATTTCTGACAAACCTGAAAGATCTTGTGATGCTGTGTATTGACCAGATTAAGTGTGAGGTTCAACAAGTTGTTCATTTTGAGATGCCTTTTCCACATTATATCACTCAGTTGCTATTTTTTGCTATACCTGTGTTCTGTTGAATTTGTTTAAAGTAATACAGTTTTGCCCTCAACATTGCTGCGACAGTGGATGTGAATATATCTTATTCTGTGTGAACTCTACATACTATGTGCAGTGGACAGGGATTCCAGCAGGGCAGCAGTCTCTGAAGTGACAGCAGCAATTACAGTACTTTCCCCATCACTTAAATCACACTTGAAGGTAGTTCAAGGGTTTAACGCCAACGTAATTGACCTTCCTGATTTTGTCTGTATTGCACATTGGCTTTTTTCTTCACAATCTCTTTTGTTTAATTTCAGTAAAATGAAATTAAAAAACATAGACATAAAAACAGGCACGTGAAGAGTAGGGAGCTAAGGGCGCTTTGGCAACTGCCGCTTTGTCCCTGATGTCCTTTTGTCAAGGTGTATCTTATTGTTTTTGTTTTTTGTTGTTGTTCTGTTATAGAGTTTTGCTAAATTGTAGGAAATAGTCATCCGGTTGTTTTGCTGGTTTGCACAACAGAATAACATCCAATCAAATGTGTTCCATAGAGTTTACCTATCTCATCCCTTTTAATTAGTCTTTTGATAGTAGAAAGCTTTAGATTTGTGAAAAATATGCCCTAAATGTTCAAGAATCTAAAAGCATGGATTATCAAACAGCTTTTGCTCAATCTACAATTCAGCTATAAAGCAGCTTCAGGTATATCATTGTGTCATCAATAGTTCACTTTGCAACTTACACATTTTAACTATGTGTATCTTTTATTATTTTTATGTTTATCCTAATTTCTTGTGTTTATCATGAACAGGATGTGCAAAGTCTAATTCAGATTAATAGCACAACATGTAGGATATGTCATTTATGTTTGTGTGATGCATACAACTCAATGTTCATGATCTGAAGGGTAACACGCATTGGGTTATGTGGAGGGAACTTTAGTAACAGTTAGTAATAAATATCGGAAAATGAAGTAGTCCACACAGAGTGAGTGTGTGTTACAAAACAAAATTTACAGATGAATATGAAGTAATTGGTAACTGTGTACATAAGTGGCATCCCTTGATTGTCTTCTCTTCTCTTCCATCTATGTGACTTTTTCCAGTGGCAAATGAAGATGCGGAAAGCTCCACCAGACCACAAGCCAGTTTTGCACGTAAGTTAAGTTGCATGTTCACTCGGTGTTAGGCATCCATCGTTATAAGTCAGTTTGCTAAATTATTCCTTTAAATTCATTTCACAATTAAAGCTGGGGTTGGTAATTCTGTTCAGAAGCATTTTTTTTATATATATTTGTTTCAAATCTCATAACATCTAGACAGCTATCAAATATAAGACGCTTTTGGAAAAAAAGAAAAAATCCATGGTCAGTGGCAGTGACAGGGCTGTAATAAATTCATCCAATCAATTTTTAGTGGCCCGAAGATATTGTAGAGACAGCCTACCTGTCCATCAGTATGTCCTTTACCTGCCCACCATTCGCTGACTCCGCCCATCAATAATTGTGAGTGACTGGAGTCTAGCATCATTGCTGCAGCTGTGGCAGAGTGAGCTCATTGTTTTTGGACAAGAATGGCAGAGAAAGTACAGACACACTTTTCATTACCAGCTGTTTACAGCAGCTTGTACAGCCAAACAGAGCAAAATAAGACGGATAGAACTGGAGAAGTCTACAAACAAAGAGAAATTGGATAGCTCAAGAGGTGAAAGGAGAGTCAACATTGGAGTGGCTGTTCAATGATGGCCTGAAGATGGACACCATGGTAACTGTTTCTCTGTTGGACAGGTAATGAGCTGGTTTGTTTTGCGATGGTGAAACGTATTATTACTCTGCATTGTGTTATCAACTTGTAGCTAACGTTAGCTAGCTAGCTAGCTAGCTAGCTAGCTAGCTATGATACGCTACTGCCATATGAACGTTACCGTTTATAGGCAGGCTAACGTTTACATGTACTTTAGATCTAATCCATATAGCAGTGTTCACACATGCACTGCTACCCTGAGCTGTTTGGACACTAGTAAGAAGAGCTGTATGTGAGGGGTGGACTAATTATTGAGTGCTACACGTGTGAAAGGCCAAGTTCATAGGTCATGGGGAAATATCTGTGAATATAGTTTGCATTGTATTTGTGAGCAGATGTCCTTAGATGGTATTTATGTGACATTTGTTCATATAGACTTTGAACTGGACGTTTAACAAATCTGCTGATGTTGCCTATTTCTGTGTCCTATATTCATGAAAGGGAAGCATTAATTTCCAGCCTTCGAAGCGTCAATTCACAGCAGAACCATGTCCTGCTGTTTCCACTATATCTGCTCAGTTGCTATCTGACAGGTAAGTGTAACTTGATGCTGACAGCAACATGGATCATACCTATGGAGCCAGAACGGTGACATTAAAATTTGGCATCCAAAAAAAAAAATTGGCATTGAAAACAAAACCAGTATTGAAAAAGGAAACATTGGCATTGAAACATTGGCATTGAAAACAGTTGTATTGGCATTGAAACAAGTTTTGGCACTGAAAAAAGAAACTTATTAAAATAATTAAAATCTGAAAATCTTATTATTTTATTTTATTGGGATTTTTTGTATTTTTCAATGACAATCTTTACATTTTTTCTTCATGTCACTTTTTTTTCAGTGACAGTTTTTTTTTACAATGTCAGTTTTTTTTCAGTGTCACTGATTTTCAGTTTCAACTTTCTGTCACTGTTTTGGCGTCGAGAGGGAGGGGCCTGAGGGGAGGGGCAAGTAGAGCGTAGTTTGCATATCATTAGAGAAGGTAATGGCTGCAGCCAGCGGGAAGGCGGAGCTGGACGGTCCAGCCACCGGCCGCCTCTGGGCAACACAGAGTCCAACTACCTCGCGGACTTTTCTTCAAGCTCTCTCCTGATGTGTCCAAGTCTCTGTATGTCTGATTCTGTCGCGGAACTCCCGAGCCTATATGCCTATGGAGTGTGGTAGTAGCACGGAGCTAACGAGCTTCGGGGCGCCGAGCACGGAGCATTAGCCCCAGTTAGCACAACAGTACAACAGCAGGCTTTTCTCGCTTGTTGTGTCGTTCCGAGCCGGGGCTGCAGCGCCGACAGCAGCACTCCGGTCTGCTCCCCGAGTTCCGTACCACCATACTGCTGTAGAGACACTGTCTCCCCATAAACTCAGTTCATGTGAATAATATCACTATTCACTAAACTCAACAAGCTAGTATGCGGGGAAAGTCAGCTGTGATTGTGCTACTGTGGTTCACAGTAAAGTACAACAGACGGCTGTAATCAAGTAACAGACACATATTTTCATAGCTTATCAGGTAGTCCAACTTCCTCTCTGATTTTCTCCAAGCACTCTGCTTTTTTGTCCGGTCTCTGTATGAGTACAGCGGTATGGTGTTTCGGAACTCGGGGAGCAGACCGGAGCGCTGCTGTCGGCGCTGCAGCCCCGGCTCGGAACGACACAACAAGCGAGAAAAGCCTGCTGTTGTACTGTTGTGCTAACTGGGGCTAATACTCCGTCCTCGGCGCCCCGAAGTTCGTTAGCTCCGTGCTACTACCACACTCCATAGGCATATAGGCTCTGCAGTTCCGCGACAGAATCAGACATACAGAGACTTGGACACATCAGTAGAGAGCTTGAAGAAAAGTCGACGAGGTAGTTGGACTCTGTGTTGCCCAGAGGCGGCCGGCACACGGATGTCCAGCTCCGCCTTCCCGCAGGCTGCAGCCATTACCTTCTCTAATGATATGCAAACCACGTTCTTCTTGCCCCTCCCCTCAGGCCCCTCCCTCTCGACGCCAAAACAGTGACAGAAAGTTGAAACTGAAAATCAGTGACACTGAAAAAAAACTGACATTGTACAAAAAATCTGTCAGTGAAAAAAAAGTGACATGAAGAAAAAATCTACAGATTGTCATTGAAAAATACAAAAAAAATCCCAATAAAATAAAATAATAAGATTTTCAGATTTTAATTATTTTAATTAGTTTCTTTTTTCAGTGCCAAAACTTGTTTCAATGCCAATACAACTGTTTTCAATACAAATGTTTCAATGCCAATGTTTCCTTTTTCAATACTGGTTTTGTTTTCAATGGCAATTTTTTTTTCGGATGCCAAATTTTAATGTCACTGTTCTGGCTCCATACATACCACTAATGCTTCCCATCACCCTCCTAACCCCAGAGATCTATTATTATTATTATTTTTTTTTTTTAAATTTACATAGCAACAGTCCTGTGTTGTCTTTGAGAGAATCAATGAAGAGATATTGAATTTTCAGTCACAGGGGTTCAGGAGTTGGACAAGTAATGTTGTAAAGTAATATGGTATTTCAAGGCCCTTGAAGAGCTGTTACTGTCAGATAAGTAATTGTGCTATTCTTCTTACAGGACAATCATTGCCGATACTGTAGAGGATTGCGACTGCACCAACATCAGCAGCCTAACCTCTTGGCCATCACTGACCTGTGTTCATAACCGCTGAACGTCCTTCATGTATACAGTTGTTTATGCTAATTGTACTGTATATTGTATAAATGATAAAAAAGTATACTATTTTTGTTGTGTTATTTGTTTACATGTGTTCCAAAAAAAGAGTATTACCTAATTCAGTTATTATTAGTGCATCATGTAAAGTATAAGAACAGTGATGGGTTGGTTGTTATTTTTAAGACTTTATTCAAACAGGTTAGAGATAATGCAAAACAAGGAATAGTTCCAGCATTTGATGTGATCCAAACATAGTACTCAAAAGCAATCGATGAACAACATGATTGGATATTTTAATGGAACTAGTAGTACCACCCCTTTATCTTTATTTACATTTTTCTACTTACTTTGTTTATTGTTATGGACCAAAACACAAATTCAAATAGTGAAAAACTACTTGGCAAGAAGTGGGATTCTGATTAGGGCACTTGTGTGTCCCAGTTACATGCCTGGTCAGTATACTGTACAAACACAAATAGTTGTAGGTGGTGTTTATCAGGATAAAAGCACCAGAAATGTTCTAGTTTAGGTACATCTTCAGTCATCTTTTCTGAGAACATCTGCTCCTGTCGCACTCCCATGTCCACAGCCTCTGCCTCCGCTTTCGTTCTGGTGTGTCTTTGTCATCAGAGTCAACGATGCTCTCATTGTGAAAGCTCTATGCAAAACATCATATTATGTGTCCAACAGTGTTCACGTTTGTCTGTGAATCACTGTGGGTAACAAAAAAAACATTTAGCAGGCCCACTACTGATCTTGTTGTTTTAGCTTTGCTCTTTCTACCATAGCCAGCTGCTGACTTTTCTGAATTTCTGAATGCTAACAAAGCTAGCCTGATAGCTGTCCGTGCTAGCAATGGCTGTGTTTGTTGTATATGTTCAATATGATAATATTTGGAAAAAAGATTTATCAGGAATCATTTCCCTGCTAATAACCATGACCAACACCCACACACCCTGTTGACACGAGATGTTATCACTTGACCCACTTTTCAAAATGAAAATGTGGTTAATTGATCAATTGTTATCTTCTCAGTATATTCCAGGCTGTGCTCTCTATTGTGTTGAAAATATAATACAAATATGATTAAAATATGACACATACTTTACATAACCAACTTAAATCTGTGATTGCTTAGTTATTTGAAATGTGGTGAGCTACAATGGTTCCTTCAAAGAAAAGTTGACATTTGTAGTAGTTATACTATTATTACTTTTTTTTTTAATTACTATTATTGTTATTTTGAAAACTAAACTAGCATTGACAGCAGACGCCCACATGGGGGCAGCATTACAAAGGCGCTCAATCCTCTAACTTCCTTTTACTGAGTTTGTGACAGCCAAGTGCAGCTCTTCCAGTGGATAAAAATGTATTTTAAAAAAGCATACATAATACCTCCTAATAAACAAATGAAAACTTGATTCACTATGCCAAATGACTATTACACCATAAAAATGTTCTCTTTTTGTTTTTTTATTTTATATTATTGCAGGCTCGAAGTCCCAGAGTGCTTTGTGGAACGCCATCACGGCAGGGATGGGGATCAAAGGGAAAGAACAGAAGCCCCTCCTGAATGACCCTCGAAGTCCTGAAGAGATCCTGGCAGACGATCTTCCTGCAGCAGATGAACCAGATGCCACAGAGAAAACGGCTATCAGGTTTGCTTCTGTCAGACTGCAAGAAAAAAAAAATGTTCCTGTTTAGACCTTGTTAATTTTAATGGAGTAAATCCTGTGTCAGGTTTCAGTGGGACATCGACAGCCATGTCCAGCTCATTATCTTCGCTGGCTTTCATTTACATTCAATCAATATTCCTTATAGTTTGTAGGGAAGGAAAAGGGCAGCATATAGAATCAGACATCATTCTCTAGTGTTTTTTCATTTAGTAATTTTGGCCACTGATGAATGTGAACTTGATTATGAAGTTGGCAAGATTTCAAGTAGATCCTCTATCTTCTTTCTGTTGAGAGGATAAGCTTCTGTCTGACATTTAACATTCCTGATACAAACACATACACACATGCACCCACCCATCCACACACACACACACACACACACACACACACGCACACACACACGCACACACACACACACA
>CAEMYA010000024.1:12181965-12196019 GCA_903131615.1 Diplodus sargus
TTTTTTTATCCAGATCCTTACACTTAATACTCTTCCTGTTCTCATGTCAAATTGTAATTGCTTGATGGACTCCTGATGACTGATTGAATCATCTGTTTCCTACCAATCTTGAGGGAGGTCTTAACATTACTTTACGCAGACTGACTTCCTTAGCTTGCAGTTTTTTGCCGAGCTTGAGGAAAGATTGATACATAAAACGATTGAGAAACAAATCAAGCTAAGTGCTGTGAATTCTGCCTGACTGGAATTTAAATGCACCTCTGTAGTCCATCCTCCCCTCCACTTCGCTGTTATGAGTGCCTTAAGTGTGTGTCAGAATGTGTGTGTGTAAATTCAGCTTTTAGAGTCATGCTGGTATCTCTTCGTAGAGGTGTGGGTGTGTTTTTAGGCTAAATGTTAAGCTAAGTGATAGTGGGTGCGTTAATGCAACTGTGTAGGTTCCTGGTGTTTGTATGTGTGTATGTAGTAGTATAGTAGGTGGGATGTCAGGGGGTGGAGTGGTGTGACGTGTCTATGTTTGTGTGTGTGTGTGTTTCTGCATATCATTACACCACTCTTAAATCCCACATCTGCTAAAGTGATTGTCTGCATTTGCATTTTTGTGAAATTTGAACACAAGTAAATGACATTCAATACCTAAATGAAGGAAACAACCACTGCTATCAAAGGAACATGTAATTGCTATAAATCAACACATTTGTTAGGCACATTGACTCTCATGCAAGAACATTTTCGTTTTCTCACCTCATAAATCTTTCTACGAGATTTGTTTATACCAAGTAAGATTCAACAAATGTATTGCTCGTTTAAACTCAATGACTGCCACCAGTGCAGAAGTAGGTGTGTTCATGAGATGACTTATTTGCATAATCAGCACCTATGTTTGCTGTATAAAGGTACATGTTCCACTCTGTTTGTGGGCAGTTTTTATTCAGAATATTCTTCTATCCAAGCAGCATAAGAGAATTTCACTTTGGAGAGCTGTTCGAAATCAGCAGGAAAAAATTCTGTAATTGTATTCAGAGATGGGTATTGCCGCTGATTTTCTGAATCACTTTGTTTCCAATTCATCACGTCCCTATTTGATAAGATTTTCGATTCTGTTTGATTTAGTTCAATTTTAATTTGATGTATTTCAGTTACAATATCAATTTTGCTTGGATATAAAAAAGACTTTCAAGAAAATTGTACAACGAACCCTCTAACCCACAATATTTGTTGGTTTAGGAGATTTGAAGCTAAAATCTTCCTGTGGTAATGAGAATGGATTATTGTCATGATTTTTAGCATCTAATCTTGAAAAAGACTTTTGTGAAACAAAAAGAAAGCAATAACGGATGTATTTCACCAAAAGAACAATAATAGCAATAAAAAAAATGCATTTCAAACAAACTTGGTGATCTTTTCAAATATAAATTCCAGATTTTACAGGGGCCACCTGAATGCACCACGAGGTCCCTATGTGCACACAGACGCAGCACGTACATAAATGACGAGCACTTTTATGTAGCCATATTGGAGGACCTAAAACAATGCTGTTCTGTAACTGAAATAAAGAATGAATGGTTTGGCATCAAGTAAAATGCTAATAAGATATTTAAAAATGTAATTTGTTAGCCAGTGACATAGATGAGAGGCATTCAAAGGGGTGTAAGGGAGATGGACAAGAGAATATTACACAGCAGGTGATGTCACACTGTCATTTGCGACAGAGCATGGTTCTTGATAGTGACCTGCACAAAGGCCCAGAGGCAGCTGTTTGAGGAGCAGAAGGTATTCAAACTACTGAACTGTGTAAGTGTCTTTGGCATAATATGCTAATAAAATCATAATTAAAAAAATCTTCAAACCTCTCAGAATGTTGACAAGCCATGATAATGATCAGAATATGAATTTCTGCATTTATTTTTTGTTTTTATTTCAGTATAATTTTAAGTGTACTATGATTGGAAGAATTGGGTTCGCCCTTTGAAGACAGGCAGACTATGTCAACATGACTTGTACAACCAAAATTTAATTTCATGCATATGTAAATCACTTGTTAAGAGCAAATCTTTTCACATGGGTGGTTCTTGCAAGAGGTTCAATGTCTTTTATTTATATGTCATCATGTTAAGTATGAATGAATCCAACACATATCACATGAGTAACATTTCAATCGATGCCTCACTGTCCATGTTTGTTTTCTCTGACAGGCGCAAGTACAAGAAGACATCCCAGAGGTAAGACCTGCTGCTGGGACCCTGGACCTCTTCCCTTCTCCTCATCCCTCCCTCCAATTTCTCCCTCCTCCTCCTACTCTCTAATTTCTGGATTTCCTCCCTCCACCCCCTCCCACTCTCCTACATCCCTGAACATTATCTTGGACCTCCTCCTTGACCTGTTATCTGTTACCTGTTCTTGTCATTCATTGTTGCTCATCTTGCAAAGCAATTTGTCTGCTCTGTTGTGAAAGCTCAATTTGAATAAAAATGGTGATTGTTATGGCTATGGTTATTATCATTATTGTCCCCTCTGCTCATCCACCATTCCTGAGGGCAACAGATCTTACCTGAACAAGTCAAACACAGCGTGTCAGATTTGCATGCATTCACTCTCTTACTCTCTCACTTACACTATCTTGCGTTGATCCAAGTGTCAGCTCATTGTCATTGCCAGATAACTGGCACCTTAATGGATAGAAATTATGGTGACGCAAAGAGCAACTCACAGACCTTTAAAGCTTGATAGATACCTTGGAGGCCAACCATGCATGTTATCTTCTTTATTATAAAACTTTGATTTGTTTGGTTCTGTTGGAGAGGCTCAGGGGAAATCAGGCCCTCTATAAACTGGAACATAAATGCATTTACTTACAAGCTTGAAAGATGGAGTTAATTAATGCCATTGGATGAGTGGGCATTATAGATTTAAGCATCATTGTTACGGATGCTTCAGTATTGAGACATGAGATCCTTCATTATTCAATTCATTTTCCCCTGTGATGATTTTTTGTAATGCAAAGGACATGTTTTATGGCATAAGGACCCCTTCTGCAACAGAAAACAAGCTATTCATATGTTTTGTGTTTGTTTCTAGCCAGGTGCTTTTTTGGTAAATGGTTTAACTCCTAGCTCTAAGATCATGTTTATAACCTGTCAAAAGTCAAGTGCACATCATGTAGGAATGAATGGGTCATGTTTCAAGTTTCAATACTTTTATCACAACCAGCAGCAAAAATGAACAGGTATGTTTCACTCTCTTCCTTGACTGATTGGAAGCAACCAGTTTTTCGTAGCCAGAAAAGACCAAATTCCATAAAAAGACTGAAACCAACAATGTGTTTGGTGTAACACACAGTTAATTCTCTCTGGAGTTGTTGCCCGGGTACTGTACATTGACTGCCTTCTGCTCCTCTTGGGATGGGTTGAATGCAAAGAACCAGTTTCACTATGTGGTACATTATATCATGTGAGATAAAATAAAGATTCTTATTTTCCTTTCTAACATTGCTGCTTTGTCTATGGCTCTTAACCCTAAGTCCATTTTGTCCTGCTAAAGATGGAAATATTTTACACCAGGTTTTTTGAAATCCAAGTAATTTACTCAAACATATCCACTGTAGTTTTCATCAAACGTTCTTCAAACAGGTGTAAACAGTGCGTTTGTCAGGGACTATATTATAACACAGTATAACTAATACCTCTGCAGACCAGAGCAGTGAAAAAGCAGCTCCTGACTTCTGTATTACATCAGAAAACAGAAAAGGTCTGTTGAGGCATCCAAGGCTTTTGCTCATTTGAGAGGTTGAATAATTAGCATTTGGTTCTCACCCCTTAGCTTGCAATGCATGCATTATTTTGTGAAACAGCTACAACCCTTGAATTTGAATTGTGCTATAAAACTTGCTCCCCAAAGATGATGGAAAAACTCAAACAAAAAGGATGAAGAACTCTGGAATGACAAAGAGTAGTGATTCTTTATTCAAAGCGATGGTCAAAGGATAGAGGGTGTTGTACACTGTACAAATTGCCTCCTGAGGCAATTCGATATGTGATTTTGGGGCTATATATACAAAATTGACTTGACTATTTTTTTATGTCAGTTGATACATATTTGATGCTCTTGTTAGTCTTACAGCAGCAGGACGTTGTATGTGGGATTGACTCAAAATAAACTATGGTGCCCATGCTCATCATAATGAAGGAACATGTCACATGTCACAACAGTGCGGCTCACTGATGTTTTTTAATAGTTTGGATAATGTGGACAACAAAAGAGCTCTGTGGCATGGAGTAATAAATGATATCAGGCTAAAGCAACACAGACAGTACTTAGTGGTATTAGTTCATCATTCGTTTTTGGCCGTGTTGTTCTGACAATGACAAAAATAGAGAACATCACCAGCCTTAAGGGTGACATTGATGGTAAATGTGCCCTACAACATAGCATGTTTGCAGTTTTGTTTTATTTATATATCTATCTTCCAACCAGTGTTTTATTATAATTTTCAAACACAGGCATCTTTGAAGGCATTTAAGACAGTTTATTTCTACGTACAATACATCACCTCTCTTTGCACCAGTTCAACAACTGGTCCGGTTACAATCTGGAGAACGCATCAATAAAAAATGCGTTGACTCAGTAAACAGAAAATTGTGAGTGCTCCGCAAATCAAGCTCAAAACAAAAACAGGTTGCCGAGGAGCCACTCTAATGCGGTTTCATGGCTTTTTCCTGTGAACTGTGGGATTGCCGCACAGTTCGAATAATTGAACGAAACTCTCCTGATGCTACTTATTGGCACAGCGTGTGGTAGTTGGAGCGGTATAGAGCTAGCTGTTGGAAACCCTCATTCTCTCTCTCTCTCTCTCTCTCTCTCTCTCTCTGCTGCTGTCTCTCTGTCTCCCTCGCTCTCTGTGCTGGGTGGGTGAGTTCCTGTGTGGAGGAGCCGGATGATTGACAGCTCCATATGTGTCTGTGTAATTACGGCCGGGCTAATTGGCAGAGAGGAACACTGGGACATTGTCATTACTGACACACCAGTACAACCCCTCACACATGCAGATGGAGGGAGAGATAGCCCTCTTCTCAGAGGGAGGGATGGGAGAGAGGAGTGTTTGTGTGAGTGTTGTTTGTTTGGGAAAGGAGTTAAGAGAAATGGAAGAAAGGCTGTGAAGAAAGGTCTGCGTAGGCCTTTGTTTGTGTGTTTTTATGTGGGTTTGGTGGAGGTTGTCGGGAAACAGTTTGCCTGTAATCGTTTTTGATTGTATGGTCACTTTTGTGCTCTGTTCCTCTCTTCCAATAATTGACTAATATGCTAAGCCACGCCCCCATAGTTACTGTTGCTATGCCTGTCAAACTTTTCATTCGCACACAGCACATATGCGGTTTACAAAGATAAACGTGGAAGACTTATCACTTGAATTGATAATTTCTGAAATAATGGCTCCTTGATGGCTGACCCAATCCGTTATTGCTGCGTTGGTGTGGTTCATCATTGCAGTTATGTTTGTTGTAACGTCACAGCTTTGCGACTGCGAGGGAAAAGACCTGGAACATATGCACATGGAGAAGCTATCCCTTGAAACACGTGTTAAAAGTTGTGGAATAGTACATTTTTTCAAACTTTTTTTTTTTTGCCTTAATCTAGACAAGTATATTTTTTTTGCCTAAACATATTTAAGTAGTATTGTTACCTCAACCTAACCAAATATATATTTTGCCTAAACCTAACCAAACTGTGACAGAAAACTTTGAAGAAACGATAAATGAAAAGTAAACTATGTGCAAAAATAACAAGTGAACAGTATAAAAATATGTTACAAGCAGAATACAAACCCTTATCTCCTGGATGAGAGTCTTGTACTCCAATCACGAAGCCACAATGGATTGCCTGGAAAAGTGGCTTTCGTCATTTTCTTGTAATCAAAAATTGTTGATCCTGGAGAAACGTTAATCATGATGTTCTAGGAACAACATGGCGATATCAGATAGACCTTGAGACTGGACTTGACAAAAGCAGGCTTCTTGATTCTAGCCTGCAGCTGTCAATTTTGCCAGCTGAGATGGCTGAAATGACAACCGTGGCTGACAGATTTTATCAGCTGTCTCTAGATAACTAAACAGTCTAAAAGTAGCTGTAGGAACTGTTTGAAAACACTGTGTCTGACTGACTTTTTTCACAATGAGAAAACTGAAAATAAGTCTCAAAGCTTTTGATTGCTGCATACATGATCATGTACGCTAAAAGATTGAGCTTAAGCTGCGTGTCCCAGCAAATGGTCAGCAACCTCACCAGCTGATTAACCCTTCAGAAGACATGGAAGTTAGGAAACAGAAATGTTGTTGTTTTGCAGTACAGAAGTGGTTAGACATAGTATTATCAGTACAATAAGAATAAAATATGTGTGCAGTGTGACAAGGAAGAATGCGTCAAGAAAGCTTTTCATTCTGATATAACCCTGTGCTTAGCTTGACACCACGAGCAACCACAAGTCGGTTTAATGGAGTTTTGTTCTTATTTTGATCTTTACTGGTACAACAGTAAATACTTTAGGGGTGGGAAAAACTGTTGTGTTCTGAAAGTGTAATTCTCAGTTAGTCCAATGTCCCCAGTATCAAGTCTGGCAAGAGTTGCTGGAGGGCAAATTTTTGACATACCACAGAATAATGTAGTCTGCAAATGTTGCTCAGGGCAGAAACACAGTCCACTCAGGAACATGAACACAAGACGGATTTCATGCATTGTTCAGAATGCAACATGCAAGCGTCAGCTGCAGTCAGAGTGGTGAGGGTTGTCAGTTAGACATGCTAATGTTTGCAGTTTATGTTAGAGCAGACAAAAACATCCGTTGAAAATCATTACACTTTCTGGTTTTGGTTTAAGAGAGGGTACAAAAAAGAATTTGCTCACCAAGTTTCAGAGTACTGCTTCAGCATGTGGAGAGGGTTCGCCAGACCTGCCCTGCCTAGTAATGGCTGCCAAGCTGCGATTGGCTGGTCGCAGTTTAGGCTATGGGTTTTCAGTCGATGCAAAATGTGTTACTTCTTGGACAAATCTCTACTTAATCGTTTGCTTCTGAATGTGCCAGAGAGCAATTTGATCCACTTGCCAAGAGAGAAAGAAACAGCACTTACTCTTGTGTTGACAAAAAAAGGCATTGATCACCAAAGCACCACCACTTGCAGTGATTATTCACAAACAAAGCAACAAGTAGATGGCTTGTGCGTTTCTTTGTGCTCTCTGACAGGTGCCTGAATGTTGCACTGAATGAAAAAGGCTTTCAATTAAGTCTGCAAATATGTGGTCACTCCTTGTAGCCCAGCTTTAAAAAGCTTAATTACTTTAAAAAGTGTTCTGCCATCTGATCCAGGCAAGCCTCCAGCCTTAAATGGCCTTATGTAGTCTGCCCAGTTCCCAATGCCAGTGAGGTTCTGTGTGTGAGTCTGTGTGTTTATGTGAGAGTTTTCGTGTCTCCTTTCTCGCTGCCTGGGATGCTGTGTTTTTTGGAATTGCAGTCTTGGAAGCTTCGCAGGGCTACAGTACACGTTTTCAGTGGTGGTAATGACTCAGCCTGCTCAGGCATCTACAGCCTGGTCTCGTCCACTTTGCTCCAGTCTTCAGACACTCAATCTGTTTTTTGTAAATATGTTCTGTTTGTGCAGTGTCACTGTTTGCCTGCAAATAAGTCCACATTTCAATATTTGCACTCTTTTTGTTTACCCTTAAACTTTGTTTTACTCTGTTATTTTATATATCTTATTTATTGAATAAATTACATAAAAACAAAGTAGCCACTTTTCTTTTATTTTTCCTGTCCTATATGGCATTTAGGGCAGTTTTTGTTTCTGTTTTTTCTAGACCCTTGGATGAGCGTTCCATCTACAGATACTCAAACTTGTTCAACAAATGAAAAGTTGTGGTCATGTTCTATGTATTTTGGGAGTTTTAGTCACCTTGGGGAATGAGTTACATTTAACTGTCTAAGAACTTACACTTTGTCCGTTTTTATATGCTAGGTTCTGTATTTCATTTCATTCATTTCATTTTCATTTTATTATTGTGTCTTGCATACATGTATGCCCAGCCCGCATGGGCTTATAAGACACCAAAAAAGGAAAAGAAAGAATCAGACCAGATCCAGAACACCACTGGATCAGCACAATAGCATCAACACATCAAAAATTAATTAAACAAATATACCTGCCGCCTTTTCCAGGCTTGAGAAATAAAGCTAGCGGTTTTAAACACATTAAAATTAAACAACCACTCCAGCTTCTGCTCATCAGAACACCAAAATATTTCAGGATTTTGTCCATAGGTTTCATGAAATAATATCTCTCTCAAATCATCATACTTGGTACAGTATAAAAGAAAATGAGACTCACTCTCTACTTCATCTAGATCACACATTTCACATATTCTATTCTCCTCTGGGATTATATGTATTGTTAGACTCTGTACATTTAAATTTGACTACTTTTTGGTGAAAAAAAAAATAATAAAAAAAAATATGTATATATATATATATATATATATATATAGTGTTTGACTATCAGGATTGTATTTATAGTTTTGTGGAATGCCAGTCATCATTTTGCAAAATAAGATTTACTGAACATTTGTTGGGAAGATTTAAACTAATGCTGTGGATCTGGAAAATACAACCCAGACAAGTTATTACCCCTCACCAGAATCCCAGACAATGCACGATACACTTTTATCTACTAAGACTTGGTCGTAAACAGCGCTTTTTATTAGATGTAACCACAAAATACTGAAATGCTACTTAATGTGTGATTGAAAAAACACATTTTTAAGCAATTTCTTACTCTTCTGCTTTTGATTTAGTTTTTTCATGAAGTAGCTTTTAGAGGCTGTCTGCTGTTTTATTTTTCTTTTAATCTCACTCTTTGAAACCCAGAATGAATCTGTAGCACTAACATTTATCATTTTGCAACTTTTGTCTTTACATTTCCGTGCGTATTTGCCTTGTTTACAGCTACTATTTTTGCAATAATATAGGAAGTTTGTGCCTTTTTTTTGTATGAATGTTGAACAACGTGTTTGAGCAACTACTGTTTAGGAGTATTGCTCTTACTCCTTAAACATGTGGAGAAATCTAAGGCTTGACATTCCCAGTTACACATTCAAAGCTCTGATTGGACAATAGCTTTTCCAGGGGATTTTTTCAGCAAATGGATGATTCAAAACATGTTACTTCTATGACAAATCTTCGCTCAATTGGCAAAGCTATTGATCACCAAAGCACCGCTACTTACAGTGATTATTCATAAACAAAGCAACAAGTAGTTGGTTTGTGTATGTCTTTGTGCTCTCTGACAGGTGCCTGAATGCTGCACTTAATGAACCAGACTTTCACTTAAGCCTGTAAATATGCTACAGTGGTCACTCCTTGTAGCCCAGCTTTAAAAAGCTTTAAGTGTTCTGCCATTGGATCCAGGCAAGCCTCCAGCCTTAAATGGCCTTATGTAGTCTGCCCAGTTGCCAACACCAGTGAGGCTGTGTGTGTATGTTTATGTGAGAGCTTTTGTGTCTCCTTTCCTGCTCCGAAGGATGCTGTGTTTGTTGAGATCGCAGTCTTGGAAGCTTTGCAGGGCTACAGTACATGTTTTCAGAGGCAGTAATGACTCAGGCATCCACAGCCTGGTCTCGTCCACTTTGCTCCAGTCTTCAGACACTCAATCTGTGTTTGTTAATTTGTTTGTTTATGCAGGTCAGACATTTTGTGATTGCAGTGTTTCTGTTTGTATGGGGATAATACATAGGTCGCTGTTGGTCCATGTAGTATAGCATGGCAGTAATTTCATTCTTGGAAATAGTATTTGCATAAAAATGCCAACAAAGGAAACAGTGAATGAGAAAAATCACCACATTGACAGAGCGATGAAAAAAGAGCAAGAGAAATGGCTAGGAGGACAGATATCGTCAGGCTGAGAGTCATGAGGGAAAATTGAACTCTTTGCTTAATGTCAGTAATCAGGGAGCAAATCTTCCAGGCATTGGCTGCCTTTCAAGAACAGCCCATTAGATGCCATTACCCGAGCCTCTCTGTCTTTCGTTTCAGTGGTTTGGGGCCATTTGTCAGTCACAAGAGCTATACGGCTATTTATTGGAGATGATTCATTTGGGGCAACAGTGCAGTATTGGTTTCACACTTGTGTTAGCTGGCTACAGAACAAATACAATCACTTCTTGTAAAACAAACAAATAATCATCACTTGAGCAGTAAGCACAAGAAATCAAAGCAGGCGATGAAGATGATTATATGCTCAGATAATGAATTAAGAAATATGATGATGCACGCTGTTAATCAATTAAAAATTATAATTAGAAGCACAGATGTGACTTCAGGCTCACTTAGGACCAAACTCATTTTTTAACATTGATTCACACTACAAACACACAAAACCAACAAAAGCCTTACTATTAAATGTATTTAAACTTGTATTTGAAATGAAGTGAAAGTTATATCAGGAAGTGTAACTCTCTCTCTTTGCCTGCATCCAGTTGTTTAGACTTACCTGCTCTTGCAGACTCACAGATGTTGCTGAATTCACATGATTTAACTTATATAATTACCCAAAATGTATTGCAATATGAGTGTGATCTACTAGTTTTTCCAATTGAAAAAAGAGACCTTATTACGAATGTGTAAGTAATTACTTGGCTGGCTATAGAGGGAATCAAAATGCACGTTAATATTGAGGTTTTTCGGCCTGTCTGTCAGCAGCTAATATTGCCTTGCAGTCGGATGCCCCTCGCAGACTTGACACGATGACTGAACACGTTCGGTTATATAAGACAGAAGTCCGCAAGGGCTCAGTCTTTTGTCAATGCAAGGAAACGGACTATCATTTAAAGAAATTGCTTATGATCTGCATGCAGTATTGCATGCTGTAGAAGAAGTAGTATAATTTCCAGTTATAACAGATTGCTTCACTTAATATTCGGACACGGAAATATGGTCTTTGTATGACTTGTTCTGCAGCTATAAAGCCTGTACAGGTGAGTAAATTAGCCAGAAGTATCCACAGTAGCTCGGTCAGTGGAGCCGTTACGACATTTAACAGAGGCATCCTAATCTCAGTCTGAGAGAGATGGAGACCACAATTTCAACCATTAATGACTCACTGTTTCTTCTGTAATTGTTTTCTAGGTGTGGTGTTGAGTAGTGGCTGTCTTTGGGGTGTGTTTTCTGTGCCTGTCTCTGTTCAAGTCCACATCCTGTGTGTTATACAGCCCAATGCAGCAGTAAATCTATTGATTCTAGTGATTTTATATTTATATTTTCTTCCTATTTGTTTCCAGCACACATACACTTTTGATTATGCCCCTCTAGCTGTTTTTTTTTCTCCCTCCAATCTCCACCGCTCTCCTTTTTCCTCCATTCTCCCCATCTCCTCCTCTCTCCTATACTACCTGATGATTAGAGGGGTAATTGCCCGGCTCAAATGAATCTCCAAGCTTGGGCTAATTACATATCCTTCAAAGGATCTTTTTTTTTCTCTTTTTCCCCTTTTCTCCTCCTTGGCTCTGCATCAGGTGCTCCTTTCTTTAGAGAGGTAACCGCCTCAGTTAGCATGATTCACTCCGCGTCACAGTTTTCTAAACTACGCAGGTGCTCAGAGACACCCTTCAGTCTGTGCATGAGTGCACATTCACAAACTAAAACCAGAGAAGACAAACATTCTCTGATATACAATACCTGCACACAACTCTCCCACAGACATGTACAACATGTGTGGACAAACAGCCGCCTGTACATGTTGATGAAAGCCCTGTGAAATACATTTTCCATTCAGCTGAACAGTACCCCTCAAGAGCTGCACACAATAAGGCAAATTACTCTGAAATTGATTTTTTCCCCCCTGTCTATCTTAAAGTGACATCACAAGAGGCGTAGTATATGCACAAGTGCTGCGTTTTCATCCTGCGGCTTCCACACTGATTATTTTCTCCCTCTTTGGCTACCTCAGGAGGACATTATTGAGCTAAGTGTATTGCAATTCTGAAGATTGATTACAAAGGCTAAATGATAGGCTTTTCTCCTAAGTTGACGCTACGGCGGAGATGAGAACATACACGTCATGGGCTTTCTTAGTGTCAGCCACGCTCACAAGGCTTCCCCTTCCTGCTGCCTGCAGCAGATAATATTGTAGATTTATGGTGCAGATTGTCTCCTTAATCTGGTTGTTTATATCCCCCTTCCTCCAACCCACCTCTACCCTGGTTCCTGCTGGCTGTTTGTCCAAAGGGTATTACCCCAGGATGGAGGCAGGTAGATGGAGAGATAGAGCATTAATGTGTAGGTATTTTTTAGTGTCTGTTTGTGTGTTTCAGATGGAGAGGAAATATGTGGTCACACCGTGTGAGAATGAGGCTGTTGCCCATCCTCGAGTGTTTTGTATGCTGAATGTGTGTAGTCATGTGTGATGCCCAGCAGCCATCTGTGTATGTGTGTTTGAGTGCTGTGCTGTTTTTCTTTCCATTCAGCGATCTATCACCTCACCTCATTCATCTCCAGCTAACCCAGTCATTTTGGTCCCAGTTGGAGTCGCAGACCTCACATATAGTGTATTCAAATACCTTCTGTGGCCCTCAGTCACTGTCATAACCAATGTGAAAGACCATGTTTGCAAAATTGACTTTCTTGCTGTAAAGCAGCTCGATAAAGCCAGAAAGAATGCATTAGAATGATACAGGCAATGTTTTCGTATACTGAGCTTTGCTGTGCTGTGGAGGAAGGGTTAGGAGAATGTGTGTGTCCAGCAGACCTGCCGCAGTAGTAGGTGTTCCTGATGTTACATGGTGGTCAGGCATACACCGATGACATTACCTGCCCACTCCTTCAACCCTTGTTTAGCTTCTTTAAAAATCAGTACTTTGTCCGACAATTAACTGTAAAATTACAAACAGCAGCAGACATGTAATCCGTGCAGCAGCGAGGCCGGCAGCAGAGACGCAGCACAGAGTGACAGGAGTCACATTTCACTTCACAAGAGTTAGGAAAGTTGACTGACAAGAGGATTTGCTGTTATAGTGAAAAGCAAAAGTGCCTATTTGGCATGTCGGATTTAAACCCAATGCTTATAGGGAGTCTGATGAAGTTAATGAGGTAAAAGTAATTATCTCACTAAGAAGTTGGAGGTGTGCTACGCTGTCGCCTGCAGCTCTTTATCTAACCGCTCCTTCATTGTCCATAACTCCCATATACTGAATAGAACTACTCCCTGACATATTTCAAACAGACCTGCTGTCAGCAAATGGAAATAACTGACCATTGTTTTGCTTGATGAAAAACAGTGATAAGTGCCAAACTCAGTCAACAGGTGCATTTCCTGTGACCAGCCTGCTTCAGAATAAAGATCAGTTCGCGTTTTGCTTTTAATGTGAAGCTGCAGCTGTCAGAAAGGTTTTCTTTGATTTAGCACTAAATTGACACAGTGTTCTCTAGATAGTGAGTGACTTTTCATGTACAAAGATGGTGTTATCCCAAGCTTTTAGTCGTACCCAGATTTAGAGACCAGGGTTTGTATGGAGTGATGTGTCCTTCAAAATATATAAGATGTTGCAAATCAGTTGTGCAAACCAGTAAAAGTATTTTTTAGGAGACCTGGTGACACTTGAACAGAAATTTCCTTATGTAGTACATCATGGTAGACATTGGATGTGAAGGCTTTGTTTATGTGTGTAGGCATGTTTTCTGGACCAGTGGGCGATGGGTAGTGTATCATTCATGTAAATTAAAACAGTAAATTAAAAGCAGTAAGTGAACTGTATTTTTTATTAAGCATTCAGCCTCTGTTGGCTGGTAGCCAAATAGATAATGGCTTGATCGGGGATGTGGTGCTCTGCAGCATGTTGCTGCTTAGCTGTTATGTAAACAGTGGACAGTGAAGGATTTGGCATCGTAAAGTG
The DNA here is from genome assembly GCA_903131615.1 of Diplodus sargus. Lineage (NCBI taxonomy): Eukaryota > Metazoa > Chordata > Actinopteri > Spariformes > Sparidae > Diplodus > Diplodus sargus. The sequence continues at coordinate 12,195,889 of CAEMYA010000024.1, forward strand.
AAACATGCTGTTTGTCACTTGGTTGAAAGCTCTTTTGTCAAATACGGAAAGATTAATAAACACTTCACTAGTCTGCTGCTGTTTGTGTATAAATGTGTGAAGATGTGAATAAACCGACCGAACCACCTGTT
>CAEMYA010000024.1:12196044-12256590 GCA_903131615.1 Diplodus sargus
TTTTTTGCATGTTAATCTAAGAGGAAGGCTGGGTATCACTGCTTTGACGCAGTTAAGTCTCTGTTTTCTGTCACAGCTTTTTTAACGCTTGGACATGCTGGACTAAACATCCTTTCCAGAAAATAAACATTGAGTACACGGGTTCACTGTTACACATTTAGATTCATAAAGATTTCATACCGTAAGCCTCAAGTGCATTAGTCACACATACTGTACACTTCCTCTGTCACGTTGATTCCATGTCCTGGCCAATATGTTAACACAGTAGGTTTTTAGCTCTCCTGCCAAGTTTCAGAGTGTTTTTAATTCCTCTCTTGAATTATTGAACAAAGAAAGCCGGAGAGTTACAGTATGATGCATCACAACATGATATTGAAATGATTAGATCTCACCATGCTGGAGTCTGCACAATTAGATACAGATATTTTTTTTCAAATGGAGACTGATTTCAAATTTTGGAACATTCTGTTGCTTGAAAAGCTGAATTTTTAAAATCTAGTACAACTGCAGACACAGTATAGACAGTTTTAGAAGAGTGATGAAGCCTTAAAATTCAGCAATATTGGGGATGTTATAAAATCCAATAACAATTCATCTGCCGACAGTCACTTTTCTTTGAAGATACACACAAACAAACAATACAGACCCCTTAGATTCAAGTTTTATAGAGTTGTGGCCAAGAGACACATTCAGTGGAATATTTTACAGTGTAAAATGAAACACGTCAGAAGAGGACAAACCCTGTAATGTTTAAACTTATATAAATAACTCAGAACTTTTGGCAGTTTGGCATGTCTGTTCTGTGCTGTTATCAGCTGACATACATTTATATCTACGTGAAACTTAAAGCTATGCATATACTAGTTATACTGTAGCGTACAACTGCACTATAACCAAGCAGTTGTTTATAAAGTGCCAAAGGATGCTACATAGTGGGGGTTAAAATAAAGTGTCATTAACAAGTAGTTGGACGGTATTGGTACCATAGGGGTCCTCATTCACTGGACCTATAAAAAAGAATTGCACTGTGACAAATACTGGTTTGGTGCAGAGAGAGTCATTATATATTTTCTCCATTTGTATCCCACAGAGTGAATGGGATCAATTAACAATATGATGTGCTATTATTTCTGTTATTGTGTTCCAGATGTGCAATCCTATTTGTGCTCCCATAGATAAAGAAAAAACTACTGCAGAGGTATATGCTAAATATTTTGTTAAACTGGTTATCTCATAAAACTGACTAACATTAAGACAGGTGTTTTAAAGAATTTAAAACCTGGTTTTGTCTAACTGAGACCTCCCTACTAAAAAGTAAAGAAGTAAATAGGAGGCCTTCAGGGGAGAAAAGCAAAGACACAAAGATGGAGTCTCAACAATCCATCTCATCTCCATGCTACTGTGTTCCTGCTGAACATAATGAAGCTTAATTGAGTCATAAAAATGAATGCTTTAGTTGAGCTTTTAGTTAAGTTTTTTTGTATCTGATGGAGACATTTGGTGTTTATAGATTGCTTGAAGGGACAATTTGGTTTTGGTGGAATTACTTTTTGTCTCTACTTCTTTGTGACATGTAAACATTTGTAAAGGTAAAATAGCAGGTACAAGGTAAAGCATCCAATTCATGGATGGACTTGACTTCAGTTACGCAATCAGCTTCTTATCAGCTGTAAAAACAAGATGTTAATGTTTAGCTTTGGTGAAAATAGAGCAAAACATGGTATAGTGTCAGTGCTTACACTGATCAACAGCCACTGAAGGAGGGCTTATTAAATCCTGCATAATTTCCAATGGACAGCCTGAAAATGAGACTCAAAAATCAACTATCTTTTTCAGAATTGCTTTTAAATTTTGCAATCATAGTGTTGTAGTGTTTAATTGTCCACCTTAGTACACATTCACTTACTTTCCAGGCCTTTCTGTTTCTCCTTCCTTGTCTGTGCCCACACTGTTGTCTTTCTTCATCAGCAGCATGGTTGATAGAGATGCCAAAAAAAACACACCTTGCGTTTTAGATTCTTTTTTACCCCGACTCTGTTTTTAATCATCTAGCCTATCCAAACTATCAAAACCAACCTGGCATCGAATGGCATCACAACAACATTTTTTTAATGTTTTGTACAAGCTTTTACAAAACATATAGAAATAAATCAAAAAATGACAAGCTAGGTTGCAAAAAGTACCCAAGGAAAATATATGTGACACAAATGGAAAAGTGTCAATATTGGTGCCATTTAATAGATAACAAATGACAGTTAATTTAGATTACAATTGGGGGTAAAGTTTGGAATGGATGGAACAGCAGTTTTTGCAGTCTTTTACAAGCAGAGAGTTATGATACTGTAGATATTGTCTTGGCCATAATAAATGTCAAGGATTACTTTTGTGGTTTTTCTACTTTGTTATAGTTATTTACCTCTGTCCGTGGAGTGACGCCTCTGGAGTAAAGGCCTGAACTTAGAGCTGTCTTTAACGTTAAATTTATAATCCACAGCTGTGCAAGAGCAAGACTTTACTGGGGCCAGAAAAAGTATTTTACAGCCCAAGCGTGAAATGTATTGCTCTGCACTGCACTGTATTTTCTTGAGGAAAATGTAGTGATGGATATCTCCCTCTGACATTACTGAATAAATCTAAAGAGAATATACAGTGTAAACTCCAGTGCACACCTGATTGGCAGGTGTGAATGAGAGTAAAGTCGTCTGAAAAGAAAGTGGTACAAAACATCTTTGCATACTAATACATTTGTTTAAAGTATTAACACATGGTCAAAGATGCTGCTTTCAATATACTTTATTTTCAGTCAGTGTATTGCTCTTTTTAGCTGATATAAACAGCATTTATGTAGTCATATTAATCTCTTGTTGTCTGTGTTGGGCCAGCTACAAATGAGCAGTGCATGTATCCACAAATTCAAGATACGTCATTAAAAGAGTGAAAGTGTTAATGTTTGTATTTTCTTGTGGGTTGTCTTGCATCAGCATTTTTGCTGCAACAAAGCAACTAAACCAAGAAAAAAAATTCACAGTTTCACTGAAGCTCAGTCATTTAAATCTCATGAAGTGAAGAATGCTAAAAAGATGAATGATTAAATATGTACTATGATCAAGTAAAAAGGCAAAGATAGCATTGGAAATATAAAGGAGTGAAAGTATGCATGCAAGAGGAAAATAGATTGATTTACAAGCTAAATTATTTAACTAGTCTATTAATTATTTATGTTCTAATTTGTACTCTCCCTCTAGTTTATCAGCTAGGAAACAGCAACTTTATTGTTCTACCTCATTTCTCTCTTCTTTGTGGTGCTGGCCAAGTTGAGAGCTTATAACATGATTTGTGTTTAACCCTTTCCTGCTGTGTACAATACCCAAGGACAAATTCTCAGCTCAAAGGGATCTTTTAATGGGGTTTGCAATGAATTCTGTCAGAAACTTAGCATAAATTTGGTATTTCATATTTCACCAAGGACAGTTATGGGTGTTGAAACAGTGAGAAGCCCATATACAAGGCACTTCAACAGGAGTGGATAAGTGCTCATTGGGAATAACGGCGGTGGTTGCAAGGTCTATCCTATGTGTTGTGAGAGGTGGCCTGTTACCAAATAAAGTGCACTCAGATGTCCTTGTTTATCCAGAGGTTGAAGGACAGCCCGGTGATGACCTCACTCACCACAGTGCACCATGGTTTAGCGTATTGATCGATCGGTGTGCTTGTGTGTGTGTGTGTGTGTGATGCGGACAAGGACACAGACAGTTGTGATATCGTGTCCCCTCCCTCTCTTTCACATTTTCTAAAGGTCTCTTTGTGTTTCCAAATTCAGCAGAATTATCTCTACTTGTGGTTTCAGTTAGCATATCTGTTCCGTCATAACACCATCAAGGTAATGCAGCTTAAGAGGGTAGGACACAATATTTGGGATGCAGCCTTTGTTTGTGTGTTGTACACCTGCTCCCATTGTCAAAGTAACACTGAGGCAGCAATAATAAGCATATCACAATGTCTGGATTACTGCTGTAATAATCTCTGAAAGACCCAGGGCATTATGTTGGTGCTCAGGCTTAGAGTCAAAAGATAATCTAATTGAAAGCGCTATTTTATCTCCCTTTCCAATTTTATTGAGTTAGCTCGCTGACCTGTGTGTGTGTGTGTGTGTGTTTGTGTGTGTGTGTGGGTGTGTGTGTGTGTGTTCGTTTTTGTGTGTGTTTTACCATTCAAAAGTCACCTACGCTATCGTTTTGCTTCAGGGATGTGACCACATTTCACGGTAAGTACAGTTAAAGGTTATATGGGCCCAGCCCCCTCTCTATACATCAACGACCTCCACATCTGCACTTGTCAGGGCTTCTGGATCTTTACTCGTCTCCTACATGTGATAACAAACATACTTAAATCAGCTATGAAAGGACAGTCAAAGTCGATTATGGCAAGATTTCCCCAGCTGGACTTTCCCTGGAGTCCCACTAAATGTTTTATGTCTCATGTATTCTTCTTAGCTGAGATCAACCTATTTAGAAATGAGTGTTGATTCTTCTTATTTTCTAGATTCTTTGTCTCACTGCGCCCTTTTGAATGTCACACACATTGACCAAATTACTAAACGTAATTATATTGAGTTCTTTGAAACTACAAGGTCAAGGGCAACAATTGTTAAGCAGCTGCCATTTGGAGCAGGGACTTGCAAAGTTGATACTTTCTGCACTTTCAAACATTATAAGAAATGTTGAATGATCAGGATTCTGTATCCTGTTGTCGTTGTTATGCATGGAAAAAGTAGTCAAGTGACAACAAGGCAGGTGCTACTATCTAAAACTATCACTAAAGTTAATGGAGGACATGTTGGCATCATCATATGCCAATTCTGATGAGGCCTTAAAGGTTATGGAAGTCAGATCAAGCAAAAGAAGAGGGACACCCTCAGCAGATTCTGAAGAGCATCCATCAGCAGGTCAAAGACATCAGCAGCAGCAAGATTGGTTTCTCTGGAGAAAACCTCCATGAAATTTCCAGGCAGGAAGAAATGACTTGCCTTCTCCACTGGAGGATCAAGGAAAATCAGGGAAGTGAGTCCCACAAGTGAAAAAGAAGAACAACAGGGATATCTATGCATGTGGGACTAGGTTGAAAAAGACGGCCTTTATTACCCAATGTGACGGTGAGGAATGCAGTCTAAATTGTTGGGATTGCACATGTTAATAAATGGTAGACCCAGTTTGTGTCTCTGGAGGCTGCTGCAAGGCCACCAGGCACCTGTTAGCCCTCGAAGGGGGTCCACTCTTTTGGCAGCCTTACCAAAGTTATCTTCCATGTTCTTTAGACGAGTAACTACAGGGAGTTGTCTTTGCCACACTGTTGGGTGCAATCATCAAATCCGTCCTCACAAGGTACCATCATTATCTCTGGCCAAACACAGAAAAATAACTTCAGTCTTCCATTCAGCATCCTTTTTATTCTGGGTCTTGTCTTTTTATTTAGTTCTTTGAGTGTGAGAACCGTGTTTTTACTGACATTAATGTTATTACTTACTGTATATTATTTCAGACTTCAAGCACTGTGTAATCTAGTTATAATTTGAGTATTCTTGTAACAATAGAGCAAATAATCTTTTAGTAAGGTCAGCATGGTGGTGCAGTAGTTGTTCCCTTACAGAGAGAAGGTCCTGGGTTCAAATCCCACTGGGGCAGGCCATTTCTGTGCAAAGTTTGCATGTGCTTGCGTGGGTTTCCTCCGGGTTCTTCAGTTTTCTTCACCATTAAAAACATTTATATTAGGTTGATTCGCTGGTCAGTGCACTTACACATGCCTCCTGATGGCAATTTGATCAACCAATAAGGATTGCTGACATCTCGGTGGTCTGTAGTAGTGTTTCCCTCTCTGTTTGCAGATTAGACTTAACAGTTTTACTGTCACAGCCTCAGAGTATTCAGAGCAGGATATGATAACAGTACATTGTTCGAAAAAATAATTATGCATTTCAGCTTTCATCTATAGTTTATGTACTCCATTCTTACTTATAAGTCATTACTTCTGATGTATCCCACTGCCTGCTACAGAAATAGTCTTTTTGTAGTGCACAATTGGATTTAATTTAATCTAATCTACGATCAGATGAGGAAATGACATCTGATTGCAACCTGCACAAATACATATAAATGAATATCCTCTCATGTTGACAGCCACCACTGTGAGCCACCCTCCTCTATCTGCCTCTGTGATGGCTTTGTTCACATTGTTTTTATTCTTTCTTCGCCTCATTTACTCCCAAGTCTTCAGCTCTAATTGTGTTTTTAAATCTCTCTACAGGACGAGAAAAGTTTTTCCCACATCCAGATTGGTTGATTGGTTAGTTTGGTTGTTATTGTTCAGAGGTTTTAGTTTGCTGTGCCCGCATGGGCCTGTCAGGTTGGAAATAATCCATGTAAAAATCATTAGCCAAGCAGTAGCATTTGGCAACGATGACACCTGTTGCTGGCATCCAGTGCAGTGACAGATAATCAGTGCTGGAAAGCTTCCTAAAAATAACATCTGATTATGAAACCAGAGAGTTCCTGTGTTGATCACTATTCTTAGATCTTTAAGACGTTTTAAGTGCTACACAGCAATTAGATCTAATTGTAGAATGTGAGTATGTTTCTATTTGTGAATGGGGAGCTGCTTTTTAACCCAATTAGTTCTGGGGTTTACCAAGTCTGAATATTCTGTTTTCAGCAGCACCTTATTTAACATTCATGTTATTGCACACATTTGACTTTGGGTAGCTGACCTGATATTTTCACAGTTTTGTTTTATTGTTAGCCACTGTGCAGCATTAATGAAGCAGCTTGGGGTTAAGTGGCTTCATCAAGGACACCGTGGTGGAAGTTTGGGGCGAAGGAACCCCAAACCTTTTATGACTGTGATTCATGAAGCCAATTACAGGAATTTAAGCAGTGAAACGGGTGCTTTCAAAATTGCTTTTTACTAATTCTGCCGCTGCCTGCAGCTTCACAACTTTATGTTAGTGTGTGTATGTCTTCTGTTTGTGTGTGAGTTTGTCTTTATGGTGAGAGGGACAAACAGAAAGTCTTTTTTTAAATCTCTAGCCTGCATGACTCATCTGACATGGGAATTCAAAGACCTTTGAAAATCTGGTTTCACCTTATTAGATTGTTGCAAGTGAATTACTGCCATTCAGTGACGTTGTTATGAACTGGAAACACAATGAAGAGCACTGACTGAACTGACAAAACATATCCAAATGTCATTGACCAAGAACAAGGGAGACCCGTGAAAATATTTTAAATCACTTTTTTTCGATAAATGAAGGTACTCTTTTGAGCTGTTGTTTTGGCTTTGCTCACCAAAACCCATTGTTTGTACCTTGACATGCACAATGAAATGAAAATTTCAGAGTGTAATTCTTGTGTACCGATGTGAATTCTGCTATTTTAGGGTATTTGAAAATTATGTTATCAAAAATATTTTTTTGAGTAGGTCCAAATCAAAATCCACTTATTTTCTCTTGCCCCAGTCCAGACAATCACGAGCACCACTGGTTCCATGTGTAACTGCGCCATACGCCAGTTAGCTATCAGCAGATAGATAGATAGATAGATAGATAGATAGATAGATAGATAGATAGATAGATAATTTCCCTGTGTGTTTGCTATAGATTTGTGTTGGCCATGGAATTAGCAGTTTTGACAGGAGAACCAGCACTGTAGGTATGGTCAAGAGAAATCAAGGAGGGGATTTGCATGTGAGATTAGAGACACAGTTCTGTTTATTTTGTTTTATGGTGTTTGGTTTTAATTTGTGGGTTTAAGAGCTCTCAAAAACACTCAGTAAAATCAATCTGCGGGAATTTGTTTTGATAATTGAGTGACATACTGTGAGTGCATTCAGTGTTCACACTGACACATATGGTATAAGGACAAGATGTCATAATGTAATATGTAAACTATAGAGAGAAGAATATGTTCCATAGGAGTATGTTTATCATTTCCCCATGTGAATTGCTGGAGTGGCAGGAGCTGAAGCTCAGTGAGGTCAATTAGTGCAGCTGGGTTGTTTCGTGTCAGGCCACTGAACTTTGATTACACTCCAAGGTTTCTGTAATTTCAAATATCTAACTGTCGGTTGCATTTTAACAGACTTGAGTTGCTGTGCGGTAGTGTGTTGAATGTTTGATAGAGTTGCTTCACTCTGCTGGCTTTGCTAATCAAGTATAACAGAGAATAACACAGGCATATTATCTGGGTGCAGCAGTGGCATCCCCAGCTGTTTATGCAAATGAAAACTACATGTTGCTCACTGTGATGATTTCAGATAATGTACTCCCTATGTTTCCTGCGAAAAAGTTCTAGGGTTTGTTTTAAAATAAGTTTATACGGATGTAGAAGTCTGTCAAACATCATGTTTTGCATTCGAGTAAGCGGTGCCCTACCTTGTTTTCACTCACTGATATGTATTTTTTTCTGTACTTCACAATAATTTTGAAAATGATCATGGACTAACTCAAGAAAAAAATATGATTCACAATGCGTCACGATATCGATAGTATAATGATACGGCGATTCTGTGATAATCCGTACATTGCAAGATAACCATCTAACGATACATCACAATACCTGTTGAATTGAAGAATCAAAAATACCCCTATAAAGGCAAAGTGCAGGAGCAAAGGCTCACAATACAGTATTTTGAGATGCAAGACAATTAAGATGTAAACCATCAACTTGAATTTAGAAGAGAGTGAATACTGTTAAAATGTTCATCATAATACACGTTTTCCATTGGTGAAAGACTTACCTACAGAAATGTACTGTAAGCATGTCAAACATTTGTGCCTCTGGCAGCACAGACCCTCTGCGACTGGTTCCTGTGGTTTGAAATAATAGGTTTGTTCCAGCAGATTTCAAAAGACACTTTCCGTCTCCATAGGGTGTTATCAAACTCTTCTCCGGCCTGCCAGTTGAGGCCTAAAATGAAAGACATTACTACAGTCATTAGTTAGCCCATTAAATACTTAATTATGCGATCCTGCAGTGGTGACTACGCTACAGTGAGCTCGCATTTTTAGCGCATTTTCATTTGCTTCTGTTTGACCTCCTCTCCCCCGCTGCGTATTTTTCCTTTTCTGCTAATTAAGAGAGCAAGCCATTAAAAGATAGTTTTAATTATTGGTGTATTGGTTTTCAGGTTTCATGCATGTCTGGTGGCTTTGGTGTTATTCTTGGGAATTATATTTAATCCAATTTCACTTTGGAAAAGACATAGCTATTCGATGTTTTGTCACAATTTATTTTGGCAGGTCAGAGCTGATACTCAACCCTTTTTGATTAGAGCATTTGTCTTACAGTACTAGTTATCTTCAGCAACAGATATGTTTTCCGGCTCATGATTTTTTATTTTTTATTATATTTTATTTTAAACAAAATGTCGTATTGTACCTATAATTTACCATTGCAGACTGCCAAAGTAACGTCTGTGTATGGGAAAAACTGACTTTGTACTGTTTTGAATTTAGTATTTCAAAAAGGATTAGCAGATCATCAATTATTAATTTTTTCACTGCTGGGTTGTATTTCTTTCACACAAGGTTGTAGTTGAATATGCCTCCTTTAAGTATTTAGTATTTAACAGGTGTTAAGTTTTTCCTTTAGTAATGCCAGCAGTGTGTTAATAGTCAGCTCTCAGACTTTCCTCTGGCTGTTTGACAGGCCCTTATGTGCTTCAGTGGGTGTTCACACACACACACACACACACACACACACACACACACACACAAGTTCACGAGTCCTAAATCGTGACGTCAAAATACAGATCAAAACGATTACACATAAGACACAAATACAGTACAGAATACAGCACTTACGTATGCAATGTTTAGTGTTTCTCTGATGCATTGCTGGCGTCATACTTTAATTCCCAACTGTGTTGAGTAAAGCTGCTGGCTTTGTTTGATTTCCCTGCACAACAACTGACTTCCCAGAACTCACAAATTACTTACTGGGATTAAAGGAAATGTAGTTTGTATTTATAAAGGCTTTTGATTCTTGCAGACAGAGCGCAAATACATACACACATGCTCATTAACACACATTTAGTAGACCTGTGTTTTTTTTAAAAATGGCAATAAAAAATGTAATTTTGATCACAGTAAACCATTTGTCTGTGACTTACAAACAAAAGCTGAAGACAGAATTGTATTTAGTCGTACCATTTTTTTGCCTTATTAGATGTAAATCTTTTTGAAAAGGGATGGTAGGGCAGGACATGGTTCAGGGAGGAAGCAATTTAAAGTGTAAATCAATGAGATAAGGTTCGGTCAGAAAAAACTGCTTGATGTTTTTCAAAAAGTGCATCGTGCTGTATGATGCAGTGCCCTGTTTCACACTTTCAGAGGAGGGCACCAAAGTTAGAAATTTTCCAAGTTTAGTTTAGTTTGGGATCTTAATTTCATGGTTTTGTCCATCATTCCTGTTGGTACAAAAATTGCACATAACAACATTGCTAAAAGAGATCCGATGAAGCAACCAACATGAGAAGGGCAGGTTGATGTTTGGTCAAACTAATTTGGAAGAAAAATAACAAAGGTAGTTGCTAAAATGAATTCCCAGACTTTACCTTTTAAACACCCATGACAGCTTACAGACTTCCCGAACGTTGAACATTGACCTACCATCTGTATCTAGTTGTATTTATTCCTCTGCTTTTGAATACAAACATTTTGGGTGCTCTCACTTCTGGTTTCACTTCCACATAAAGCCGTTTAAATAATTTAGCTAAACTTGGCTTGTTCACAAGTGTCTCATCGTCACACTGCTTTTGGTTTCCACTCATTCAGACTTCATTGTTGCAACCTTGCGGTATGCCCAGATCCAAAAAATTACTCTGGCAGTGTGAAAGGAGGGAGAGTCTCTTGTTCTACTGTGAAATAAACCTCATTAAGATGAATTAAGTTTCTAAAGTTGCATTTTGAATATATGCTGCTTTGACTTCACATAAAGCTTGGATATACACATAGAGTTAAGCTGGATGACGAAAGCCCATATGGCAGATGAATGCTCAACCTTTTAAAATGATGACTTGGCTGCTGGTAAATCAAACACCCACCCTTTGCTGTTGCCAAATGGTCCATCGCCTCTCATTGAGTCATTGTGTGCAGGCTGAAATCTGCTGAAGCCAGTTTTCTTACAGCCTTGAAGATGAGCACATGTGTATTTGTACTATTTCCAGTGCTCTGTAATATTATTGTCAGTATTTTGTTAAATGTGTCATAATACTGACAAAAACACAGAGAAAAACACTCAAACTGTTTTACATAACATTCACCTTCAAACAGTAAATGCTACAGTCACATGCATGTACGTTTAAGTACACATCTCACAAGCTCACTTGGAAAACACCCTCCTCATAAAACTACCTAAAGCCATCTTTAACAGCATGCGCTTCAGATGGCAGCAAACAATAAATGCTGAAATGTGTTTGAACTTCATAACCAGATCTATTAGACAAGGATGTGAGCAAACATCATGCAGTCAGCTCATATTTACCAGCCTGCTTGTAAGTGTCAAAAGACTTATTTCCAGAGGTCAAACCAGACACCTGAATTTATTTTGAGCGAAGAAGGGGAATTGAAGGGAAATTGACAGAGTCTGTATGAGGGGTCTTATCCTTTCTTTGCCCTTCACAATCCACTTTAATACGATAAAACTGATACTTTTTTTTAGATGAAAGTCCTGCTCAGAGAGGCTTTGAACCAAAGTTCAAATGCCACACAACCACATGAAAGGCTGTTAAAAATGCATAAAGCCTTCTGTGGTGCTGACTCCTGAAGGTAGTGGTATTCAAGGTTGAGGTCATGAGAGTAATGCCTGATATTGGCATATTATCTCTGTTTTATGTAAGCTAAACAATTTAGTTTTGAGCATTAGAATTAGTCCGTTGATCATTTGTATTTGCATACCTAAGGTTCATGGGGCAAAATAGAGGCGATGCAATATTTTGTTTACTTTACTCATTCCCCAAGACAATGGGTTAGTACGTTTTTTACTATTTTTATATTACTGTTGGGCTTTAACCTACTGCAGTCTAAGTTACTCTTTAAACTGACATGTTACTATTTGTTATTTAGTTTTTTGTTCTAAATTTGTATCCTTTGTGCTTTCGAATGTCAAATAATCATCAATTTGAAACATTTTGAATTCATATGTGACAGTTTTATAGTCAAATTTGATCTAATTCTTTGAAAATCACCATATTTTATCTTGAGTAAATAACTCCTACAGTAATATTTACACTGGGTCAAAAAAAGCCATTTGGTCAGGGTAAATTATCCAGTTGGTGCCACATTGACCCCATATGTATATGCACATTTTGAGTGATTCCAGTCCTAAAGCATTGCAAAATGTTTTCATTTACAGTCATAACAAAAGAAAAATTAGAATGGCACTCAGTAGAGCGCACACCTCTGCCAAGACCCAACAGTGTCCTCTTGTACTCACTCATACCAGCCACCTTAATACAAATTCTTTCATCAAGATATATGCATTATAACTGAGAAATGTTAAAGTTCCGAGACACATCCTCCGTCCGAGGTTTATGGTGACACGTTTTTGTGTCATCCTACTTACATGGGTCATGGATGTAAAACATAACCTCCTTGGCAAAGTAATGACTGCATGGTATCTCAAATAGCTCATGGGTTTCTGTTTAGTTCCTTGAACTAAAGGCGAACACTGAGCAAAGAATGTGCAATAAATATATTACAGGGTCCAATTAATGTCTGTAATCTTGTTCCGCATCTAATATTTGGACATCTTTTTTTGTTACAAAGCCACTAAATTGATTTCATCTTCTACAGTATAATCAAAGGATTTTGATGCAAAGGGTGGACTTTTTTTAATAGTGTGCTTATCACATTATTTTGCTATAATTCATCTTGTGAATTTGATTGGCAGACTTTGACATGCGTGGGCTGCATTGAGCCAACCACTGATCTTTTTTAAGGTTTCTTCTGTCCCCCGCCATTCTTGTCACATCTGTCACTTGAAACTCCCACGGGAAGAGCTTTGTTTAGAACAGAACTTTATAAAGGAGTTACCAGTATTTTTCAGAGAGTGCAGCTTGTTTGCACTATAAGAGTATTTGTAATTTTAATTGGAGAAAACAGAACCAGCAAAAACCTTCAGCCCGAGCCTGCTGTAACGGTTGCCTCCCAAAACTGAATGGCCACCAAAGCTCAGTGTGGGTGTCGAATTAACATTTATATTTACATACAATTTAAGCATTTAGTTCACGTTCACAGCAACACAATGACAGAGGGGGAAGGGGTTTAAGGACATTTGAACAGGACACTCTGTCTGTACAGAGTAGTGTCTGTACCGGAGATACAATAATATGTCTGTTCTAGATATTTGGCAGTGTTCAACAATGCATTTCAATTCAACATTCTGCTTGTCAGATTTGTCAAGACTGATTTGTCATTATTTGTCAAAGCCCAGAAGAACCACATTGTTATAAAACAAAATCACTTTTATCTTACTTCTCTGTAAAACTATATAGTACGATTGAAAGTTTGCTACAGTCAATAGAAAACAGGTCTAACGTTGAGCTATTCTCCGGTAAGCAGACTCCAGATTAAACCACGGCACCAATTCCTGCTTCACCCCATCCATCTTGCCAAGGTGTGGATGTCCCACGACTCTCGTATTTTATTGATGAGCCTTTTCTCCACTGCAGTCACGTGTCATGGTGGAGGCTGCAGATACGTGGCACCACAGCTTAACTGAGTCATCATGTTTTTACAGGCCTTGTACCGCTTATCAGCCCCAACTCGTGCTTGTTCCCTGAAAGCACGCTAATCTCTCTATGTGATTATTTTGACCCCAGGCCATTGATTACACACCATCTAGGCTAGAATGTCATTGGAACACAGGCGGTGACCAAATTTTGCATCCTGGCAGTGCTCTCATTCCCCATCGATTCAACCAGACCCATTTATCCCCCCCTTGCTTTCTGTCGTGTGGAAAATGGGCTCCGACTGCCGCTGCGGCTTTTCGAAGCAGAAATGGACCTGTTTTTATTACGAGTTAGGTCAGAGTGGGATACATTTCATTTCTAAAAATTTTTCCCGGTGGGTATGCGAGGATTTTTTTTTCCGCGTGAGTGACAATGCAATTGGTAGAGGAGGAAGGAGGCTGTTGCTATGTTACCCTCTGCTGCTTAATATCCCTTTTATTCATGTTCACTTTATGGCTGTCACAACAGCTGTCGAGGGGTTGAGCATTGTGGAGCCCCACTGTACACTGCAGGGCGGCTCTAGTTTGGCACGCCAGTCTTTTGATTTTTTTTTCATTCTTCTCTCTGAGCAGGTCAGTCGAGGTTAAAGAGCTGGAGGCAATAAGAAAAGAGGAGGAAAATGCTTTCAACATGAATTCAGACTCTTAATCTCTTCTCTGTGCTCTGTGCTCACCCCTATGATGGAAATCAAATAAATCTCTCATCTTTACATATAGAGACAGACAGCTGGAGGCTCATGTCTTTGGCTCGCTCTGTCACTGGCCTGTTTAACCTAATGGCCATTGGGATTTTGCAGACTAATATTAAAAAAACAGCAATGAGACAATACTGGGGATTTTACAGGTTCATTTGTTTTTTACTTAGGGGATAGTTTGGGGATGCTATGTGAGTAAAAATGATAAATCCACTGAGGCCATTTTAAGCAACATTGTTATGTCTTATAAGATTGTAATAAGTGTTAATAATAGCATCATGAACATGTTTATCATCATTAGACATTTAGCACTAAAACCTTCGTAATTCTTTATGATAGCATTGATTGTTGCTGTGCCAGCCTAGAGAAAGGTGCACACTGGTCTGTATCTCCTAGTCAGCACTGATGAAGTTACAGTTAGTTGTGAAGTTAACTATTGCTTTTCAGAGCTAATGTCGGCCTAATTGCCCAGGCTAGCTTGTTTTCTGGTTAATTAAGTGGATCTAGAAACCTGATATCAATATGCGTCGCAACACAAATCAATACAGTACGAAAGGTGTTTGGCTTATGGCTCACTGTTTAGTTTCAGTTTTGGCCCTCAAAGGGAAAAAGTTCACTCCTGATTTTTGGGATTTTACAGCTGAAGGTAGGCAGGAAAGAAGAGAGCAGAAGAGGGATGATGAAGTGCGGCAAAGAGCCCCAGGCCTTCAACAAATGTGTTTGAAATGCTAATATAAGGACTTATTAGGGTCTTATTACATATTAACTAACACTTACTTCAAAGCCCTTAGAA
Organism: Diplodus sargus; assembly: GCA_903131615.1. Taxonomy (NCBI): domain Eukaryota; kingdom Metazoa; phylum Chordata; class Actinopteri; order Spariformes; family Sparidae; genus Diplodus; species Diplodus sargus. The sequence continues at coordinate 12,211,314 of CAEMYA010000024.1, forward strand.
AAATGCATTACCTATTGATTTTTCAATTTTAGTTGTCATGCTCTTGTGAATGGTTGTTTCCTTTCTTACTTGAAAACATTTTGTCAGAATCACATTCCTAAACGGAACAGACCAAGTTTAGATCCAAAGCCAAATGGTATGAGAAGACATATTCCACATGATGCTGACCTTTATTTCTCATACCATGACAGGTCAGGTGCACATGCCAGGATTTTATGGCCGGACTTCAATGCATGACTCAACACCCTAATATTAAAGCTTTTAAAGCTGACCCTGTCTGGCTGCAGCTGTCAGTGAGAAATTGAGCTGTCAAACACTAGACATCACATAGTACGTCTGAGAAGCACAGATCAAAGCTCAAAGACCTGAACTAAAGCTGTAAAGCTGCTCCTTGCTGTGAGTAGTCTCCTCTGGGGCTCCAATAAACTCTCTGTCAAACTGTGTAAGTTTGCAGATGACACAGCGTTGTTCAGACTGAAACAAGAAAGGCGATTGACCTGCTTGTATTTGGGTGCAGACATAACAAGTTTATTTATGTAACCCAAAATCACAAATTGTTCTCAGAGGGCTTCACAATCTGTGCAGAACATATGACACTCTCTATCTTTAAACTCTTCATTCTCTCAGATTAATGTGCTAAAAATTGTTGAAATGATTGTAGATTTCAGGGGAAGAGCTGCCCCCTCACTGCTTAAACTTTAGGTGGCAGTCCACCCAAAATCTATCTTTGGCACATGAACCAAAAACTGTTTATATAAATCTAAAACAGAGAGGCTTTTGTATTTTAATCTTTCAGAGAACCTTGAATTCATGTTGGTTGGAATGGATTCCAGCAGCGACCAACTTTTGGAAATGATCTATTAACTATTTTTCGGTCCACCTTTTGTTTGACCTCAGTGTTTCAGACCTATATGTTTTTAGCCAGATTATGAGCTCAGCTTGTAACATATGTGCGGTATACATACTTAAACTCACACACAGTCCAGTGTGTTAAGCATATTTATCACTGCCGTCAACTATATTTCATGTATTATGTATTAGCAATATATGCAGCACATATGTTTTTAATTGGTGGAGTAAAACCTAAAGGCAGTTACTATGCAAAACTTGCCAATGCCATGATTACCATTTTCACAATGTATGGGCATTATTTTCACAAAATAAACAACTGTCAAAATAGTTAATGGATTAATCAATAAAGAAAACTATTTAAGCCCTGAAAGCACTCTATGCACTGTAATGTTAATATACAGTCAGTTTTTAAAAAAAACCTCAGCTCAAAGAAAGTTGATTATGAAGAACTTTGCAATGTAGTTTGTGAAGAGAGATTAGGCTTTTTTGCTATTAATCGAGAGCGAGAACTTTATAATGAAAGGCAATGGGAAAATTACTTCATGTTCAAAAATAGCAACTACATGGCTGTTGCTCCTCCACCCCACCATCTTAAACTGAATTTCCCAATTGCCTCCTTTGGAACTGACAGCAGGTGAAATAAGCCAATTTTTCTTTTGGTTGGCAGATACGTTGATTTATCATACGTCCATGGCTGGCACTCACAACATTTTGTTTTCAGTCTTAAAAAGGAGCCCAATTGGCTCAGTAGCATACAGCCTTAACAAAAGATGGTGGTATTGAATTTTAACTATTGTCCTACATCTTCCAATGCACTCAGGGATGCAAGGAATAAAAGTCCTGTCAGTTGTTTTCTATTTTATTTGAGCAATTTGAAAAAGCAGCGATTTTCATTATAAAGCCTTCCAAGACACATCTACTTAATTCACATCACAAGAAACAAACGTTTCTTTCAGTATGTGTCACTCAACATTGACTTTCAAAATAAGCACAGTATGTTTGCACCAGTGTGAAGTCAAAGCAAATGACCAACAGAACAAAATTTAATAGCATGAATTAAAGTCTGACAAGGAGCTTTCTTGAAGGAGGTAGGGTATTTTTTTCTTGTGGATTAGCGGGGAAGCTCACTGGCACACAGCTGTTCTTAATAACCATCATTAGAGCTAAGCAAATCACATGCAATGATTCTAGAGTCACAGCGTACCCTTCATCCATTCACTTCCTTATGATTCCTAAAATAGCTGTCAGTAGCTTAAGAGAGAGATTTCAGCACTGAAGCAGCTGTTGTCATAGTTAAATGTACCCCGGGGAGTTTTAAACCTCAAGAAGTGCTATGAAGCTGTTTTTCTGTGAGTTATCCCAGCGTTTTTTATCTCATGCACAGGAACTCACAATCTAGTGTCACATTATTCCAGTGATCAACAGGTGGCAGTAACAAGCTGAGATGTGCTGCAGTTTGTCTGAAAGTCAGGGAAGAAGAAGACTGCAGTCCAGTAAACACAGATGTAAACAATTCGTGATTTAAAAGTTTTTGAAATACACTCAACACATTTATTAGACCTAAAGTATACACACCATTTGTTTTGGTGAGCAACAGTGATTGGAAAAATAACACGAAAGCCCCTCTTGGCAATGCTGGCGCCATGGCTCCAGGATAGGAAGTCTGTTGGTTGGTTATTTTGTCCACAACTTTCTTTCAGACTTAAATATCTTATCAACTGTTCATTGCCATGAAAGTCTGTAGAAATGTTCATGGTTTCCAGTAAATGTATTGTTGTAATTTTTTTGACTTTGGTGATCCTTTTTGGACAGCTGGAAAGATTGTCTTGAGATTGCAGGAAACAAGCACTGCAATCCCGAGGTGACACATGTCTCATGTCTCATGAGTCTGGAAGTCAAAAACACTTTCCATGTCAAGTGGCTTTAAGTCTTGTTAAACATCTTACCAGACATTGACTATGGAAATTTTGACTGTGAGTCCCTTTGCAGAGGTGGACTTGGGGAAAAACCCTGATTATTATCATTATTTTGCATGGCAGACAGTACGTCAGTAGTTCACAATGAAGCCTTACAGCTACGTAGACAAAACTTAAATTCTGTGCCATCCCTTTCTTTTTGAGATCTTCTTTTCAACAAGTCTTCGTGAGTGTAGGAAATGATGTGATCTGGTTATTTGAAAAATATGTTTCACTGCTGTGCACACAATAGCCCACCCCAACTTTGGCCATAAAAATAAATGGACCAAACAGCAGTCATGAATATTAATGTTGCGATATTCTTCCTCAGTCATATTCACAGATACATTTCAGAGCCTTTTCATAAAAATTGCAACCGCAGTCAGGGATTGTGATCAATGAAAGCATCTGAAACCTCCCACTCTCCCAGCTTTCTACTTAATAATTCAACAACAAGCGTAGCCTCTGTGGGCATTCACTGTGAAGGGGAGTGTGTGACCTCCAGTGCAGCAGCAGGAGGTATACTGCAAGAGGTTGCAGGCTGCAGAGATGATGATGATGTTAAGTTGCTTTTCTCTTTAATGTTATTTATGGTGGTTTTGCCATTACTTGAGAATATTTTAAGTAAAACTGCAAACATTGATCTTCAGCCACAAGTGAATTAGTCTTGAAAAATATGACGTGGAGAAGATGGTGTTAAATTGTTTTATTGATATTACACTGCTGGTTGACAAGGTTGTATCAGTCAAATATTAAATGTATTCAGTTTTACATGAGGAGAAGTATTGAACCTTTTTTTCACTTTAGCCAATACTTCATGATGAATTTTGCATGACCTAAAGGTTGTTCATCATACTGCAATGTTAAATAAGTGTACAACACTTTGTAAGCCCAATTGGTGAATGTAAACAATCAATTCCTGCCACACTGACCTTTACAAGGCAGTTTACTGACTCTACAATCAACTGTTTGGGAAGTCAAGATAAGAACAATAGAATCTAGGAATCAGTCAAGGGGAAAACTAGCGACACTGACCCAGTTATAGGGACCATGTAATAAAAGGAGTAGTCAATGGTGTCAAAAGTGACATAGTAGGATCGCCTAGAGCTACAATATCAAAGCTGTCTTAATTTTAAATAGCCAACACATGCAAATGAGTCGAAGCAGAGTCTGCAGACATCAAAGATATGCAATTTTTAGAATGAAAAGACCTTTCAAACAGCCGACATTTTGACTTCTCGCAGCAGAAAGTGGAACTAATAACGTTAACGATGGCTTCGTTCCAATTAGGTGTCCCAGTAGTGAGACAGCATGTATAACACATGAGCTCTGAAGGTGACATGTAGATGAAATGCAGCCATTATTAATGTTATTAATTACACCTGTGTTTGACCAGTCAGAAAGTCTCCTATGAAAAAGGCTGGATTGTATTTTGGTTATGTCAATCAAGACACTTGAGAAGGAAACTAAGACTCCATTAGAACTTAAATGGATTAGAGGTGAAACAGAATCCTCTTTTCAAGAAGTATAAAAACAAAGATCTCACTTTTCAGGCCACATTGATTTATTTTAGATTAGTTTTAAATTAAAGTGAATGGACTAAAGGAAAAATGGCAATAAAAATGGTTTTATTTTGGCTCACTGCTTTCCAGTTTTCATTTTGGATATCTGGATGGAGCAGTGTGCATATCCAAGACCACAATTGAATTTGGCTTATTGGTCGAATTGTATTTTGGTTGCTGTCCCAGGTTTATTTTATAATGGAAAGAAAAGTTGCCTAGTGCAGCATAAACCCAGACCAGCTTAATTCAATATCAGTTACACTTAATTTATCATGTCAGGACAGCAGGGGAGTAATCCCATTTGTTAAATGACTGTTGAATCTCTGTTTTAGATTAAGATGTCTGGTGAAGCAACTGGAAAGAGGAGAGGCTTCCCTCACTGACCTCAAGAAAAACCTGGAGTATGCAGCGTCGGTGCTGGAATCCGTTTACATCGAGGAGACAAGGTAAGGAAGCAGTATTTTTCTACAGCAGAACAAGTATTGACATGGTTCATTTACTGAATGCAACAATGCAACACTGACAGAGGCCAGACGGAAGAAGGATCATCATAATTAGTGTAGCAATTGCCCTGAGCTGTAATTCTGAGTTGATTACAGAATCCCATACTGTAAGGACAAATGATAAACCAAGTGTTTAACTTACCATCTGAGGCGTTATACACATTACAGAAGTTTGTTTTCGTTATACCAACTTTTCTCAGATCTGTGTTTTTATTTTTTTTATTTTATCACTATTACTTTTATAATATGTAGTTATGACTTTTTTATATCATGAGTCAAACCCATTTTTCTAGCTATAGCATAAATCGTACCACAAAAGTCACACACACCCTTTCCCTGTGGTTCTGGTTTCTTCCAAAAATTGCAGCGTGAAATGCTTCTCAAACAAGAGGTACGCACACAACCCATGAGGAGATGTAGGCTGAGTTATAGTGTAGGTTGTGTTTCTGGAGTTTTTAGTCGAGAATCGATCCCTTTTTCAAACAGGTGCAAATGAAATGAAATTAGTTATAGACAGTTGAATAGGTATAGTTTGCTTTGCAAGATAATTGGCTACCACCAACTAAAGTAAGTCGTCATCCCTCCACTTGTTATGTTTAATCAGCAACTTCTCATCCTTGAACAACAAAAACTACTTGACCTCAGGTCATGGAAAAAATTGTTGTGGCAAAACTTGTTTGGGCATAGTTAAGGTATATACTAGGTCAAAATATGTTAGTAGTTGAATGCTTGTCCCGAATCTGAGATATGACCAGGCTTATGGAATTATGTAAGCCTCTCGTCATCTAGATCCCTCCAGATTAGGGCCAGCGATGGCATGACCACTCCAGGATGGAGGATGATGAACTATCCCATGCAGAATCCATGTAGCACTGTGATTATCAGTGTGATGTGAATGCTTTCTCTTGCCATAAGAACATGTATTTAGTTCAGAGGGTGGAGACCAACAGGCTTTGCTCTTGATCCCCTGTACATGTCAACACAACAGGGTAGCTGTGGAGAATTATATCACACAATTGGATTCAAGTACTCCCCATGATGGTGTTTCAAGAGGCCTGGGATGTTTTGATGTTACGTAAGAGGTGATATTATTTGATGGACAGCGCTGGGATTTGAGTTTGATCCCCTTTGAAAGTAGAGCTACGATCCATTATGAACATTTTAGTCTCTGCATCTGTCTGTTTTCTCTTCCTTTGTTTCTTTTCTGTTTGTTTCTGTCTTTTAAACTTACATCACCTCCCGTCTTGCTGTTTGTCAGGCGTTTGGTGGACACAGAAGATGAGCTCAGTGACATCCAATCAGAGTCGGTGCCCTCAGAGGTACGGGACTGGCTGGCCTCCACCTTCACCCGCCAGATGGGCCTGATGCTGCGACGCAATGAAGAGAAACCTCGCTTCCGCAGCATCGTTCACGCCGTCCAGGCTGGAATATTTGTTGAGAGGTAAATGTGTGTATGTTTGCGCACAAGCACATTGCCATTGTTAAATATTTTATACGGATTGTCACCTTTATATCCCCTCCAGTGAAGTTCTATCAATCACTGGTCAGACCAAACAAGCATAGCCCCAAGCAGCGAGATGCTATCAACATCTTTAATTTGGCCTCACAGAAAGAATACATAACCACCAAGCTCTCACAGGATTCCAGCGCATTTTCTGCACATACTGAAAAGTGCAAAGCTGCATTTTTAAGTGCTTTGAATTGATGATTTTCTTTCCTTCCAAGCAGTATTTGAGTACGATTTTTGTTTGAAATGTAGCACTGCAAAAAATCAATCCATTAGTTTACTGAAAGAAAATGCTAATAAGATGTTATTTGGATACTTGATTCATTGTTTTAGATATTTTTTTTCATTTAAAAAAGCAATAAAATATTTCTAGGTTCTCACTGGGAGAATTTTCTGCTTATGCTAAAATGATAATTTTTTAGCTAAACAAGAGAGGTAGTGACCTTGGGAATCACCATGTGCTCTAGAATATTAAGATAATGAAACATTTTTCACTGATTTCGGATGTTTTGTAGACAAAACATTTAATCAGTCATCAGAGAAAATGATCAGCAGGTTAAATATTGAAAATAATTGTTAGTTGCAGAAAGCAGAATTATTCTGAGTATGAAATTTATGCACTACAGTTCGCATAATGGAACGTAAAAATACAGGTTTCTGCCAACAATCACAGAATGCCAAGTGCAGCATTTAAAGGATGCGAGAACAAAACAAACATGCATCAGTGACCACACAAATTGATGAAAATTCAAAAGTGTCTGAAACCTCAATTAAATGCTAACTCCGGAGTAAAAAATTGATTGAAGTCTGCTTCCATTTGTGTAGGTTAGATTCCTGGTGATGGGTAATGCAGTGCCTGTTTCCTAGATCTATCTGAACTTGTGTGTGTTCTTAAGTGAATAAAAACTAGCAGCAGCCCAGAAGGTGGATGAGACAATTCAAAACCCTAAAGCTTTACGACTTTGTTAACAAACCAGTACAGTTCTTTAAAATCTCATCCTGGTGAAAATATGTCTGCATCCTCTGCACAGTGACTCACTCACCTGAGTCCACCATACATCATCACAGCCTTGGCAAGCCTGGCTAAGCACAATCATTCAGAGAGTTGCAAACAGCTCCGTCTGCAAGGCTGTTCTTTATCACACACCAGCATGCAACATGCATTTGTTCAAATCAATAAGCTTCAAACATGTAAGCTGTAATCTTTCTTAATCTGTTTCTACAGAGGACAGTCTGCTTTCAGACATTTACAATGAAGAACGATTGGGGAAAGGGAGGATAAAGATGAAAAGGTGGAGCACTGTGGTCCAGTAAAGTGATGAAGCAACTTAATATTTAGATGCATTTATGGATGCTGTTTCAAGACTAGCAATCTACTTTCAAAATAAAGCCATATTTTGACTTACTACTATGTTTTTTTAGAGACTGCGCTTTGTATACAAACATTGCTGCCTTCCAACTGACATTAATTTCATTCCATCCCTCATTTTTGATAGAGTCTTAAAGCTTGTCACATATAATTAAAAACAGGCTTGCAGGTACTTTTCGACTTAACCTTTTCATGACAGTTTCCTACTGAGTTGTGTTGATTTGTAGGTTTATAGCAAGTCGTGGTGGGGAACCTTACAGGCTGTGGTTTGGGGGGAAGTGTGGTAACCTCTGGTGTTTAAACCCAGCTGTGCACTTCATTTGATGTTTTTATCTCATCCAAACAGGATGTACCGACGTACCTCCAATATGGTGGGACTCAGCTACCCCCCTTCTGTCATATCTGTGCTTAAGGTATTAACATGTGCACACACATCTGTGCACAAGCACACAGAGTAATCTACAAGAAAATGACTTGCAGCACCACCCAATTTTTTTGATGAGTGCATTGTTTGAGGAGAAGCTGTCATTATTTGATTAACATTTTTTTTTCTTCCCCACACAGAATGTTGACAAGTGGTCGTTTGATGTGTTCGCACTAAATGAGGCCAGCGGGGAGCACGCACTTAAATTCATATTCTACGAGTTGCTCACAAGATATGACCTCATTAGCCGTTTCAAGGTAAAGACACAAGTATTTAACATACCATTGGTCACTGCTGTACCTTCTGTTTGTGTCATTAAAACAAGGAGAAACTAAGAATATTCTGAAGAGATCATAATAACCTTCAAATGCCCCTTCACTGTGCCTGATTTGATGGAAGTGAGTCACTTCACTGCCTCTTAAGTGTTAGATTGTGTTGTTGCATTTCAACAGTGGCCATAATATGAGGGGGGTTGGACATACTTCATCTCATCGGATAGAGCTCATTTTCCACAGCGTCTTATCGCTGAGGACATTTCAGTTGAAGTGACAGCATCTGAGAGTAAATGACACGGGCAATGAAATAAAGCTGACATGAATATGTAATCGAAGTCTGCAGTCGCCCCAAATGATTCACGATGATTTTACGACATCAATTTCAGAGGCTGAAGGGACTGTGCATGCATTGAAACCGCTCATCATTTAAATCACCAGATAGCTCTCAGGAGTTTCTTACTGTCTGCAGTGTTTTTTTGGGGCTAGCAGTCATTTGCTGTTGTTTTGTCTGCCGTCAGATCCCGATATCTGCCGTGGTGTCATTCGTTGAGGCCCTGGAAGTGGGATACAGCAAACACAAAAACCCCTACCACAACCTGATGCACGCTGCTGACGTCACACAGACAGTACACTACCTGCTCCTCAAGACTGGCATGGTGGTGAGTAGGATCAACTGTAAACTTATCTACAGACATCAGTTGAACATACAGCTGATGGTTTGCTTCTAAGCAAGGACTCTTAGTTGATGTAATCAAGGAGATTTCGTCCACATGGTATTCAGAACATCTCTTTCAGCTGCCGAATGCCAGCCTAATTACAGCTTTGCCTGACATGCAGCTGCTAAATATGGCTTTTTTTTTTCTTTGAGAATCCATGAGCCATTCTTTTGTGAAAAAAAAGACAAGACATCCAGAGAAGATCACCCTTTAATCCCAGTCTCGCTCAGGGCAGGTTTGAGAACATCAAACCACAATTCTAAGAATATCTGACAAAATGTGACTTGTTAACGATTATTGTTTGAACATTTGAAGTCAAATGTCTTCTTGTCTTAACATTGCTTCATTTCAACTTTTCATATTTCATGCTGCTTTCGTTCTTTTTTTAACTCCAGTGACCTATATAGCAGTCCTTCCACTGACGTGACTTTGGGGCATTTCTGACTACATTCATACAAAAAAAACAAAACACTAGCCTTGCTCAAGCCGAGTTCAAAGTCCCCATCCAGCCACCCGCCCCCGCTTCCAGTGTTTATTTAATCACCTTAATAAGGCGGCTGCGACAGCTGTCGACATAGTGTGCTTCCTTGGGCAGTGCCTTGCGGGGTAAACCACATTACTGCTACAACCACAGGCTCCTGGGAGAGCGGGAGAACAGCATCTATCATTTCACAGGCCCTCCAGACTCCATTAAATCAACAATCAACAGGTCATTCATAAAGTCAGCCCCAAGAGGAAATATACTGAGGGATGGATCGGGCATCTTGCTCTCACACATCCACCCACAACCCCCCCAAAGTCTTAATGACTCCCCCATCCCCCCATTGTTGATTAGTCACCAATATCGACTGGGCTTTCTGAGCTAAATCCCCACTCTGGGCACATGAGTGCACTCACATCTCAGAGGAAAATGCCTACTCACAGGTGTTGAGTATGCTGCATGTACTCAGAGATGTGCCATAATTTAAAGCACATATATGCACACACACATGCAGGTATAGTCGATATATTTTGGCCACTAATGCTCATAGGATGATATACGATTTTCACATTCACTGTGTTGCCGGCAGTTTAAGAAATGTTTCAACATTTCTGGAAATACTTATTTAGATCAGTAGTTCAGTAATGCACTCAAATCTGTTAATTTCAATACTACGTTGTGATTAAATACATTCATCAACAACTTTTACCATGGCAAAGACAAAAACAAAATGGAATTTGAAATTAAAAGCTAGTAGAAGGAATCTCGAGATTGCAGGTTTTGTTTTTTTGTTTTTGATTTTTTTAAATAACCACTGAATCCAGATCTACTTCTTATCTTCCTGTGCTACTGAATTATCTATCTAGTGACACAACAACAGTGCTAAAGCCTGTGATAAGTTGCACTTTGTGGCTCACTCACATACTCATCACTCCAGGCCAAGCCGCCTCAAAAACGCTTTGGAAAAGCTTTTCTTGCTTGTCATGAATGCGTGTCCAACAGACCAACATATGTAATTATTGGAAAAGGGCATTGTGAACCAGGTTGAACCATAGCTGTACCATAGGAAAACAATGGTTTGGTGTGATCTGCCTCAGCTGCTGTAGGAATAATGCAGATACACAACATATTTGCCGCAAACAATTGAGTCAGGTGTATTGAAGTGATATATGATTAGATTTTTATGACATCTAATGGTTATAAAAACACAGCTTTTAATGTGGAAAATTGTTTTTGTGCTTGGATAAAATATGCCAGGCAGTACTAAGCGGTCAAGTACTTTGTTTTCATGTAAACTGTAGAGTACAAACTACTAAAATCACTTATAAGAGACACTGACATTTTCTAAACAATAACGGAATTACATGAACACCTCTCTGATCTCGCAGAGATCTTTTATCATAAAATCGAGTGGATTACATTTTACCTGAAAACAGTTTTCTGGAGTTTAATGAAAACGTTAATTCTTTGTCTTGAAACTAAAAATCCATACATTTTACACGTGTTGTAGTTTTATGTGCTAACCAAGATAGCTGTTTCACCCTGTTTTTCAGTCTTTGTGCTTAGCCAACCAGATTCTGGCTGTAGTTTCACTTTAACGTACTGACATGAGAGTGGCGTTGATCTTCTTAGCTATCTTTTGGCAAGAAAACAGATTAGCCCCATTCACAAATGTGAAGTTATTCCTTTAAGAGTTGCTTTTCACATCATCCTCTTCTTTTCTGCTGTCACAAATCGTGCCTAAATGGGTTAGACTTAAATAGGAACGCATGATGTGTATTCTCACCTTGTAACAGCATTAACTCGTAATAAAATTACAGAGAGCATGACTTTTCATTTATATTTGGTAACAGTGACAAACAAGACTAAGACACTGTCTGAAAGGGAAAGAGTAAGGAGTAGTGTTAAAGTGACAGTTTAAAATGTGATTCTCAATAGAGCTTGTCTTATCTAAAGTTCCCTTTTTGTCTCACTGACCTTTCCTCCATCTTCTCTTCCCCATTTGTCTCCTTCCATCCCTGCGTGTAATGTATTCCTCTTGCCAAATACCTCTCTCTGCATCCTTTATATCACTTTTCTCCACTACATGTTTACGACGTGATAAACCATTCCCTGTTTTCCCCCCTTTTCCGTTCACTGGCTTCTCATTTCCCTTCTCTAATTTTTGTCCATTCTTTCCTCTTGTGTCACTGTATTTTCCATCTCGTTGATCCCTTTCTCAACACCCTTCCCTCTTCTATTTTTGTCTCTTAATATCCCCCTCCTCCTCCCCTATCTTCACCTCCCCTTGCTCCCTCACACCCCACGTCTTCCATCTCTCCATCCTCTTCTTCTTCTCCTCCTCACCCTCTCCCTCCAGCATTGGTTGACTGAGCTTGAGATCTTTGCCATGATCTTTGCGGCGGCGGTGCACGACTACGAGCACACGGGGACCACAAACAACTTCCACATTCAGACAAGGTAATGGATCATAAAATCAAAAATGCATGGCACCGACTCCCGCCCGATCAATGTTTTCATTTACAGGAAGGTGGCTGGCTTTGCATTGACACTGAAATCGCCTGCAGTGCTGTAATAACACTCAGGCAGGAGGTCCAAATGAGCTCCATGCCCTTAAGAATTTGAGTCGGCGAGAAGTAACTTTTGTCTGAATTATAATTAGGAAAGTTTCTTATTTTGTTGTCTTCATTCTTAAATATATCTTTATTTCTGTACAAACACTTTTTTTAATCTTTTCTCCACAGCACTGCAGAAAAGACTCCAGATTCCTTTAAATAGATTATGTTGTCCAGATACATATTTTTGAGAGTCGTTTCTGTCAATTATAGCCCAATGAGAGACTATTGCTTTCTCTCTCTCTTTGGCAGGTCAGACACAGCTATCCTGTACAATGACCGCTCGGTGTTGGAGAGTCACCATGTCAGCGCAGCCTACCGCCTGCTGCAGGAAGACGATGAGATGAACATCCTCTACAACCTCTCCAAGGATGACTGGAGGTCAGTGAGGCAGATACTTCGACGGACAATAAGGGAATGGGAGACAAAGAGATGAAAGCACTGAGTGACAGCAAAGGGAAATAAATCTCAGAGCTGTAATAGAGAACAGCTAGAGACAGTGGAGAGGCAGAGATGACTGGCAGAAACCACACAGGTCAAGCAGAACAGTTTTGCAATCTACACATCACCTGTTTGAAGCCCAAAGTGAACTTCCTTTTTGTTTTTCAAGATGAACAATTTTGCTCTGTGGAATAAAAATCAGAAAAGTTCACGGTCCAGCAAGTCTTTGCTAAATGGAAGGGTTACGTGTGATAATATATTAAAGCGGACAGCTGCAATCCGGGTACTCATGGTATAAGCTGAGACTTGTCAGAGCAGATATTATAAATAGCTCTCAAAAACTGTGTCGGCTGCCTTCATTTACTTTAGCGACTTCCGAAATAAGTCGGCTTTCATTACCTGTGAGTTTGACAGTTCATTATACAGCACATGGCTCATGTTTTCCTCTCTCTCGTTTCCATCCAGAGAGCTGCGGGCTCTGGTGGTGGAGATGGTGCTGGCCACAGACATGTCCTGCCACTTCCAGCAGGTGAAGGCCATGAAGAATTTCCTACAACAGCCGGAGGGGTCAGTTCCCTTTTTTTTCTCTCACTACTGTTCACACTCCCTGTACCCCCAACCCAGCAATTTACATCCTCATTAACCCTGCCGTCACATCACTGTTCACTCACCACCCGTTGTTTACAACTCAATTAACCCTGCCCTGAAGGGTGCAAAAAACATGTTTGTATCAAATAGACAAACAAGATGGTATCTGTTGCTCAAAGTTGTAGTTTGTTACTGAATAGTACCAAATATCATGCATTAAACAGCACAGGCATAAAGTAGGGTATTGTGCCCTCTTAGGCACAGACACAAGATATTTTTTGTTTCTGTGCTGGTAGTTTGCAGCAGGGTTATGGTGCAGTCGCATTGGGTTTGGCATGATAAATGTATTTGCACACTGCAGTAAAAAACAGCCGGTGGTAGAAATATTGCTGGCAGGTTTGCTGGCATACAGTAGTCTGCTACAGCGAAGATGACCAGCTAGAAAGCCTTCCACAAACTATTGTTTTTACTAGCACTCCTGTTCTGCTGATTGGAGTCTGCAATACATGCGCATAAACATAGATAGCTACTAGAAATGCTTTCACCCCACCATAGCTGTTAGTAGTTGAGTTTTGTCAAATCTGGTATATATGCCTCATCGAGCTCAGTTACAGGTACAAACTACAAATGGACCAAGAGTTGCAAGCAAACTCCCACTCTTTCTAACTTGCAAAGTTGCATGCATCAAGCTAAGAAAAAAAGTCTGGGGATTAAATAGGGTGGCTGCTGAATACATAACAATACATTTTCTAAATACCCATGTTGTCCAAAGCAGACCTTAAAACAGCTGGATAAAGTACCTTAAGTACCTGATAGAGTTTGGCTTCAGTACATTCCAAATATACAAGATAGACTTTAATTCAACAAGGAAGGACACTGCTATGTATCCTGTTTTGTTTTATGTTATTATTTTTGCACACACACAAACAGCATAAAAAGACAACCACTACACAATACAGGGTGACAGAGGTAGTAACCAAGCTAGCACGACCCCTAACAAGCTAAGCTGGTGACATGGTTATCTCTGGCTGATGCGTAATCATGAATCTCGCTGCTTTTCTTAGAAGACCCACCCTACTCAGTCTCTAACTGGTAGCCCTGGTTGGTTGCATTAGTTTAGGCAAGATTTTAAGCAGAGTCTTTGATATGACTTAACAGTTACAGTCAAGCATAGAGGCTGTATTATATGTTGCTCTGGTTGTGTCTGTAAGGGTGCTGATACAGCGGTTAATGAGCTATAGTTTCCCCAGTAAACACACCATCCTCTTCTCTCTCTTTTTTTTTTTTGCAATTAATTGATTTTGGCATTTATTTATTGTTGAGAGTGGAGGCATTTAACTCTCTAAAGCCAGATGCTCAGGGCAGAGAGAGTGGCTGTCTTCTACAGGTTAATTCGAGGGGAATCCCCTCAGTAAACGATCCTGAGTGTCGGTCTAAAAATCTGATGATCAAAGGTGTTCCTTCGCTGTGACGTCTTAAAGCATTTTCCAAGAACAGCAGTATTATCGGCTTCATCTTCTGAGTACTTCTTTAAAATAATTTGATAATTTAGAAAAAAGTAGCTGACAGCTTCCTAACTGTCTCTGTCTATTACGTAACCTTTACCTTGTATATCAACAACGCTAAGGGTATTTGGAACAGGAGGTGAATATGTTTCTGTCAAATTAATAGATTTTTTTGCTGCACTCGAGGTTATGAGGCCTGAACTTACTTATTTGCACATTTGGAGCACAGCGCCCTCTACAGTGACTGACAGCTGGTGCACCTCTACATGCAGACAAAGAGCTGCCGTTGGCGAATAGAAAAAAAAAAAAGAAGCACTATCAAGCAAACTATCATATGACGTGATGAGTCATCAGTGCTGATGTGCCTGCAACACTGAGGAGAAAGCTGGAGGAAACTCTGACCTTCTTGCTGTTCCTTTTGATATAGCACAGGACTAAAGAAGTGCTCCGACAGCAGTGATATATAAGATAAGCAGCTCCCTGAGAACATATGTAGGAATCAACAATATTATGCTTCCTATACTGTATTTGTGAGTATACCTCAAAACCACGAGTGCTGACTGGAAGGTAATCATAGAGCTACAGTTTAGGGCACACACACGGGCCCATGAATGAGAGATTGCAGTCTCCAGGAAGCTATACTGCTGAATAGACTCTAATGTGCAGTAATTTCAAACCAGTGTGCTCCAGGCCTGCTTAGAGTGCACTTCAAGACCCAATCTGCCACAAATGGAATGACTGGAAATTTGAGCTAGTCTTTCTCACCTCTGTTTAACCTTGTGTCGTGTGTGTTTGTGTGTGTGTGTGTGTGTGTGTGTGTGTGCCGTATTTGTGTCTGTGTTTTCATTTGTGTGCCTATTTTCCACATTGGTTTGTGTCCGTCCAATCGTGCTTCAGTCCATTAAACATCATATTTTGATATGGGTATCAGGCATCTCAGACACCACTGCTTTCTGATGAGGTGGGATGAAGCATCTTCACACTGTGTAGAAAACCGATTAGCCTAAATGAGGCAATTTGATAAAAGGGGGACTGGCTGTGCATGTGTGTTTTTATGCACATGTTAAGCGGAGACACTGCAGGTAAAACAACGTTGATGTGCAAGTCAGTTTTGAGATTTTGGGCTGTTTTGCTTTCATAACACATCTTCATTCAGACTAGTGAAAAAAAAGAAAACATCCAAGATACATATTCAGGTGTTTATTTTATTTTAGACATTTCCTCTTGAAATGTATGCAAAGTAGCAGAACGCTGACAAAAAGGTCTTATATATAAATGTATGTATGTAATATATTTAAATATGCAATGCAAAAGCCTGATTTAACCTTTTTATTTCTAAAAAACATTGACCCTAAGATGTCAACAAAATGAAACATCAATTTGGAATCTGGCTTTATCCAATCTACAGACTTCAGAAAACTTATCAAGTTTCACAGTGATAGCTATTAGCGAAAATGTTCATCCTATTCCCCCTGTAGTGTTTCCCCTATGTCAGCATCCATTTAATCCTCCAAGTCTAATTTGGTCTCGTACGGACCTCAACTTCTCTTTTGCCATCTTCCAATTTCCTCTCAGCTGTTTTGTAGTAACTATTTGTCTCTGTGCCGAGGCATTGTAACATCCTGTAGATGTCAATCTTAAAACTTCTCACCAGCTCCAAAAGTTCCACCATTTTTATGCCTAATGTTGAGCATAAATGAGCCTTTAGTGGTTTGACAGTTTGAGGCCTCCATAAGTCAAATTTTTATCATCACTACACTTAAAGGATGTTTGTTTTATTGTCAATAAATCACTTGAAGAGCCAAAACAAACAATGAATTGATCACAATAATACAATAATAAGTATTGTCCTCTTTTCCATAGAGCTCCATTTTTGGCCAAATGTGGCTAAGAAAAAAAGTGAGCCACTCTGATGTAGAAATGTTTCGTTATTATCTTGAACACAAACACTTTAGTTTATTTTGAGTCAGTCCCACATACACCATCCTGCTGTCAGAGCACTCACTACTAAATGTGTGTTAGGCCCCAAAAATGCATTATTTACTCCTGCTGTTGGAACATTTGTTTTAAGAAATTAACAAATGAAAGAAATTACATATTTGTCAGCCATTCAGATAGATGAGTATCATAGACAGGGGTTGGGAAGTCAAAAAGAGACAGAATAACACATTGTTACTCTGTTTTTTTCATGGGATTTGTTGCCAATATGACACACACAGCATTTCAACAGCTGTGCAAAACTAATGTCTATAAAAAAGAATCCCCCCTCTTGGAATTTTGAACATTTCATTACACTGTTCTTGCCCAGACAGTACATTTTTGTAGACATATCTGCAACTGTGCAACATTTTTGTCCCATCTTTTGTATGACAGACCCTACCAGTCTTCCGTGACTGTATTCTTTCCCTGATTGGTATTTTTCAATAACCTTGATCCAGACTTGCACTCATCGTGTACTTTTTGTCAGGAAACTGACTAGGCAGAGATTCAACAGTGATCAGATATCATTAACTTTGACATGTTTTTCAGTAGAAACAAGACACAGCATACAATATGATTCATTAAAAGTGAATGACATACACTTGCTTCAGCTTTGAAATTGTGTATCTGCTCTATTTTGCAGACTTGACAAGCCCAAAGCCCTGTCCTTGCTGCTGCACACAGCAGACATCAGCCACCCGGCCAAAAGTTGGGACCTCCACCACCGCTGGACCACCTCCCTACTGGAGGAGTTCTTCAGACAGGTGAGTGGGTTTACCTGGTAGGTCACAAAATGAATCACTAGTGGCTGGTCCAGTGAAGATGTGAGGTTCAGATGCATGTAGAGAGAACATGGCACGTTTTTTTAGCTTCTCACTTACATAAATGCAATAAACTGTACACTCGATTGGCTGTTTGTGAGGTAGCTATATATGACAGCCCTGCAATAAATCTAATATTTTGTCCACTTTCCCTTTTTTATGGTGATGAAGGTAGAATAATTGGAAGAAAGACAACCCTTGAATTTGCTTTGACACAGTTTGAGTGTAACACCAAGAATGAAATAACAATGATATTAGTGAGTGATTATTTTGATTTGGTGCTTTGGCACAACTCTACCCCCACAGCACTTTTCATCTGTGAGATATGAAGTCATATTCAAAAGTTTAATTGCAGGCACTCTGCTCTCTGCCACTTTTAAAAATGATGCCATGACAGTGCCATAGCATTGATAGAACAATGCATTTGGCCATAAATAATAACTGTGTATAAGTCTCAGCAAGAAGGACAGACGTTAAACTGGTTCCACATTGCTATCGTCTCTTTCATTATTAATCCACATTGTTCTCATTATCAGTGCTATTGTTATTGTGGCTGCTGTCACAAGGCCTTTGTCTCTCAGGATATGAATTGCCGATAAATAGCTTCACCAAAAGAACATTGCCTCCCGACTCCACATCTCATCTGTTTGTGACAAATCAGTAGAGAAAATGAAACACATTTGTGGCCCAAAAGCACTCAGGGCGGGGGGCAGACTAATCCAAAGCCTGTTGATAGAAGTGTGAGCATATGGTGGACTGTTATCTGGTGGTGTGTAGTACAGCATGTGTGTGTGTTTTTGTAGAGACTGAGAATGATTTTGACTGAGGAAACTGCTGTTGTTCCAGGGGGACAAAGAAGCAGAGCTCGGCCTGCCATTCTCTCCACTTTGCGACAGGAAGTCCACAATGGTAGCACAGTCCCAGATCGGTGAGTGGCTCCTAAATACCAACACTCAGAGTGTATAATGGTGTGTGCCTGCGTGGGTGTACTAGCACTGCTCCAATGTGAGTTCACTTGAGAAAAATTACTTTTTTATTTCTTGAAGTATTTTATCTGCACAAAAGACCAATTATTCTTCCTCTTCTTACATTTGCACACATTTATTTCACTATCATAAATAACAAAATATGATTAAATTGGAAATGGTAGTATAACAGACAGCATTAGAGTTCCCCTTCTACAAAGAGCATGCTTTTTTGTCTAATCTTTGATTGGTTCTTTGCTTCTAGAGCTTTTTTTGGGAGAAATTTTAAATATGAATAAAAAGATAAATTGTTGTATTTTGTAATGTATTCGTGAATTTAAGTTATTTTTGTTCCTGGAAAACATGAGGAAGAGACAGAACTGTTTGGCAGCCCTGAGCAGTGTTGCCTGTGATACCAAATCCAGGGCATCAACTCATCAAAGCACTCTTGTTGCTTGTAAATCTCAAAGGACGGGTTTTTATCCCTTTCAAACACTTACATGCCCACGTTCAGAGGGCACAGAACGAGGACTGTGCATTTTGTCCCCTGTCTCTTACAATAAAATAGCATTAGGAAGGGATCTCTTTGCAGCCTTTATGGACAGGAGGAACATTACAGCTACCAATAATAGTTTAAATGTGCATGCGAGCATTGTTTCAAAATAGAGTTAAGCTAGCCTTTGATAGCTGTGAGCGCGCAGTAATAATTTAAGGTTCCCAAGAGGAGCGTGTCAATGTTTTAATCTGTTCATAACTTCTCCCATCTGCATCCTGGCAGCTGAACAATGTAATGACACTGTGAAGAGGAACTTTGTTGAGAAGATTAAACTGAAACTTTAAAAGTGATAAAAACAACAGGACTTTTTCAAAGTGAGAGGGACAGAAGGAGCAGAGTTAACAGTAGTCTTTGGTTAACAGTGTTATTGTACAGACTTAAATTTGTTTGTATCTCAGATTTGATTGTGGAAATACCTGCAACCTTGTTTTTAAGTCGTAAATTAAAACATAACAGTGATTGTTGTGGACTATTGAACGCAAGACACAAGTGAACAGGTGGCAAATATTCATGTAGTTTTAGCTAGCTAACTACTTTGGTGATTAAAACTGTACATGTCTGTATGCATGGTAAACAGGCATGCTGTATCATGGTAACAACTGAGTGACGGGGTCACACAAACTCAGAGCTTCAGCCTACATTAACTGCATCGGGCTGGAGTTGGGTTGGGACATAACAAAACAGAACCCCTGTCAAGTTTACGGCATGGTTTTGGGCTTCTTTTTGGCCCAGTCTGCATTAAAAAATTCAAACACCTAGATAAAGACTATGAATATATTTGGAGTGACAATATGTTCTTTGATGTCTTTGTCTCCAGGGTTCATAGACTTCATTGTGGTTCCCACCTTCACTGTGCTGACGGACATGATGGAGCGCATCGTCACGCCGCTCATCGACGAGGCCTCCCATTCAGGTTTTGCCGGCTTTAGACGCTCAAGGTGAGCAAGATAGACACTTTGGTGATCAAAAGTTTGGGAGCTTCTGTGCTGCAGAGTAGCAGGAATGAACTGAAGGAAGTGGGTGACTGTATTTTAATCAACTAGCTTGATTAATCAACGATGGAAAACGTTTTTTTTTTACCTTTTACCTCTCATAGTAACTGCCCGCTCAGTGACGTGATTAAGCCTCTGCCGCTCCTCTGCAATAGCTGCATATCTAATCAGAGTATTGAGTACGGCAGATGAGTCTTCCATGAGTAATCCATTTCTGTGCATGGAAATGTCTCCACCTTTCATCAGGCAGAGCAAAACACCTTGAAATTGATATTTTAGAGATGCTAGTCGCGTTAGCTTCTCCATCCCTGATCAGGATGGGCCTCAGTGCTGGATCGGCATACACAATAGCCTCTGGAGATACAAAAGGAAATGATCTTGTCTCTACTGGCTTAATTACTTGGCTCAGTACTTTTCCTCCAGCCACGTATTAAATCAGTCTGTGCATGCTTTGAAACTAAACAAATAGAGGAGTACGTTCCACTTGCTCTTGCGTTACTAATATTTAAACTAACCGGAGAAAGATCATTCCTTATTTGTTTAAAGTGAAAGTATGGGCTTATTAGAAAATGAAGCAGCACTCTGGGAGTCTGGCACTGCATCTTCTGTTGCACCTGCACATCAATATCAGCTTTGCCATTCCTCCTCAACAGCAGTCATTAGCATCATTCAGTGGGCCTCCAGTCAAAGCTAACCAAGTGGAAATCTCTGATAGCATTGCCACTTGTGCAGTCTCCTTGTCTATGTACACACCTGGGTGCTTATGGGTTTCCATGGACTGTTTCTTTGCAGCATTTATAGCTGCTTTCAATCACCCGTAACTATGTCTGCTCTCCGTGTTTGCCTGTGCTTATCTACCCGCCTTCATTTCTTCCGCTTTCAGTGCGCCATTAAATCTCTAAAAGCTGTGTTGGTTGTTGGTCCACCACTTCGGTCCAGACCTAAATATCTTAAAGATTTTTTGATGGATTGTCACATCATTGTGTACAGACATTCCAGTACTCAATTTAAAAAGAAACCCTGGATTCTACATTTTCTACATCATTCATCAGTCCCCACCCTCTGAAATGGCCCCACAAATGTGTATTTATTATGCAGCATGTCTGCATTAAATTGTTTAAAAGTGTCTATAACTTTGTTGTATATTTTGTTGAACTGTGTACCAAAACTTGATGACAATGTTCAAACCCAGACAAATCTGTGATTTTATTCAAGGTCACTGTGCATTTTAGTTGGTCGCCTGTAGCTAAGACTATCTTTCAAAGCAAGTCAGAGAGTGAGGAAGTCAGCAAACAAGATTAAACATCATCTGAATAAACCTTTAATACATTAGCTCGCCTATGAATATTTCAGAGTCATTACATTGGAATTTGCTACAATTACAGTATACCTGCTAAGCATCAGCATTATAGGGTTCTATTTGTGACCATGTTGGCACTTAGCTCAAAGCAACACTGTATCAGTACAGCTACACAGAGCTGCTTGCATGGCTGTAGTCTCTGTATCTTTTTAAACTTTTAACTCCCCTTTTCATTTTGTCTGTCCAGTCTGAACAGTATTACCTCCGATGAGGCCAAGAGGCACAGCGTGAAGAGCTCTGACAGCAGCTCATCTGGACAAAGCTCTCTGCTGACCGTGGACATCAAAAACTTCAAGGCGCTGTGGAATGAAGAGGTTTATCAGAACAGAGAGAGGTGGAAAGCGCAGGCTTGTAAAGGTACAGTGCATCCACACAGCCAAAAATATCATAGAGTAAAGTGGAGGTGATTTGGTGACTCAGAGAACATAAATGCTCTGGTAAAACTGATCTGTCCTAACGGATGACATCCAGAGCAGAATGGGGAAAATTGGCTTATAAAGCTGCGATGCTTTTAGCGTCTGCAATGCTCTCGGCTTACTCAGAGAAGGGATTTTGACTGACCTGTATTAGTGTGGGATTTTATGGGACACACAGATCAGTGTATCCACAGGTTTTATTTATTCAATTATGTTGGTAAGACTTTGTAGTTAGTCCATGTAAATCCATTACAAGAGCTTTACTGTAGAGGTTGTAATAAATTATGATCTTACACTTTGTACATCTGTTGTAAGCCATAAAAGGGAACCACAATTGGGTTGCCAGGTTGTTTAAAAAAGCCTTACAGTTTATTATCATTTACAGTTCATGAGACATTTATTCATTCACTATTGACATTTCTAATTGCAGACTTGATGACCTATGCATGTGAAATTACTGCATTTATTGGTGATTAAGATGAACACCGGCCAAAGGAGCACAAATATATGGTTTGGCCGATATCACTGGCAGATATGATTGGATATGTCAGTCTTGGTGTACTGCTGCCTGATATGCCCACATATGAAAACTCTTCTTTTAGAGATAATAAGGCAGGAAAAGATGATTAGGATAATTTATAATCATTAAATTCCCTGTTAATTACAGCCTTAGTGCACTGGTGTCATTTTAGATCATAACGTAAAAATATCCTGCCTCCTTCACGTCTTTGAGTTGTTTTTTGCAAAAAATGTGTGTATATCGGCAAATATATGGATATCAGAAACGGTGACTTTCTCATACTGGTATCAGCATCTGCCCAAAAGTCCGGCTGTAACTTCTATAACAACATGACAACCCACGTGTTTGCTATATATGGTCTATATATCATTAATATATTCTTATAACCATTAATAGAGTAATCAGTTACAACTTATAAACACTATAAAATGAGCAAAGTGGGAATATCAAAGTGATTATAATCTACATTTTACAGTTATGATCAATATTTTATTTATTTCATTAACCATGAGCCTGTGAAAGGTATTGCTTGAAGTCATCACAGACAATACACATGCAGAGTTCATACACAGAATTTTAGCATCCTTCAGCACATTGTTTTGGTTTGCTCACCTGTTGGTTCACAATTTTCACACAATTTTCTTTTTAACAAAAACACAAAAACTCATTTTGCACTACTTAGTGGGGCTGGGCGATACGGACCAAAATTAATATCTCAGTGGGCTAAATCTTCACCTTATATAATATTAAACGGTAGTGTCTCAGAATATGTCTCATCTGAAAATATATAGATATATCTTGAAGCTGATATACCGCCCTGGCCTATCACCTGCACATCATCAAAAGGCAGCCTGACAAAGTTAGCAAGTAGCTAAGGACATTGAGAGACCAAAACAGCGCTTTAAGAGAGTGACTATTGTACATTGTAGCTCCGTAACTACAGAATATGTAAAAAGGCAGCTTTCAAGTCAACTGTCTTAAATCCACACATATGTTAACCTGTCTTCACACTCCATGTGACCTCAGAGGCAGAGGAGAGAGCTAAAAAGGAGGAAAAGGAGGAGGAGGAGGAGGAGGAAGAGGAGGAGGAGGAAGATCAAGCCCAGGAGGAAGAGGCTATGGAGCCCCAGGAGCTCCACACAGAGTCACAACAGCCTGAACCAAAGGAGGAGACACTGGAGGGGGGAGCGCCCGAGTCGGCAGAGGCCGGCAGACCAGCAGATGGCAACACAGGTGAAACGGAGCAGGAGGCGCCGCCTGGGAGCGCCATACATAACAGTCCTCCGCTGCAGAACGGTACGACCCAGAGCATGGCCTGCTTTTTAAGTGACATAAGGCAGTTTTTATTTTTGTTTGCTAAAATCTTAACATCCTAAATTATTCTGTGGGTTTGAACAATGTTTGGCTGCACAGATTGAGTTTGTATTGACTGACTCACTGACAGGTCATTAAGTCCGAAGATGTATTTTGACAAACAGAGAGGATGCTTTGAGGGTTTATTTTCTTGTTTGGATAGAGTGATTGTTTGCTTCCACTAAATGTACCTACCTGCGTCAGTTTGCCAAGTGACACGACTATTCTGACTTTTCAGGAGAGTTGTCTGAAGGAGCTGAGTCTCCAGAGAGCGAAGAAAACAAGAACAAAGGAGTGGATGGTGAGTTTGTTTTCTGCAGCCCACGACTATTGACAAAAAACAAACAGAAGTGTCCACCCTGCCAAACTAACACAGTCTAATGCAACAGTCCTGCAAAAAAATCATTCTGGAGGAAGAGAAGGTCTGGACAAAATAACAGAAGCGTGTGTTGACAGTGACAGTGTTTTTCATTACCTTATTATGAAGTTTAAACTCTTTTTTGATTTACTCTCCTTAAATCTTCTGTGGGATCTGGAGAAAGAGCATCTACAAGGAAACAATATGCTGGATATCAACTTAAAGCAGATGTTTAACCCCTAGAAGACCTAGACACCAGCCACTGGATAAAAATAGCTATTGTTCTGAGCTGATGAAATAGTTTTTTCAGCTTTTCAGTGGTACTACACATCCATAGTAAATGTGATTAATCTGATTCGTCAGGTAGTTTCTTCTTCTGGGCCAACGAGCAATGGATGTAGCCAGCCTAATTTTGTTGTTCATATCCGATCGATAACAAACTGTATTTTTCTGAAAACAGTTACCTTTGCCTCAGTGAACTCATTTACATGGTCAGTAAGTCAAATATGGGACTTTTCACAGAATAACACAGAGGATAACATAAGAACAAATAGTTGTAACTCGCCTCGTAACAGTCAGATGTACACAAAACTTCATATGGAAGTCTTTTAAATAAGACTTCTGGTTCAGTCTGAGTTCACAGTTAAAAAAAACACACCACATTTTGACTGGTAAATTAATCAGACTTCAGACGAAGCAAATGTCACATTTGGATTCTAAATGAGCCGGACTGAGAGTTGACGCTCTAAATAATGAATCATGTAAAACAGGGGAGCAAAAGATTAAACACAGATTTTTCAACTTCCCAGGAGATTATGATCTCATCTAAATTATTAACAATCCTGTTTTTCTTTCTCAGAGTTAGCGATGGAATAAGCCAGCTCTCTCTCATCTTTGCTGCGCTGCTGTCGACCTGAACCTGCATTTACCCAAAATGGGTGCACTGATGCTAGAGGGAAGACCATTATATGGACTGTGTCGCCCTCTACAGGACACCAAGAAACCGGCACCTTCACTTCCCTTTTCTCGTGTCTCAACGATCAACTGCTTTTACTTTTATGTTTCTACTCCCACGCTCTTGTATGCAGAGCTCGTGGCCGAACCCACGTGCATTACTCCTCCCTTCCTGCTAACAGACAATACAGATGACGATTTCACGACCTTAAGATGACGGCAGAAATGGTGTGGGATGAAGAGGAGCCTTTTGAGAGACTGACACTGAAAATGTTGCTTTTTCTTTTGTTTGTTTTGCCAAGCGTTTACTTCACTGCAAGTCGCACGTTCAACTCAGCCACAGACATGTAGCCATTGTACAAGATTTCACTGCTGTGTTTTGCTTCTCTGTCGACACTCTGTTAGATTTTTGGCGTAAAAAAATATAGTTTGGTTCTTTGATGCAATTATAGATAAGTGCAGATTTGTGGGAAATGCAAGAGGGACTTCTATAACTGCTGCAGAGTATGTACAGTCTATGAGTGTGTGTGTACAGTACACTGGGTCACAGGTCTATAGCACTACTATTTTACTAGCAAGTACTCCTTAAACAGATCCACTCTGTGTAGAGAACGTTCCCCTGTTGCTCTAAGAGCTCCCGTTGGGAGTCTCTTATATTTCCTGGAGCTACATGGCTCATTCTTGTCCCATCACCATGTTTAATTTCTTAGTGCTGTCCTCAGACATCGTGCAATTCTAATTGTGTTCCTCGCAGACAGATTCATGTTGTTTTCTCGTGTGTTTTTCGTCCTCTGAACTGTATATAATGAAAGTTTGTATACGGGTGGATCAGAGGAGGTGTAGAAATCCTATGATCCCAACATCGATCCAACGGATTTTTTTTTTTTTTCTTATTGGATATATTGTAAGATATTATAGCGGCAAATGTCCAAACATTAGAATGCAACTGCAAACATATCACACAGACACATACTACACACAAATGCATTCAAGTTTTTGTAATATATATATATCATCTTTTTGTTGACCTTTTTGTATTTGTTTTGCATTTGTTGTGTCCTCTGAATCATGCACTAGATGTGTCTAATATCTTCACACTGTATGTCGCTTCTTCGTCAAAAGACTTCTTCTCGATGCCTTCTTATGTGTATTTAAGCTGTAGCAAAGAGTCAACATAGTCGCTGAATTAGAGGAAAAATCGTATACGTGTACGTTGTTTTATTTTGCAGTACGGTTATGTCACGGCGGCTTCAGCTACGGGGCCGCCGGCGTAATGTTTTAATCGACGTGTTTACAGTGTGCTCGTACACCTATTAGCCAGTTGAACCCATCATGCTTCTCGTGACACATCCGAGGCTGTGAGTCCAAACTTGTATCTGCTTCTTGGGTGCTTGCCCGGTTTTTAAGGCTTCTAATGTTGTGTATAGGAGATGCAAATATTGCTTACTGTGCATATGTAACATAGTGAACCTCAGCAACGCTGGTTCAGCTTTTACTATATACTTAACTAATATGTAATTGGAAGAAGAAAAAAAAAGAAGCATTTTGGCAGTATTTGCATAATATTTTCCCTTAAATTGTGCACTTTTACTTTGTTTTTCCTTCATTTCTTTGGACGTGAAAGTCCCAAAATGCCAATATCAAGTTCATGGCACATTGTTACTTATTTTAAAGTATGCTGTACATGTGTATACTCATACAAATAAGATCATATATGGGGTCAAAAAAGGGAGTATAATTTAACAGCTAAGAATTTATATACAAACTGTAGGAATTATTTTTTAGCCTCTTTGTTTTATTCCCCTGTTTTTTATATGATAACAGGAACTTTTGTTACCATGCTGGGATACAAAGCATTTCATCACGTAATGTCACTGTACGCTACTTTCTACCTAAAGAACACAGTCAGTGGTTAGCAAGCCAGCTGGCTGAATGTGTGCCTATATATTTACTCTCCATTTGACACCTTTCACCTGTAGGAAAACTAATTTTGTGATGTCATTTGAAGCTGTGCCAATCCAGGTACAGCCAAACAAACCGGTTAATATCTTCCCACAATATCAGTCTTGAGTAAAGACTTTTATTTTAAGTCTGTCTGTAAAGTCAACAGTTTGATGTTGCAGAATTATTCATAATGGTATATTATGATGTCTTTCATTTGGAGAAATCTATTTTACAGCTGTTTTTTTTTTGTGTTTTTCTGTCCTGTTCCTGTTTTTGACTCTTTGACTCGACTCGATTGTCAAATCAACTTTTGTCTCTCCTCTCTGGTTTTAATTGTTCCGTGTTTGTCTGTTTCGAAAGCTTTTACTATTCCACCAGCGCTGAAGTCGGTAAAATTCAACTGTAAATTTCAAGTGTAAGGATCGGATAGCAAAATTAGATTTATAAACAGAACAAAAAACAGTTTGCATCTTCAAACTATCCTGCCTGATTCTTGGTGAAGCAGAATATATTTTCTGTAATGACGGACCAACACATGTACAGTCTTGTAGTTTGCTCTATCTTTCACTCGCTACTGTGATAGCCTACTGTATGAATATTTAACAAGAATTTATACCGACCATAATCAGAAACATAGCTGTATTTATGACATGTAAAGACTTCTACTATGGTGTTTTGTAACGGTTACTATGGAACAGATTATTTGTTGTTTGTTTAACGCTTTGTTTCCTTGTTTTAGTCCGAATCACTCTGTAACGACTGATCTCAAAACTGTTCCAGTGACTGAGGTTGGATGGATGTAGAGCGCGCATGTGTGTGTGTGTGAGAGAAACTGCTGAGAAACACTTAATGTGCATTTCTGATCTCCTCACTGTGATCTGCTCTGTGGATGAGAGTGTGATGAAGTGTGTATGTGTGTGTGAGTGTGAGTGCATGCATGTGTGTGTGTGTGTGTGTGTGTGGTCGAGTTGAGTGGACTATATAAAGCCTGGTTAACAGCTCTCACCACCAAATACACAGATTGATACAAATTTGCAGATAAGGTTTTTTCCACGACAACCAATTGTTTTTCACAGACCTAAAACTATAGAAGACATATTATGAAGATCAACTTATAAACTATAAACTGTTATTTTGGCCTTAAAATCTTGATGAAATGATATAAAAATGCATAAAGGTGGACAGTCAGACTATTTCAAAGCAGTAAACCACCTCAGGTTTAACTTCCACTACATCCCTGATCAGACAGAAGGACTGAGTGTGTGTGGGTGTGTGCGTATGCATGTATGTGCATGCATGTGTGTGTCACTGTCCCATGCCGGCCAGGCGGCCGTGTGTGCCACCATGCTCTGTGACTGCACAGCCGTATCAATAAATCTGGACTCAAAGGGCTCAGATCATGTCTGCCTGTCTTCATTTCTACAGCACAACTTTATGTGACAGATTTAAAGGGGCATTTCAGCTGATTTTGCAGGCAAAGCTCAGTCTGCCAATCTGGGAGGGTCAGAAAAGATGTAAGCAAGTTGGAAGTGAGGTATCGACTGCAACTAATGTCTATACTGGCTATAACCCGTATTCACAACTGCAAAGACAATAGCTTGAGGAAAAATCTGGAGGGCATATATTTATATGGAGAGAGACAAATAATTTTTGGATCCTGTTTGAATTGTGCCATGAACTACACATATGGTGTTTGTCAATTTAAAAGATCAATTTCCAAGTGAATAAAGTCCCAGTTTGTCATAAAACTAACAAAATATCAGACCGTGAGTAGTTATGACCAGACAGCCAACAGTTGTTTTATTGACATCGTTTTAAGACAAACAGCGACTTTATTGACCTGGATAATTATCTTTTACATTGCCAGAGATCACATGTGTAGTTCATGGAACGATTCAAATAGATTTAAAAAAAAATATTTCTCTCTCTCATTGGACCGCTGTACATTTTTTTTCCGCAATAAGGTCCGATGGTGTCCACCGTAAAGAGCCTGACCTCGCTCTCTAGAGTTAGGGGACCTTCATTGTCATGGAAACAAATATATACACATACTGGTTGCCGATTGGTTAGGTTTAGCCAACAGAAATACTTGGTTAGGTTCAGTAAAAGGTAATGTCACATACATGATGTAAGGTTAATACACTCTTTAAACTACATCACCTGAATTTTTGAATGCATGGTACAAAACTGAGCGGGAAGGATTGTCAACTGCACGCAAAATTGCTCTAGAGTCATGTTGTTCGTACACAGATTGAAGCAACTGGGCTGTGTACAGCATCAATACAAATAACAACTGAGAACTGGGAAGTATTAAGCTGTACGTTGTGGAATCAGCCCAGTTGTTAGAATAGATTTGTTGGCATAAACTGTGTCTATATGACCTGACTTGTCTGTCCGGAGGTGGAGGATACACATTTGTAAGTGTGAAACTACAAGATGCTTTTAAGGAGACTTCGGGACAATTTGTTTGTGGCGACCAAAACAGGTATTTTTTTGCCAAAACAGGATCTTTTCCTAACCCTGACCAGATCGTAAGCACCGATTTGTCACAAAGAAAATAAAGAAAATGTAAGTTTCAGCAGTCCCATGGTTTGCAGACACTAACGCATCATTTTCGTGTATTTTGTCCTTTCATGTATCAAATGTTCACGTTTAAAGTCACTGAATAAGAATGTGCGTCCATTCTTTTTAATGACCATACAATCAAAAGCAGTGGCAGGCTGACAGATGGGATTCAGCCCTTAACTGCAGATCTTTCATGTGTAAATATTAGTTTTCAGATTTAAGAAAACAAATTATCCGTGCGGCGTGGCGCGAACGAAAACTGTTTACGTTTGCTGAAAGCCCGAGCCTGCAGTATGTACTGCACATTAACTGCACCGTGAACATGTCTCTCAGCCGATAATCCACTAGATGTCTCTGTTAGACTTCAGATTACACAGACGCTCCGCCAAGGAACCCACCTCTCCTTGGAGGGCCCGAAGCAGTAAACATGATCAACGGACTTCATGTATACGGCGTCACTCTCCCAAGATAGTCAGCGTATAGCTCTTTATCCACCGTATATGCAGCTCCACAAACATTAGACACAGAATGCATATTTATCACGGGCGGCATGCATATTCATGGGCAGGTTGATGGAGCTCGTGGAGGGATGTGTATGAGTTCTTCACAGCGCTGAGTGCCGAAGCAGAAGGCGAATGTTAATTCAATTATACGGCAGCTGTTCCTTGGTGCCCATGGCCACTGTGTTTGCACTAGAACAGAAATCTTGTATTAGGTCCCTCGCCATAAAAGACCATTGCCAGGCTCGGGAATGGGGACTGCCTGTAACCAAAAGCCATCAACAGTATTGTAAAGAGCTTTTAATGCTTAATTTTGGCACGAATAAGGAATTTGGTCAGGCTGCAAAGAAAGCTTCTTTTTTTTTTTGTTGTTGTTTTGGCTTACTCTTGATTTACAGAGCTTTTTTGTTTTTGGTTATTATTCTATTAAATAGTCAATCTGCTTGGAAGTACAATGTGCAAATGAGTTTCTTTTGCTGCATTAACTCCAGTCAAGAGTGGCTGGAGAGACGCTTGTGTGCGAACAGCCGCCAGGATGAAATGTCGGTAAACGTTTCTGCAAACCACCGATTTGTTCACATTTGTCACTTAACCTTTGCATTACACGTTTGTTACCGAACTTCCATGTCTGCTGCAGTTCGATACAGCGTTGTAGGGTTTTTTTTTTTTTTTACAAGAAGTCAGGACGTCTTCAGCCATTTTTGTGGTGACAAAAAACTAGGTGAACTGGATATCTCCAGCCATATTTGTGTGCAGACAAACGTGGGAGTTTTTTTTTAACGTTTTTGAAGAAGTTGGGACGTTATTAGTCATATTTTTGAGGCTACAAGAAACTGTATATTAGACTAGATGTCGGGACGGTACCAGCCATGCTGGTGGCAACAAAAAACTGGGCGTTTTTTATGAGAAGTCAGGACGTCGGCAGCGTTTTTTGTGGCAGCAACCTGATATTTCTGACGCGAAGTCGAGACGTCTCCAGTCATGTTGGTCATGACAAAATACTCATGACATTTTTGATGAGAAGTCAGGACATCTCAAGCCACGTTTCTGTGCCAACAAAAGTGGGTGTTTTCACAGGCAGTCGGAACATCACCAGTCAAAACCGGGTTTTTTAGATGAGAAGTCAGGACATCTGAAGTCATATTTGCATGGTGAAAAAACCAGGTGTTTTTGAGGCATAGCTGGGATCTCCAGCTGTGTTTGGTGTGACCAAAACAGATATTTTAAGCCAAAACATGATATTTTCTTAACATGTATTCCAGTGATCGGGTTGTTCCATCATTTAGGTTAAAAAAAAGCTATTTTACAGACACAAACCTACTCTTCTTTCTGCGTGTGTGTGTGTGTGTGTGTATTTGTGGATTCCTGCTCACGACTTGTGTATAAACACACATATTTCGAGCATGAATAAGACAACACGTATGCGTAGGCCTCGAATTGCTCACAGACATGCAAATGCAGTTTGTCCATGCATTTATGCGAGTGCTGGTATTTGTGCTCCACCCCACCTCCTGTCCCAGGCTCGGGCTGAGCTCCAGTACTACTTGGTGGAGGAAGAGTAGGAGGAGGAGGAAGAGGGGGAGGGGGGGACAAGGAGGAGGGTGTGAAGGCATCCGCCAGCCTGTCCCTTCATTACCCAGCTCCCCGAGACTCGCTCTGTGTGATTTAATCACACGGCCACTGGTGGGAACTGCTGCTCTGATGTTACCTGGACCTGCTAATAAGTTTGCTTTTCCTTCATCAAAAGGAAAAACAGCCACACCTGTGGGAGGGATGCGCTCAACTGCACATTACGTATGTATAATATATGCGCGCATGAAAATGACTTGGTTGTTCTCCTGTCACACACAGATGGAGTTCAGGGGGCAGATACACACTGAGCCGGGGTGCGACTAAAGCTGATTTTCACTGTTCAGTTTTGTTGAATAAAATGTTAGAAAATAAAAATACTATTTCCCAAAGTGAAGTGTGAGTTGATCTTATTTTGACCGAGCGACACCCGAAGATGTTCGGTTTGTTTAATGTTCAGTTAATTTACACTGTCCACTCTCAAATAGATAATAATAAACTAAACTTAACATCATCATTTCTCATGCGTTGATGTAAAAGCAGGATTTTACTGTTTTATGTGGTTGCGTTAGAGCACATTTTAAAGAATTATGTACATGATGCCAATTAATGATCATTTTTCATTCATCTGCTGATGATTTTCTCAATAAATTGATTATTTGGTTTGTAAAAATGTTCACTGAGCTGATTTTGTCCTACCTCAAATAGATTAGAAATAAAAAATATCTTATTTCCTTCTGAAATCTAGTGGAGTACAAGTTTAATGTAGTATGAAAAAAGTACCTCAAATGTATCCTTAAATACAGTACTAATAAAAAAAAGTGGCAAATCCTTCACATTTGACAAGCTTGAAGAAAGGAATATTTTTTAAATTAATTATGTATCATAATTTATAATATGTTTTTGTATTTGCGATTTGAATTAACTAATCTTAACCAAATGGCTGCCAATCATTTTCCCGTCTATTTTTCAGCTCTTAAGCAAAGACTGTAAATAAAAGCTGATGCTGTCACACGAGGCTAACAGCGCAACCGGCCTTGTGGGAATCCGTCCTCTAACCTAACCAGAACCGACAACATGTTCTCGCCACTTAACTTCACACGGCCACATCGTGCAGCATGTAAAGTAGACATTGCCTATCAAGCTGTTTAATAAAAATTAAAGCCCGTCTATCCATTGGAGAGAGCACAGAGCTGTGTTTAGAGTGACTGATCGAGAGCCCAGAATCAAAGGGCCCTGTGGCTCGAGCTGCGAGTGTGTCTGGGAATTGGCCCAACTCTTAAAGAGCCAAGCTTCCCTCATCTTGACTGGGGGCCGAGTCGACCCCTTCAAAATAGGAAGAAGCCATTTCTGCTGGCAGCCAAGTGGTTCCTCTCTGGAAGCCTGTCAGGTGAGGAGACGAAGCTGCCAACTGTAACCCCCTCAGGTGGGCACAGGGGGCAGGGCAGACCTCCATCATGGCTCCGGCACTGTGACACGCAGCAGATGATGCAGAGGGCAGCGAGCTCCCTGAGGCCTCTCCGCGAAAATCTGCTGTGAAAACACTCCAGTCGACTCCACAGTGGTAGATTCATGAAAATACAACAATCGGAATAAGTGTAAAATTAAGATGAACTTTACGTTTCAACTTTTATTTTTTAACTTATTCTATTTGATGACAGTGTTGTGCTTATGATGGTTAGGGTTAGATACAAGAACCACTCGGTTATGGCTCGGAAAAGATGGTGTTTTTCCTTAAAATACCTGTTTTGGTCCCCACTAGTGGAGTGGTTTTGAAACTCAGCCTCGCACTCTGTAACTCCACATTTACATAACATGCTTCTGACCTGACTTAGTATTAACACGAAAGTCAGGTCAGGAGCGTGTTATGCAAATGTGTTGCAACACATACTGTAGAAATGTTAATATGGTGCGTAGCCAATGACTCGTACAGATGCGAAAGTATCGTCGGGTTGCAGAAACTAGACACATTTCATTCGAGTGACTGGGCAGGTTACATCACTAAATTTCAGAGGGAAATTTTACAAATATATTAAATATGTCCAATGAACTCTTTACGTATGATACATGTCTGCAATCTTATGTGTACCACCTTCATATATCAAAAGAAAAAGAAGAAAACATCATATTATTATGGCCTATGTGGGGGATGACTAAAAAGTTAACTGATCATATTGGAAAGTAAAATGAAGAAAAAAAACATAATGTATTCATACACAGTAAACATATATAAAGCTCCACAGTATAGCTAAAGAAGGTGCACTACTCTGCTTTGTCAAAGGCCTTATACAGTTCTGAGGGTTTAATGAGAAACACTTGAACATCACATTACTGAAGCATCAGGCATCAATCACCATAATGTGATTCAATCATAGTAAGAAAAAATAAAAACAGAAAAAGGAACTGTTACCTCTGCTACAACAAACTTCTTCTTCTAGCCTTGTTAACTTCACCTCCACGACAAGAAACCGACAGAAAAAACAAACAACACGTCCTCTTGGCTGCTAAAAAAAACGTCCCGACAACATTAAAATGAACCACTGGAAGATTTTCTCATTTTCTTTGTTTCTGATGACTCTTTGTGGGGCTGCGATTCATCATGCTGCACTCTCCCTTTAAATCAACCTCAAACCAATTTAACACCACAACACCATGTTGCTTGTTCTCGCTAAAACTGGTTAAACACAGATGGCGTGGTGTCATGTTGAGATATTTCCAGCAACGTTACAATGGAGTTAAGCAGAGCGGAGAACTAGGTGGAGTTCTGCTGAACAGCCAGGGGTGGATTCACTCGCTACGAATTCAGCTCTCCATCTTTCATTTTCAGAGTGTAATTGAAAAACATTTAATTGCTATGCACAGAAAAGATGATAAGGCTCTTGAAGCCGCTCAGCCTCCGCGGTACGGATCAGAGGGGATGCGAAACTTAATGTGGAACAAAACTACAATTTCAGTTAAACTTTTATAACATCCTGACTATTAAGACAAGTTTAACCTCTTATTTACAGTTTGTTGACACCACAACACAAATCCCTGCTCAATTCGAAGCATCCTTTCAGTTTACTTTGTCGAGGCCGTCACAACCCTCATGCTGCATTCAGCATTTTGAGATTTAAAGATAACAGATATTGTGACTGTCCGTGAAGGAGTCTGTGGTGGTAATTAGCATGAAGGCTGGAGGCAGGGGGAAAAAAGCTAAACTTAAAAACAAAAATACACTCAAAGGAGCAGTTTGTAAGATATGGTCAGAGTTCTAGGATAAAACATGAAAAAAGGGAACTAAAATGACAGTATTGACGTTTACTATGTCTTCTTTAGCTAGCATGCTAACCAGCTAGCCCCAGCCCGTCTTGCCTCCGAGTACCACTTCGCATTGCAGGAGGCGCTAGTCGGTTAGCTGCTGCAGTTTTACCTGAGAGATGCACGAGCAGCGTCGTCACTGTTTCCAAAAGCTTTCTTAGATTTAGGTGCACTAAATGAAAAAAATAAGCTCATAAAATTAACAAACAAAAAAATACAACTGTGCGCCTTCTGAATTCAAGTTTGTCTCTTCTAGAGAACTCAGGCGAGCATAATAACCTTTTAAACTCATTGTAAAACATTCAAACTCGGTATAAACTGTATAAAACTTACCAACACAGTCCTGGTTTGCACAATCACCTCTGGGTTGTCGAAATAAATCCTCAATTCCAGGAGCTAATAAGCTAATGGTAGCTTGCTACATTAAAGGATAGCTAGCAAAGACCAGCAGTTGTCAGTTACTTTGGTGATATGCTGCCCCTTATATTTTTGGAACTACCATCAAATTCTGGCTATATTCTACAAATTATACCTTCAAGCACCGAAAAAATTACAAATGATATTAACAAGTTTGCCGATTATGCATATTTTTGCAGTGCAAATCAACTGCCAGCCATGTAACTGTTGTTTTAGCGCAACATCACGGTGATTGGGTCCATCACTGAGTTTTGGAGGTGCTGCTAGGTGGATTTTCTGACCTTTTGGACAGAGCCAGGCTAGCTGTTTCCCTACGTTTCCAGTCTTTATGCTAAGCTAAGCCAACCATGTTCTGGCTGTCACTTACGTTAAAGTATTCCCTGAATGTAAATGCCAACAAGAAAAGGTGAGGTGAGCTAATTAAGCTAATCGTCTATAATAGGGGCAATAACAGACATACTTGCAGTCATTGTGATCACCTGATCTGAGCAACAGCGATCCTTTACAAGTGGCTGATGAAGCTGGCAGAATAAATGAAGCAAACCCCCCCTTTGCAACTAAATTCACACTCTTAAAAACTCCTCTCGTGTTTCACTGTGACTACGTTAAGAAGGAAAGAAGTGGCCTCAGACGCAGCAAGACGACAGCGAGCCGAAGACAGCTGACGAGCGAAGAGGGAGAAAGACATCGAATCAACGCTGAAAAGTGTCGATTAGGTGAGAAAACGACATTACAGCCCTGTCAATCATCTCGGCCTCATGCCTGGAGCGGGGGGGGGGGGGGGCAGAGCTGCTGTTAAAAAAAGTTGCCAAATCAGTCGGAATCACATGCGCAAGACGGTGAAGATGTCCCTCACTTCAGCTGTTTTAAAGGTGGTGTGGAGAATATAAATAATCTGTGTTTACTCATGTTGACGTTTATAGTTACTATAGGTTTCTGTTGTCAGACGCCACCTCCTCTGTCTTCAAGTGCAGTAGACATAGTATAACATACAATATAAAACAAAAGATGCGGCTGTTGCTCAAATACAATGTATGACACATTTTTATTTATCTTATCACTTTCGGGGTATAGAAGTGTCGCATTCAGCCACAACAGATTGCCACAGCCACTTTGAACGTGTGCGAACAGATTGTGCTTTGAAAAAAAAAAAAAGGAACCGGGTGCCTCCAGCAACATTTCACGTCTGCATCCCATCTCTGTCTGAAAACGGGACTAACATCTTTACATTATACATCTTCAAAAACATATCCATTATTCATACGCCCATATTTTAATACTATTAGCACTCGCATGCCACCCACCTAAATACCTGTGTGTTTCTTATCAAAGCGGCAGTGACAGTCGGAGTTACTTTGTTTGGGTGCGAAGAAATGAGCTGGGATTAAGGAAGTGTCGCACAAAAATTAAATTTGATTAGGGAGGTGATTTATTTTATTTTTTTTCCTGAACGCCGTAAAATCTCACATGGGCGCGAGAGAAACTTCGCTCTTTGCCTCTCACTGGACCGTCGTGTTGTTTGCGAAGGCAACAGCAACAAAGGCAGACACACACTCGCACACAGAGAGACGACGTGCTCCCACCTGTGTGGGTGGGAGGTGTGGCCACTCAGCAGCTGAGTGGGGCAGCATATGGAGTTTCTAATTGGGTAGAACAGCACAGCTGGAGGACACCAGTCCAGGACCTGGCCTCTGGTAATCAGTCCCACAATCCTCAGCCCTCCTCTGCACATCCACCGCGCTTGCATGTGCGCCCACGGAGGGGAGGGCGGGGGGGTGGTTGGTGGATGTGTTTTCCAGCGTTCAAACCAGGATGGAACTTCATTCGCTGACAGGGTTTCATGACTGTTTTTTCCTTTTGAGTCAAGGTCGTTTTTTAAGGACTTCTGCAAAAAGTCCAAATCTTACAAAGTTTTTTTTTTTTTGCCTAAATTCTTATCAAAATATCTCATTATACTTGAGATCACCTGAAAAAAAAGTGGCATGTCAGTGAGATAAACTTGTTCTGTTGGCAGATTTTTGTTACTTACAAGCAAAGAGACATGATTTTTGTTTTTCTTTTCAGCATTTCGCTACTAAAAAAAGGGGGGAAAACTCTAGAGAAGAGGGTGCTTTCTTTAATCCTCTAACACGTTTTTAGAAAACACCTTTTTATGGTAACATTAAGGCAACACAAGCACTTTGGTTCGAGAAAATATTAAGCAGAGTGTGTCAGAGTTGGGCTTTATCAGCCGGCTCACTTTGTTGCGAAATTGATTACACGCGTGAATCAGGACATGACCTCCGTCGTCCAGTTTAAAGCGCCTGGGAAGGAATCTGGTACAGAAATCAACAAAAAAAGACTAACAATTGTTGAAAGAGACTCATAATCCAGGATGCAAATGTGTTTTTCAGCCCAGTCGCTCACCAGGATAAAACGTTGGCAGTGAAAGTTTCTGCCAACCACTGATACGCAGTGTGTCATATCACGGTCACATTACATGTTTATGATGTGGCTTTCATACCTGGAGTGGAGGAGAGTGGTGGTGTGACCCCTCAAATCTGTGTTTCAATAACTGCGTTGTTTGTACAATTCAGGCATTTTGAGAAAAAAGAAGATCTTTTCCTTATCCTAACCAAGTGATTATTGGTGCCTAAACCTAACCAGAGCGTAACCACAGCGTTGTCACAGTATAAACGTGAAAAACTGAAGTCAAGGAACCACAAAGACATTTAAGTTTCAACATATCTGGTTTGCAGGAATGTATATTGCCAACATTTCTTAAGGCGACTGGGTTAGCTTTGTTTAAAAAATAACAAATTAGTACGACATGAATTTAATCACAGGGTTCTTAAAACTGAATGTTTTATTGCTGCAACACACATTGTTTTTGTGCTTTATTAGCCAGATCTATCTTAAAATTAAATTCAAAGAGAAAGTAAATGTGGACAAGAAAGGAAAGGAAAGGAAACAAAATGAAAGGACAAGGAAAGAGAGGACAGGAAAAGTGAGAAAAGGAAAGAAAGGCAAGGAAATGTGTGGATACACCTGAAGTGTTACTAAATAGGAAAATGTCAGAGATTTGAAAGCATCAAACCTTGTGTGAGAAACAAGAATCTGAACATTTTCAACAGCAGCAACTGAGGTATTCATCTGTGTATTAAGCATCAACAAGTACTCAAAATAAACCCCTCGCACTTTGTATTTGGGACTACTTTGGCACTTCCTTATTTAGCCTCCGTGTCTGGCTCTAATTATCCGTACATGCACCTCAGTGCAAAGCAATGCAGAATAAATGGTGAGAACATTAACGGCGCAGGGCTCATTACAGAGTCAGCGTCGAGATCTGGAGGCGTGCAGCCAGCGAGACTTTGGACGGAGTCGCGTCGTATCACCACACCATCACCGTATCCTGAACCACTTCAACCTCGCACTCATCACCCAGACGCGAACTCCCTTTAACTGCTGACATCAATTGAGAAACGCTCGCAACTCAGCGTGCGATCAGTGGCGCCTTCATTTGCAGCTCCACACCACGCGCCGTGCCTATAAAAGCTGATAATGTGATAATTAAAAGAGCTGACAGGCAAGAACTGTCAGCGAGACACCCTGATTTACCAACCTCTGCTATTTGGTGTACCTCTCAGATTACAATGCTTCCACCCTTGACGCATGACACATAAAATATCAATTGAAATAATTAACCTGGTTCAAACGGGTGTGAAAAAAAAAAAAAGGTAAGGAGTCTCGGCGGAGGAGTCAGAGTGAAAACCGTCCTAAAAATCATCCGATTTCAGACCTGAAAGAGGATTTCTAGCAGACAAAAGATCACTGCCATGTCTCCGTCTCTCTCTCTTTCTTTCTCTCTCAACCACACCATGATTTATTACCTGAAAAGACAAGAGAACTAATTAGTGGAGTAATTAATTAATATAAATTTGCATATTTGCATTTGCAATTAGTGCAGTCAACTGATTAGTCTGAGATGGGGAGTTTGACTCATCAGATGCTGCTGCTGGTGTGTGTGTGTGTGCGTGTGTGTGTGTGTGTGTGTGTGTGCTGGACCAGAACGATCAGCAGACCAGCTGAGGCATTTTTGGGGGGGGCGGTTGTGATGAAGGGACCCTTTTTTTTTTTCTTTTTTTCTTTTACTGTTTTTCATGTGTCCGTGTGAAATGTGTGTGTGCTAATGTCACACTAACACACACACACTCACCTGTGTTTGTGCGCATGCTGTCACCGTCACCCCGCGGTCTCTGGCGCCCTGAACCCCGCGCTCAGGTGTCGCCAACGCGCCGCTGATCGATGTCTTGTGATGTCCAATACAGAGAGATTGATAAGTCGCTTTAATTGATTCCCCTTGCAACAAGGTCATTCACAGGCGCTCGTTTGTGCGTGCGCTTGTGTGTGCGTTCCACATAACTGAGGAGTGCATATACCCATATCGAGTGCCAGCTGTGCCCCAGTGTGGAGTTGGCAGCGAGCCACCGGGCCTTTTCCACGGGGTGTACTTAATGTGTACGGTCCTGAGGTACCGGCGCTGTGCACGCCCCCCTGGTACGCTCGCACCTTCCTCTGCATGCAAGGCGCCTGCTGGAATTCCTTAACCTAGTTTCTGTAGAGCTGCATAATAAGGCGATAAGTCGATTTATCGATAAGGGCGATCGACAAAAGACCAATCTGCAGTTGCTGTCTTTTGATAAGGGTTAGGGGTTAGATCGTTTGTGTTTGAGTTTCTAAAATAACAAACTTACAGGGAGGCTGTAGTGGCCAATCCATACGGCGTTGTCGTCAATATTTTTATATAATTATAAATATTATATTGATTGGTGATACATGGATGCATTTCTTTCACCTTTTTTTAAGCATTCAAGGTGCACAACGTAGTTTTGAGGAAGACATTTTAATCAGAAGAGGAAAATCTTCATTGAATTATTTATTTATTTATTTTACGCCTAAAAACAAACAAAATAAGCAAACTGTCTTCGTTTTCATGACTGAATAAACAGAATAAACAAAGTGACCTTAAGGACAACACAGTTTC
Source organism: Diplodus sargus (assembly GCA_903131615.1). Taxonomy (NCBI): domain Eukaryota; kingdom Metazoa; phylum Chordata; class Actinopteri; order Spariformes; family Sparidae; genus Diplodus; species Diplodus sargus. Next base: position 12,251,700 of record CAEMYA010000024.1, read on the forward strand.
ACACTGTTTTTTACATCATAAGTGGCGGACCCTGCCACCTTTCTATCTTCAAACAGTGTTCTGGGACCTTTTTTTCCTAGAACAGCAGCTTGTTTATTCAATCATCAAAAAATAAATATTTCTGAGTTTGTGTTATTACCTCTTTCATATTGTAAAGATTTAAATTCTGAGTTTTTAGTCCTTCCCCAAAACTACATGGTGCCCCTTTAACTTAAATATAATCATTACATTACCTGTGATTAAAATAATGTTTGGTGATGACGAATGTTTTTTTAACTGCTTTCATGGGAATGCTTTCACTGTGCGCATGCTGTCATTGTCACCCTGCGGGCTCAAACCCTCGTTTGCTCTGATTTTCCCCGTTAAAAGTGAATATATTTGGGTTTTGGACAATAAAAACACTTTTAATGGAGGTCAACAGGGACATTTCTCAACATGTTATGATTCTGTTTAGAATGATTAATCAATTGATGGAGAAAATGGTTTGAAGATGATCTGTTGAGACTGGCTGTACTGTACTCACACAAACCAAAGCAGCTGTCCTGTATGTGTAAAAAGAATTTTAATGATGTGACTTTTTGAATCAACCATTGCCCCCCAATCTCAGCATTCTCCTCTTTTCCTCTGACCTTGTTAAAACCCGACAAATCCTCTGAAATAAATAACAAAATACGCTGTTCTTAACAGAGAACGACACATAGACGCCTCTGTCAGCAGAACATCAGGACTTATCTGCGGCTTCCAAGACTGCAGTTGAAGAATACATCAGTTTGTGAAACAACATCTTAAATACTCCTACCTTTTCTAGCGGCTTGTCAGCTTCTCCTGCTCCTCGTTTCTCCTTACAGGACATAACTTGAACGTGGCTGCGGACGACATAAACTTCCTGTCGCAACAACTAAATGTGTCCCAGCGAAACACAGAGCGAAAAGACGTACCTCCTGCATAATCTCAACGTTTACATCAGAATAAATAATGTCGATAATATGTGTAAAAAAAATATTAAAGAGTGACATCACATTAAGTGACAATACATTCGGTCATAGGGAAAGTGTTTGGTTAAGGTTATAGACTCAGTATGAAGAGCGTTAAAGGGTTTTGTCACTCGAATGAAAGCAAATGCTGTTTTTTTATTTGCACTGTTTCATTTTTATTATTCCTGTTGCTGCTTTTTCTTATTTATCACATGTGCCCTGTAAAAGTGCTTTACTTTGTATATTGTATATTTTTGTTGTATATATTTCTTTATTACATTCTGTGGACAGCAAAGGAAGACTTTCATTGTACAGAGGAATGTGTTTCTCTACTGCATTATGACAATAAACACTTTGAATCTTTGAAGTCAGGTGCTAACCTTTACCCTCTACCTCAAACTGGTCCAGTGAAGGTGACGAAATACCGACAGGACTGTGTTTGTAGCGCATGAACAAATACATTTTGTCGAGTCCTGCACAGGATACAAATACAGTCTTGTAGAAGTTAAAACAAAAGAAGTTGAATGCAAGTAAGACGCAGTGTGACCTGCCCTGATGAAGACATTTTAATCGAAACACATCAGTGTGTCGGAGTGCCTTGGGTTGTCATTGCAAGAAAGCTGATTAATCACTGTGTTGCCATTTGTAAACGTTATATTGTTGGTTTTGATGCAAATAGAATATCCACAGATTATCCTACACAGTGACATCACTTGTGTTTTGGGTCCCTGTTCTACCTCTTCTAAAGTGTTTGTGCTTCCATAAACAGCGATCCCAATAAAGGGGTTAGGGACCCCAGGCTAAAGTAATGTGCCTTTTTTAAAAAAAAAGCACGTCTGTTTAAAAATCATGTTTCTGCTTATTTCTGAACAGATTCGCGAAAGTAGTGAAGTACTAAGATGATAAGACAGTTTTAGACGAGCTCAGCGGGCTGTTTAAGAGGGCTCAGGTTAACAGACTGGAGGGAATATCTGTCTTATTTAAGTCCTCTGGGTGCCAACTAGGGTTGCAATGGTATAAGATTCTCATTGTACAGTAACCATCTCATAAAATATCATGCTTAAACATCATCACAGTATACTGTATTACATTATTATTGTTATTATTATTATAAATATTATTATTATTATTATTATTATTATCAATTGACCTTTAAAAGAATGAAAACAGAGGTGTTTTGTTGGTTGAATAAACACTTTTTTCATGAATAATTTCAGAAAGTAAAGTCCTGATCAACATTACTCTTGATATAAAGTTTACATCTATACATATATATGTAATCTTTCAAAACACAAATACACTGGAATTCAATACCTTAGATGAGCAATGGAAGATTGATTTAATACCACTGCAACCTTAAATGCTGAGACAACATAGCAGTATTGGCAACAATTGGGACAGTAAAAGATTAAATCCATATCTAGTATGATATTACACATGAGAGAGTATGGAGTGAATAATCCAGGGCAGATGTTCAGACGTGTGGATCGTTTCTCAGTTCATCTGGGAGCATTTTTCACTTTTCATCGACTGCACTTGTTCTAACTGTGCACTTTCCTGCAGCCACAGCTCCAGCAGACTGTCTCTGCCTCCACCTGCCTCGCCTTGTATTTTGAGTCTGAGTTTGAGTTTCAACTTGTATAGAGATATCGCGATATTACCGGGAACGATTATCGTCAACGGCATGACTTTTGCTTCCTTTGCACCCAGTCAGAAATGCACGTGTTTTCAGCCGAATTGAATGTAACTGAATTAACTTGATTGGAGTTTTTACTGGAGGACTCTCAAGCCAAATTTCGCTGGTGTGTTTTGAGCTGTTTTTAAATATGTAACCTTGCTTGATTTGCAGGTGAAATAAACGCAGCTCGCAGTTTATTCTAACATGAGCTCCGTCTCTCCGCCTCACCTGTTGAGGCCGCCTGCAGTCTCGCACTCGCTTCTTTTTTCCCCCCCTCCTCTTCGCACGGAAGGAACATTAATTCATCTTTCTTACACGAGGAGATGCAGATATTAGTTGTTATCCCTCTCCGGTCTGTGTTTTTGACGGTAAACGCGGGCCTCCCGGTGCCCATTACAGGAGCTGCCAGATGATCGGTGCGGAATGGAGGTCCCGTGGGACGCTGAGCACGTGGTCTCGGCTGCCACAAGACGTCAGCGGCAGATGGCATGGGTACCCGCTGTTGGCATGAGTGTCATTCCTCAAAGAGAGAGGGAAGGGGTAGAGAGAGAGAGAGGGGGGAGAGAAGAGGAGAAGGAAGAGCAGAGCAGCAGAGGAGAGACAGAGAGAGAGAGAGAGAGAGGTTTCAGATTTTTCCCTCTAATTTGTGGTTTGGAAAAGAAGAAGCTGCACATTCAGAGGAGATATCTGGGAACATGCGAGGCGCACGCTGACCAGAGGTGGGTATTAATTTTTTTTTGATTGTTTGTTTGTTTGTTTGTGTTTTTTTACAAATTACGCACGCCTTGTTGACTTTTAGAGTTTGGGTTTGTCTTAAAATGTGTGTGTTTTGGGTGGAGAGCCTCGTTTTTTTTTTCTCGCAGCGCAAAAAAAAAAAAAAAACAATTAAAAAAAACGAGGCTCTCCACCCACAAGTCCAAACACAATGAAGTTGAAAAAGGGAGGCAAGCTGTGACATTGGCCTCGCTTGCCAATTTGTCCCCCTTCCTCTTGGGAGGACCCCCATTCACAAGGTAATTAACTGACAACCTCCACGAGACGACCACCGCGCGCTCTTGTCCTGATGGTTTACACGCTTTTCCTTTTTTCCCGATTTTTCGCAGGGAAATATGTTGACACTGCCGTTCGAGGAATCCCATATGATGTGCGAGCCGCGATTCTGTGCCACCTATCCCCGCGAAAGCTTACCCGAGGGCCTGGAGCAGGGGAGACAGCATCACCCGGAGCGGTCAGAGATGAGGGAGACCGAGGACGACTTCACCGACAGGGAGGAGGACGACGAGAGGGAGGACGACCAGGACGAGGACGGGCTCCCCAAAAAGAGAGGCCCGCGGAAAAAGAAGCACGGCAAGGAGCAGATGGACCGGTCCAAACTCCGGCGCCAGGAAGCCAACGCCCGAGAGCGCAGCCGGATGCACGGCTTGAACGCGGCGCTGGAGAGCCTGCGCAAAGTTGTGCCGTGCTACTCCAAAACTCAAAAACTGTCCAAGATCGAGACCCTGAGACTGGCAAAAAATTACATCTGGGCCCTGTCGGAGACTCTGAGCGCGGGGAAGAGACCGGACCTCCTCACCTTCGTGCAGACTTTGTGCAAAGGATTATCTCAGCCCACGACCAACTTGGTGGCCGGTTGTTTGCAGCTGAACGCGAGGAATTTCCTCACCGACCACAACGGGGAGGTCATGTTCTCTGGCAGGTCGCCCTACGACGCCATGTACTCGTACCCGGGCTCGGACGTGAACACACCCCCCGGCCACAGCGCGAGCAGCTTGGACAGCAGCGCCAAGCCCTTCAGACACTACAGCTACAGCGGCGCGTACGAGCACTACTACGAGAACCCGTCCCCAGAGGGCGGGAGCCCGCATTTCGACGGCCAGCTGAGCCCCCCGATGAACTTTAACGGGATTTTCTCCCTCAAGCAGCACGACGACCCGCCAGACTACGGCAAGGGCAGCCACTATGGCATGCGCTACTGCGGCGCGCCGGGGCGCACGGCTCTGGCGCCCAACTCCATGTACCGGGTGTCCCCAGAGGCCCGTTTCCCCTACGACCTGCACGTCCGCAGCCAGTCCTTCCAAGCACAAGGGGAAGTTAATGGCTCCTTCCACAATTAATCAAGCAGCTGGACAAAGTTCAAGTTTCAGAAGCGATGCAATTTACCCCCCTTCTCCTCCTCCTCCTCCCGCAGATGTCGAGAGGGGAACGAAATGGACTCCAGACACGCCGATGCACTACGAAA
>CAEMYA010000024.1:12267550-12289761 GCA_903131615.1 Diplodus sargus
CTCTCTCTTTCCCTCTCTCTCACACACACACACACACACACACAAACACTCATATCACACACATACACGTACTGTGGTGACTGCAGAGGGAAGTGAGCTGTCTGTGGAGGGTTGGATTCTTGGTGTCGGTCCAAAAATGTGTCACTCGGGACACGCATGGCCTGCTGGAGGCAGGAATTCTGTCGCTAATGGGCCCCGCAGCCGTCGGCACCACCTGGGGATATGGGAGACGGGATGGATGGATGGGGGAGGACTGAGGGAGGGAGGGAGAGAAGAGGGAGTGTATCCAGCACAATGCGTTGGTAACAAACAGAAGGATGTAGTGCGTGTATGTGTGATTCAGACCCCCTAGAATCTATCTATCTATCTATCTATCTATCTATCTATCTATCTATCTATCTATCTATCTGTCTGTCTGTCTGTCTGTCTGTCTGTCTGTCTGTCTGTCTGTCCACCCGCCCATCCATCCATCTATCTATCTATCTATCTATCTATCTATCTATCTGTCTATCTATCTATCTATCTATCTATCTATCTATCTATCTATCTATCTGTCTATCTGTCTGTCTGTCTGTCTGTCTGTCTGTCTGTCCATCCGCCCATCTATCTATCTATCTATCTATCTATCTATCTATCTATCTATCTATCTATCTATCTATCTATCTATCTATCTATCTATTTATCTATCTATCTAATTCACTAAGCCGTAAAAACAGCTTGAATGCACCTTCTTTTTTTTCTTTTTCAACCCTGCAGCAATAAAAGGGACAATTTCCCGATTCTATTACACATAAACCAAGCGGTTTGCGCTGAATATGTTCTTTGAACTTGTGGAATTAATGTATTTAGAAGGAAAAGTCAACATTTTTCCCTGCCATGAAAGACAGCTTATAAAAAATGTGAAGGCATAAACAGGCAGGGCAGGTGTTGACGATGCAAATGAAACGGATGACAGATGGTGAGCCTCGCGATTGCTCACTGTGCAGATAATGGATGGAGGTAATCAAATTCCTCTGAGGCTTTGGGACTTTCTTCAGAACTTTCTCATCAATTGCACCATCAAACAGTAGCGTCGTCAAATGCATCCCCCCCCTACCTCAAAAGAAGGGACACAAAGAAGTTACAAGATTTTTTTTTTTTATTTCCTGACAGGCTTGGCCAAGTTCTGTAGCTAGTGTTGAATAAAATACACTTTTTCTCTTAGTGACAGAAGATGTGTCTTAAAGGCAACATCCTTGTCGCTTTGTGGCCAAATCCAGGTGTCGTTTTATCTTCATACGTGTCTGTGGTGAAACGGGACCGTATATGTGGCTCAGCCGGGGATCAGACGACAAGTTTGAACAATAAATGCTCTGCAGCTATTATAGAATAACAACAATCACATCAGCGGGCCAACAAAGCGAGTCTGCAGGGGAGACACTGCTGTTTCCCATCCATACAAACCCGCCTTTTATGTTCTATGACCGAAGCGTTCATTGATTTATTCACTCGAGCTGTGAGAGTTGTTTCGACTTCAAAAATGAGGATCGTGAAAAATGAGCATCTGATGTGTGTTTTTCATATTTCTCACTGGAGGGAAACAGGCTGTAGCTGTGTGTAAAATCCCCCCCCCCCCCATCAGTGTGGTGACAGCGTTCGAGTTTCACAGGGCCCAGTTTGAAGGTCAGTTTAATGGTCCGTTTGTGTTTTGTATCCGTCTTGCCTCAGTGGAAGCTTCAAAACAAAGAGGGTCAGACAAACGCGATAAATTAGATTTTCTTTTTCTTTTTTTTTACGAGTAAATCATGTCATTAAGTCCTTCAATAAGTGTCGGAATGGACTTATTCTCCAACAAATCTATCAAAGCGTTTCTGGAGACGAGCACTTGCAAAACTTGGCTTCGCTGTTATCAGTATGGAAGACAAATACTGTTGTGTCAGACAGGACTTTGAAAATGCCAGTTCTGTATCTGAAAAGCATTTTCCTGTCACAACACTCAAGAGCGGCATATTACTGCAACAATTCTCCTTCACACTTCCAGCTATGATAACAGCTTCAAGTGTCAAACATATGTCTGCAGAAAAAAGCGTAGGAGAAAGTATCACAGAGGCAAAGGCAAGAAAGTATGCTGAATATCACAAGTTTTTATGTGTCAGGTGATGCTGTTTTTTTTTTGTTTTTTTTAATAGAATAAATGTGCTAATTGCTCCTGTACTGCTACTGTAAGATCTCAGGACCATGCACCATATTGGTTATGTTAAAGGTGCAAAAAGCGTTGTAATTGCACTCCTTTTTTACGTTCCGATGATAATATTACGGGTGCAGCAGTTTTTCTGACAGGCTGGTAAAAAACCTGCTGGGAAGTGTCTCTTTTTCCAACAGTGTTCAGCAGCACCTAATTGGAGAAAAAAAAAAAAAAATCCATGATGACAATGAGAACCATATTGTCGGAGAAATCTAATGCACAGGCTTAAAATAAGTTTTCCTGTCGTTCCCTGCCCAACCAGATCAAGGGCACACACAGCCAAGTGAGTGTAATTAACTTTTTCCAACTCATTTGGATAATCTCTCCCTCAGTTACCTTAGCTTGTGTGAAATTCCCAATTAACTATATCCCAGCAAAAAAATCGCAAAACAATGCCATGTGAAATTTCTTAATGAATTCCTTTGTCTCTGACTGGCACAGATGAGGCATGAGAAAGGCACATGTACGGCGAGCGTATTAGTTAGGCGAGCCCATGTGATGGTGCCCGTTCACGGCTGACAGAGCGTTGGTATCCTCGGGCATGGCTGCCAAGCTGCCAGTCTGTGCCGTCACACCTTGCTGCCTTTAAAGATTGCCCTGCAGAGACGGGGAGGGGGTACGGAGGGCCTCACGTTTTTAACAACGCACAGTCTGGCAACCCAGGAGGGTTTACGACTCAGGATCGGTGCCAAGAACTGCCCACCAGAGAGAAGGGGGGTTGAGGGGAGAGGGGGGAGGGAGGAGGATGCAAGGAGATATGGGTGTAGAGCACGCACCCACACTCACACACACACACACACACACACACACATAGATTCATCAGGCCTCTCCATCAGTCACATTCACACAAGGTATGTGTGTATGAATATGTGCATATATGAATGTTTCCTCCATATATCAGTGTGTGTGTGTACGGAGAGGCAGCTGGGTCTAATATTTGGGTGCACATCCAACAAAACAGTATGTCAAATCAATTCATCAAGCTTTCTCTGTGACATGTTAAGGGAAAGAGTGTGTGCACATATTATGTAGCCCTAGCATCATGCACACACACACACACACACACACACACACACACACACACACACACACACACACACACACACACACACACACACACACTTTGCCTTTTCTCAGTAATCCACACAAATGGCAGTGGATGGCAGAATGTAAATGAGCTGGTTATTACACAGCAACGTTCATCAAGCTGAGCTGGAAAGACTTCAATGGCCCTGATGAATATGCATGCAAATTTGTTAATTAAGTTAATTATTCTGCTGAAAATTCATTTGTCTTCCCAAGGACATTTCTGCGATGATTTTAACATGTTTCCACCATTAGTCATGCACGGTGCTATTGAAAATCACTTCTGTTCACCTTTTGGAAAGTTGTGGCCAAAAAAGGGGGGATAGAAACACCTACAAATGAGGAGGAGGAGAGACGGAGCAGGTAGAGGACAACATATCAGGGGGCGTGGAGTGTGGTCGGAGGTAGACGGCAGCTGGTGCAGCCTGAGGATAAGGAAGGGTAAGCCAAAAAGCACGGTCTGTAGGATATTAGCTCAGTGGGTAGAGTGTTGAAGAGTCAGAGCCACGTCTGGGGGTCCGGTTCTCATCGGGACCATCACAAAAATGTTTTCATTCATAGTACGGCAAAGCACTTTGGACTAGAACGTATGTTATGGTATGGTATAGACACAAATGCAATGACTTGGTGTCAGCCTCAGTAATATACGGCTCCTTGACAGTTTATGAGCGAAATAAATAAATACATGTCTGGGGAATATACAGCTATTTTTCATTTTAATGGCCTCATCTGTTAAATTTGGCCTTAAAGATATATTCCCTTACATTATAGCAAAATATCATGTATTTCATTAAAGATCAAATGTTTTAAGATCTGCATTATTCGAATTCTAGTTCCATCAAGAGTAAAAAGGTCAACACACTGCTGATCATGTGATTGTAGTTAGGAGGCTAAGTCTGTAAATATGCACTGGGCCGATATGTTCACGTCCATGAGCCTCATTTTTTATCAGTGTTGCTGGCTTTATCGTCCTGTATACTACACAATGTTTCCACGCTTTCCACATTTGTTTTTACAAGAGTGAACGCAATTAAACATGAGTGATGTTGTTTGTACAATTAAGCAAATTATATCATACCAGAGGCAACTCTGTTCTGTGCTTGTAGCAGTCAAACTGTACAACATGTGGTGCTTAAATGTAAACGTGAGAAAGTTGTGTTTATCGCACATTTCATCATGTACAGGTCAGCAGCATAACTTTATGTGAAGAATTTTAATAATTGAGCAATTAACGTGATCAAAGTGGTTTCTGATTTACCTCTGTGTTTGCATTGTAAATCACAGTTCTGTCATGTTTTTGATCAGTCCTCCAAAATAAATTATTTACTGTATCTGTAATCTGTCTTTTTGGCCAATTAATATCATCTCTGCCAAGGAGGTTATGTTTTCACCCATGTCCATTTGTTGGTTGCTTCGTTCGTCAGCAGGATTACACAAAAAACAAGTGAACAGATTTGTTGGAAACTTGGATGGAGGATGGGTCTCAGCCCAGAATAGACCCCATTAACTTTTGGTGTGGATCCAGATTAAGGGATGCATTTTTTTCTCACCTTCTTTAATACTCTGCAAGATTTGAATTAACAAAATATTTATTTATTCTTTTTTTTTTTGCGTTACGTTATGTTGCGTTACGTTGCATCATGTTACGTTGCGTTATATTTTGTTATGTTATGTTATGTTACATTATGTTACATTGGGTTGTGTTCTTTAACATGATAGTACTGTGTTATGTTATGTTATGTTATGTTATGTTATGTTATGTTATGTTATGTTACATTACGCTACATTGTGTTGTGTTCTATAACATAACATAACATAACATAACCTAACGTAACATAACACAGTACTATCATGGCACTCAGGCTCATACATCCACCAACATCCTCCTTTGGTCCTCAGTAATAGAAACCAAATACCTTAGTTCGGATACATGCATAATTCAAAAAATGCCCAAGCTTGCTATGTTAAATGGTGAGAGAAAAATATCCTGCATTGGTCCCTTTACCTGGATCAGCACCAATAGTTAATGGGGTCTATTCTGGGCCAAGACCCATCCTCCATCCAAGTTTTTTCTGAAAATCAGTTCTGTAGTTTTTGTGTAATCCTGCTGAAAAAGATCAACCACCCAATGAGCAGACACAGGCAAAAACATCCTCCACGGTGGAGGTCATAAAAAATACCCTGGAGATACAAACATGTCAGCTTCTGGAGGACTTGTGTGTCATTTTAGGCCAAATGAATTTCAGGAAAATTCCCATGTCATGTTTCAGGATAAGGAGATAAGGAGAATCTATTTACTGAAATGTTATGTTTTGCTATGTTATGTCTTATTGCGATATGTCATGCTATCTCTTCCTTGCCGACAATTCTTTTCAAATTGTTTTCCATAAAGTTACTCCAAAAGAGTTACATGAAATACTTGTAAATAAGTAACATTAAAAGTGAAAGTTGCAAAGTGAGAGATGTTGTTGAAAAAAAAAGAAAAAAAAGTTAAAGATATAAAACCAGCCAGATGGGAAAAATTTAGCAGGAAACATCAGGACGCACTGTTTGATGCATCAAATGGCCAGTCTTACAAGAGGCAGCTAAGCCTTTGCAGTAGGCCTAGTCTGAATATCCAGATGTTTGATTAGTTAATTAAGTCTCCATGGCAGTTAATCACTGTGTTTTTCTATCTGACAACAGCAGGTAAGTAGAGGAGGACGACCCTAAAATATAGAAGACATGGTGGTGTGGGATATGCAGAGACAGACTGCGTTTGTTCTTTGTGGTGAAATTTGTGTTTGAAAACACATTAACTAACTAAACAGTCCAAAAAAAAAAAGAGTTGCTGGATCAAAAAAACAAAAGCAGAGATAAACAACAGAAACGTGGAGATATTTGTTCAAAGCAGCACATTTATTTTGCTCTTTAGTGGGGATTTTGTCAGTTTATAAGATAATACATCTCTGTCTTCGTTTTTCCATGGCTGATGAGGAAAATACATCAGATTATTATCAATAATTTGGTACAGTAATAATGACACAAACAGTATTATGCCAATACCCATGTCCCCTCTAGTGGAGAAATGTAGCACTGCAGGGGCAAAATAAAGGCCAAGCTGCAGCATGAGAGGTGCTCATTTTAATCCATCATCCATCAAATACACTTTTCTTTTTCTCTTTTTTTTTTAAGAATGAACACATCGCCCTCCTGGATTGATCGCTGAGCAAAACAGAGATGTGTTGCTCTGATGTGCGAGGACAGAGTGTGTGTTAAAAATCCTTTTTTAAAAAAAAAAAACCCATGACAAATTCAATCAGGATGAGGTGCATTAGCGGAGTGTCAAACATGCCAGCGTGTGTCGCACGAGGATTAAGTCATCTGTATTTGTTCAATAAAACAGTTGTTTGTAATGATAAGGCTGACGCACTTAATCGATTCGCATGCGTTTTCCTTGACAGTCCAGATTAACAAGCGATGAGACTTTATTAGCAATATGCACAATTCGCACACACACACTCACGTGCACACACACACACGCACACACATGTTCACACATTTGCAAGGCATCAATTAAATTCACATATGGTTAGAGTAATTATCGTTATAGATGCTGAAATTAAAGGGGAGATATCGATGTGGAAGAAAGGAGGCTGAGTTGCCCCGGAGAAAAGAAGAGCAGGGAGTGAGTGTTAGGGCCAGGGAGGGCTAGTAGCACAGACTACATAAGAAAACATCAACAGCTGTTTAGCTCGTGGCTAAAAACAGGATTGAACAACAACATCATTTGCTAAGAAAATGATCTGGGGAGAGAGATTCTGGCTCGAAGATAAGAAATGGGATGCCTTAAGATTGTCTCTTTTGTGAGTTCTGCAGGGTGGGTTCTCTGTCATATTTTTGTTTAGTTTGGTCTTTTCTCTCGTGTGTTTGGTGTTTTTAATTCTCGCAATAAACTTCCTGCATATTATTGAATTTTATTAGATCTGGATCACTCTAAACTGTGACTTGTACACATTTGTACTATGTGTACTAACTGGTTTTTCTTATGTTGTTGCCTGTGTGCTACTGCGCTGTTCCGTGCCTTGATTTACACATGGATGTGTATTAGGACCGGCTAATGGGTGAAGGGATTGAGAAAATGTTCATGTAAATTTGCAGGGGTTTGCTAACATTTTAGCAGTTTCTTCCTGCAGACCTTTGTTTTTTGCTAGAGCTCTTGTCATGCGAACGTGGTTGTGTGCTTTTTCTGTTGCTGCTTGTGGTGTTGCGACGTGACTGTAACTGTGTCACAGTCACTCTTGTGGTTTTGTTGTGTGTAGGTGACAGCGCATACGTGGCTGTGGTGGTGTCAGGGCTTCCTGGTAGACAGAAGTCAGAGGTGTTTTTCTATTGACTGATGAAAATCTTCTTCTGGGTCCATGGTATTAAAAGATAAGTTCACCCAAAACTCTAAATTGAATCATTATCAACTCACTCTCATACTGATGGAAAGTTGGATGAAGTGTTGTAGTCAGCAATACATTTCTGGCATTACAGTATCCTCTTAAACCAACTGAAGTAGATGTTGTTGTAGATGACTTGTTAAAAAACATTAAGGCTCATCGGACATACTCCACGTATCTTAAAGAAAGACAATCTCTACAACTTCGATGTGCGGTCAAGCCACCTAATTCTTTTAGCTCAGCAGCTTCAGTAAAGATCTCTGGGCGTCTGGAGACTTGGATCACACCTTCATTTAATGTATTCTGCATTGTATTTAATGCTGCAACTTGGTTTAGCTGTGTAGCTCCAGAAGTGTTTTGTGGACTATGAAACTCAATTCCAGGTGTCAGTGTCCAACCTTGTGCATGTGCCTCAGTAACACATACGTAAAAGAAAAAAACATTTAAACGCACATTTTGAAACCTTTCGTCACCATCTGATGATCCACAGCAAGGTAACATTGAGATTTTACAGAGGTTTAATCACTTCCTTCTCCAAAACCTGTTTGTGAACACTTGTGAACTAAATGATATGACGAACTGTATGCAAGGTGGTGGAGTGGCAGGTCTTGCTGGGATCTATGAACTTCTCCGTTATTTGTTTACTGACTGCATAAACACACCTCGCAGACTAAATACAGGCCATGGTTGTACTGATTTGTACATACAACTGCAGCTACGGTATCCAGTATGTTGCTTCTATTACACACAACCCGTTAAAATTCGGCACAAACCCTTCCTCAGTGCCTGCCAGAGAATGTGTGAGCACGCCCGTGACTGCTCTGCCCTTGACTTGTATCCATTCATCCAAGCGTGCTGGATGGTTTAGTTAATTAAGCTTAATCTACCCCCTGAGACAGATATGAGTGCTGTTACAGTGGCCCACTGAGCTGTCCCAATACACTCTTCCCTGGACCCCCCGTGGAGCCATCAGGGCTGCGCTACTCATCCATGTTCAAGTACACTGACAGGGCTCTGGAGAAACACATCACATATAATAGAGTTAAAACATTTGGACCACAGAAGAGGACCAAGAAAAGAAAAAAAAGCTTTGTGAAATATTTAAATTACCGAAACAATACAGCTGAATGACTTTACAAGTGACATTTCTGGTTCGCGTCATTTGGAGAAGAGCAACCAAAAGCATGTGGACGGTTGTGAGTTTTAATCACACATGACATGTGACACACACAATATGCCGTCTGCTATACTTTATTGATCCTGCTGCTGAGGGCTAATTTGTTTATTCTGTGTCACATAGACAAGGTCACAATGTGCAGAAGAAAAAGACGAAGAGGACATAAATTAAGCAGATTCAGAATTGCTTTATTTGCAGTTACAGTGGGTGCATGAGGAACATTGCGTGGTTAATTGGTGCTTACACATATGAAGACAAAGACCTAACAGCTGTGGATAGACATATAACTTCTGCTATGTCGGTATTATTGTTTAACATACAGTTTGCAAGCGAAAACAATGTCCTGGGAATATATTGATTTAACTTTATTTGGCCTAATCTTTCATTTTTGGACCAAAAAAGCTCAAGTGTGTAATTAGTAATCATTTGAAACATAGGCAGATTTGATCGAGAAATACAATTTGATAAAACATAACACGTAATTCTAACAAGACACATAAACAACACACAGCAAATGTAAAAAAGAAAAAACAAAGAAGGGTTCAAATTAATTGATAAATCAAATAAATTGATCTCTCATTAGATTAGACATTGTATCAGTGGTCTTTCTTATAGTACAGTTGGATTACAGGTTACAGTAAATGGTCGACTCTGTACTTTACTGTGTAAAACATCAGCATTATCGAGTTTCATAATTACAGTTATTTTCTCCTTTTGCAATTGACGTAAAGACATTTACATAGACATACTCAGAGAAACACACACAAACTTTTAATCATTTAGTTATTTTTTCTCCCCTCCACTTTTCGTACATCTGTCCAGCTACCTTGATGTGATTTTATTAACAGGGTTCTAAGTTAATCTAGATGTACCTATATGTGTGGTCATGTATGGATAAACATATAGATATAGCTTTTGTTTTTGTGTGTTTTTTAAATTTTGTCTTGCTTTTTGTATCACTGGCTGTACAAAATATGAAAGAAAAAAATGCAAATACTTGAAAAAACAAATATACCTTGCAGCTGTACTAAAATATGAACTTAATGCAAAAAAAGATATTAGAAATAATTAAAAAAAAGAAAACACCAGCCTTACTTCCATTCATTTTTGTTGCCATCTTATGGGTCAAGTCATTCAGTGCAGTGAAGTCATCAACCAGGTGACCTTAAGAGATTAAACTGAGACAGTTGTTTTAATAGACATTGAGTTATGCTGCTGTTTCATTTGAAATGAAGTTTCTAATATAAGACTTTAGTGCCTTTTTTCTCAGCATCGTGTTGCTTCCACATTTTTTTGAAGTGAAAAAAAGGAAAATCTAGACAAATATAAAATGTTTGTTGGTCACATTGACACATCATTTACAGGGATGGCTGCCATTGTATTGAGGTTGTGACTCTCGTTTCCCCTCTGGGATGAAGTGCCACAAGGCCCAGGTAGATGCCTCCTAAACATTTGTGCTCCAAATACAACATGGAGCAGCGGGTTCAAGAAGCAGTGGAAGTAAGGCAGTGTGTAAATAATACACCATGCATGGTCCATTTCGTATGTAGATTCCACAGCATCGATCACCATCAAGTAGAGTATAAAGAGTGTGATCTTGTATGGTACCAAACTAACAAAAAACACAGCAATCATCCCCAAACTCAATCTTAAGGCCTGGTGATGTCTGTTTGTCCCACACAGTTTGATAGTTATCAACATATGGACACAGCAGAATGTCATGATAATGAACGGCACGAGAAAGAAAAGGCCAAGGCACACAGGGATTCCAACATAGATCGTAGTAAATGATAGTGGAACAGACATCATAATGCTTGCAGCAACACAGACCACCCATATAACAATGCTAGATATTAGGACACAGCATTTTTGGTGGGCCTGTGCAGACCAACATGAAGCATCCACCACAGTAACATAATGACTCAATGTCATGGCAGTGAGGATCAGGCCGTAGCTAGACAGCCCCAGAAGAAAAAACCCTATTAAAACTCTCAAGGTCCAGTCCTCAATCATCACCTTATGGAGTATATGGTAGGCCTGAAAAGGCATGGTCAAAGTGAGGCATAGGTCAGACGTAGTAAGTTGCAGATGCCAGATGCCAGGTATGGTCTTCCAAGCTCGTTCCCTCAGAAGAACCCACATGAGGAAGCTGTTTCCAGGCACGCTGATGCAGAAGATGATGATCAAGAACACAGATTGGAAGAGATAACAGGAATCTTCCATCGCTCTGTATTCAGTGTCAAGGACTTCCTATGTTAAGTTGATGGCAGTTAGGATAAAGTCTTCTCGCGCCAAGTTTACTGAAGACTCCTGTGGGCAGATAGACATGAATAAGGAGGGGAAAGTTATAAAATGGTGTCCAGTAAGTGTTTATAGATGATGCACGATGTAACTTGTTTAAATAGGAAATGTGTAGAGAAACCAAATCCAATATTCCGTTATGAATTATATTATCAAGATTTGCACAAATACACCCCAAACTGTTTTAAATCATAACTCAACACACAGCACAGGCTACCATAGAACAACGTTAACTGCTATGAAACACGCGAATATGAAATACACATAAAAATCTTCCCATTAAGAACTTGTATTCATTAGTAATCATAGAAGAAGTTATAAGCAATGAGAAATAACTTACAGATGATGCTTTCGATGGCTTAAATCAGAGGATGGCAGTAGAAGGTGCAACAGGTCATACATCTGCTGGTATGTCCGTGACAGTAAAACATGTTCCCACACTTTCTGATTATATCGTTGCAGTAGATGCACCACACTTACCACGAGTTCTGCTTGAGCCACTTTAAGTGTGGGGAGGATATGACGTTAATCCTGACAACGCTTCAGAGTACATTTTCTATTTGTGCACAACTCTCACATGAAGGAATGAGGAAATAACTATAGTGACTCTCAGAGTGCATTCTTCCAATAAACATTCCACCTTTAATTCAATCATGCCTAATCCATTATCAAACCCTATAGCCCCATATCACTCATAATTTTTAAACCATCATAAACCCCATAACTGCTTAATCATAATTTAAGCCCACCAGATTGAGGATCCACATCAAATTGTACTCAGTCATAGATACCAGCATATCTGATTTTCTTCCCTCCAAGATCCATGCGTTGTTACCTGGGAAATTAACTAAAATCTTGCAGTGTTAAGGAAAGTTAGAAAAAATTCCTGGATCTGTCCCTTTAACTGGATCCAAAACAAAAGTTAATGGGCCTGACAACCCAACCAACAACCAGACACAGTTGAAAAAATGCCTCATTTATCCAAGGTAAATATCATGTATATGTTATGCCGTTTAAGAAAGTATTAAGAGAAAAAAAGTTGCTGCCTTGGATTGCTCTGTTTCTTTTTTGTTTTGACAAAAGCAGAAACACAAGAAGAAAAGCTTGAAGATCAAGAAAACAGTGTGTTTGCTCTAACAAAAGCTGCAATCGTTAGCTTGTCCAGCTCACTAGTTTACTTTCCAATCTACAATACTAACCCACCCCGTTTCCTAAGTAAAGAGCATTTAATTAGCTACATTTAGCTAAATATAGAGCTTTAGAAAAAAAACATCAGTTCAAAACTGGCTGATCCATTGTCTTGTAGCCTATTTTGGCTACTCACGACTGGTCCTGGATGCTATCAGAGTTTGGGCTAACGTCAGTAGCTCTTTGATAGATTCAGGGGAAGTAAAAAATGTAATATACTACATCCGCCAAAAATAAAAACAGTTTTTCCTTGTCAACAGTTTAGCAGGGTTTTGTAATTCTTTATTTCCATGTTTCTACATGCACCGTGCACATTTAAAACTACATTTATTAGACTAAGTTTTAAAAATGATGAAATTTGAACCAGAGATGATGTTTTCAACCTGCTCCACAAGCTACCGTTAGCTTAATTAGATAGCTTGCTATTGATCCATTCTAGGCTCATAACAGTCATCAATTTAGACAGCGGCCAAAATTAGGACACTGATGTTAAATTGCTTCAGTCTACTGAGGACACATTGTTTCAAAAATTTTAATTTCAAGTATTAAATCTTGCATGGTTCTTTACTACCATCATATGACAGGCATGTGATGAGATAACAACAGCTGACTAAAGAGGAGGAGGCTTTACAAACAGTCATGATTGAAATTTGCAGGTAATTACTTACACTCATACAGATTTGTTCGGTGTGGTAAATGAGAATGTTCTCATCTTATAAAGAATCTAGACAAATATAAAATGTTTGATGGTGACGCTGAGGCATCATTTGGAGGGATGGCTGCCATTGTATTGAGGTTGTGAATTGAGTAGAAGGTGGAACAGATGATACATCTGCTGGTATTTCCGTGACAGTGAAACACGTTGCCCCACTTTCCAATAGACCAGAGACCAGAGACCACTCAGTGTGGGGAGGATATGACGTCAGTTCCTGGCAATGCTTCAGAATACATTTTCTATTTGAACACAACTCTGACATGAAGGAATGAATAAATAGATCCAGATCGAGGATCCACATCAAATTGTACTCAGTCATAGATACCAGCCACCTCAGCATACCTGATTTTTTTCCATCAAGATCCATGCATTGTTACCTGGGAAATTAACTAAAATCTTCCAGTGTTGAAGAAAGTGAGAAAAAAGTGCTGGATCTGTCCTCTTAATCAGATCCAAAACAAAAGTTAATGGGCTTGACAACTCAACCAAGAAAGTTTTAAGAGAAAAAAATTCACGGACAGCCAAAGAAACTGAATCAAAATACATCAACCCTTATTTTATATCAGGACCGAACCGCCAGCTAACTCCTGGTACAGCTCGCGCCGCCGCAGGTATAAATCCGCTCTCCTCAGACCCGAACAGACTCGGTCCGGTCTCGTTTAGTCTCATTAATCCACAACAGTCAGTTTAGATGCACAGAACAGAACGGGACCGAACCGCCGGCAGCTCGCGCGACTGCAGGTACAAATCTGCTTGTTTCTTAAGGTAT
This sequence comes from Diplodus sargus, assembly GCA_903131615.1. Classification (NCBI taxonomy): domain Eukaryota; kingdom Metazoa; phylum Chordata; class Actinopteri; order Spariformes; family Sparidae; genus Diplodus; species Diplodus sargus. Next base: position 12,281,435 of record CAEMYA010000024.1, read on the forward strand.
GTCGTGGCTTGAGCTCTGCAGTGACTGGCTCTGGTGCGTATGTGGCTACCGTGTGCAGTGATTGGCTCTGGTGCGCACGTGACTGTGGTAGCTCCGGTGGACAATGCTTGCTGAATGTGTAAAGCATTTATGAAATAATTCATTAACGGTATCATTGTAATCCAAACAAATCCGCATGGCACACCATCGAACCAAGCAGCAGCCATGTTGAAACTCTCAGGTCAGTCTGATCCTGATCCGCAGAGATATTTGAGGCACACACATACACACACATACACACACACAGACAGACAGAGATTCCTTGCTTTTATAGAGAGATATATATTTAAAAAAAAACATGACAAAAGCACATTTTGAGACCTAACGCCACCATCTGACGGTCCACAACAGGGTAAGATTGAGACTTAACAGAGGTTTGATAATTTCCTTTTCCAAAATCTGTTTGTGAACACTCATAAACTGTCATGGTATGAGGAACTAATGCAAGATAGTGGGGTGGGACGTTTCGCTGTTTGGAAAGTTCTTTGTCATGACTGTAGATTCATATTCTTTGTGTTATGTTCTGTTATCATGGTTCTGTGTCTATGTTGTGTTTTTTGGTTTCCATGCTCTCTTGTGTCCCTGGTCCATTAAGTGTCTTATGTTCTTTCCTCTGTCTCCCTCTGTCAGTAGTTTTGTTTCCCTCCATGTTTCTCGTCTGTGCTCCTCCCCCTCATTACCTCACCTGGCCTCCTCCCTCCTCTTTCTCCTCACCTGTTCCTCGTCTGGTCATCAGTGTCTGTGTATTTAGTCTGTGTCTCCGCTGCACTCCTGGTCCGGTCATTGCATCTGGTTGTGGTCCTGCTTCTGGTCCTCTGTCTCCTCTTATCTGGTGTTTCTGTGTGAGATGTCTCCTCCAAGTTCTTTTCTACACTCTCCCGTTTTGGTATGTTTTGAGTTTTGCATTTGGCATTTTTGATTTGAACTTTGCTTTTTGGCTGTGCTTTGTCTTGTTGGTTTTGTTGCTACTTTGTTTTTTGGGTCTTTGGACCGCCTTGGTTTTAATGCTACTTGATTTTTGCATTCAGCTTTGAGTTAATAAAGCTCACATTTCGATTCCCCATATCCTTGCCTCATGTCCCTTCAATAACTGCATTTGGGTCCACCTCCTAAGCCTTTTAGTTTTCCCCTTTTACCCCGATGTGACATCCATAAGTCACTGGTATTTGTTCAATGAAAGCACGTAACATATCGAGAATTTGCATGTTCAAACATGTACCTATAAATGTGGGGAGTATGGATAAACAGGTAGATATGGCTTTTGTTTTGTTTTTGTGTTTTTTTCCCCTGCTTTTTGTATCACTGGCTGTGTAAAATATGAAAGAAGACACAAGCAAATACATGAAAACACAAAACATACCTTACAGCTGTACTAAAATATGAATTTAATGCAAAAAAGATATTTGAATTTTTTTTTTAAAAATCAACACCAGCCTTACTTCCATTCATTTGTTGTTGCCATCTTGTGGGTTAAATCATTCAGTGCAGTGAAGTCGTCACAACAAGGTGATCTTAAGAGTTGATTGAACTGAGACAGTTGTTTTAATAAATATCGAGTTATGCTGCTTTTGTCTGACCATTATCATTTGAAGCTACTTTAATTATATAAGACTTTAGTGCCTTTTTTTTCTGCATCACTTTGCCTCCGCATATTTTTAAATCAGAAACAGGTTTAACAGACTCTTCCCGTTTCTGAGAAGCCAAAACTTCAAAAACCACAAAATATCCTGTTTGCTTTTTCCTGTCTTTTCTTTTACTTTGTCAGTTTATCTCTAACACAATCTGCCAAATACACGTTTCATCTGTTTTTTTGTTTCTGCTGGTTCTCTCCTGTTTCTTGTAACTGACCTATTCCCCCCCCCCCCCACCCCCCCAATTGTCCAATTATATTTTTACAACCATAGGAAAGCCTTGGACTGCTGCTTGTGTTCTTTCTTGTTTTGACAAAAGTAGAAATGCGAGAGGAAAAAGGTTGAGGATGAAGAAAACAGTGTGTTTGCTTTAACATCAGCTACAATTGTTAGGTTGTCCAGCTCATGAGTTTACTCTCCAATCTACAATACTAACCAACCCAGTTTTATTTCCAAGGTAAAGAGCATATAATTAGCTATAATTAGCTAAATAAAGAACTTAAGAAAAAAAGGTCAGAGTCCAAAACTGGCTGATCCATTTCGTTGTAACCTATTTAAATATAAGTGTTTGTTGGTCACACTGAGGCATCATTTGGAGGGATGGCTGCCATTAAAATGAGGTTGTGACTCTCGTCTCCTCTCTGGTATGAAGTGCCACATGGCACAGGGAGATGCCTCCTAAACCTCTGTGCTCCAAATACAACAAGGAGCAGCGGGTTTAAGCAGCAGTGGAAGTAAGGCAGTGTGTGAATAATACACCTTGCATAGTACATTTTGTCTGTATATTCCAGAGCATCAATCACCATCAAGTAGTCTATAAGGAGTGTGATATAGAATGGTACCAAACTAACAAAAAACACAACAATCATCCCTAAACTCAGTCTTAAAGTCTGGTGATGCCTGTTTGGCCCACACAGTTTGATAGCTATCAACATATGGACACAGCAGAATGTCATAATAATGAACGGCACGAGAAAGAAAACGCCAAAGCACACAGCGATTTCAACATAGATCATAGCAAATGATAGTGGAACAGACATCACAATGCTTCCAGCAACACATATCAGCCATATCACAATGCTAGATATTAGGACACAGCATTTTTGGTGGACCTGTGCAGCCAAACATGAAGCATTCACCACAGCAACATAATGACTGAAAGTCATGGCAGTGAGGATCAACACGTAGCTGCTCAGCCCCAGAAAAAAAATCCCTATTAATACTCTCTGGGTCCAGTGCTCAAACATCAGGTCATGGAGTATACGGTAGGCCTGAAAAGGCATGGTCAAAGTGAGGCATAGGTCAGATGTTGTAAGTTGCAGATGCCAGGTGCCATGTATGGTCTTCCAAGCTCGTTCCCTCAGAAGAACCCACAGGAGGAAGCTGTTTCCAGGCACGCTGATGCAGAAGATGATGATCAAGCACACAGATTGGAAGAGATGACAGGAAGGTCCCATCACTCTGTATTCATCGTCCAAGTCAAAGTCAGGGTCATAGTCTAAATCATAGTCAAAGTAATAGTCGGAACTGAAATTGTATTCAATGTCAAATCCTTCCATTGTTAACTTGTTGCTGTGTTTTTAGGAAGTGACTAAAGTTCTCAATTCTAAAGAAATGAGGATATACTGTCCACGTAATGTCCTTCTTATCCAGAATTAGATAGTCAGGATAAAGTCTTCTCACACCAAGTTTACTGAAGACTCCTGCGGACAGGTAGACATGAAGAAGGAATGGAAAGATACAAAATTATGTCCAGTAAGTGTTTATAGATGATGCACGATGTAACTTGTTTAACAGGAAATGTGCAGAGAAACCAAAACCAATATTCCGTCTTAAATTGTATTATTTAAATTTGCACGAATACGCCTCAATAGTTTTAAATCCTAACAAACTCAACACACAGCACAGGCTACCATATTAAGCATTAACTGCTATGAAACACATGAATATGAAATACACAAAAAATCTTCCCATTAACAACTTACATTCATTAGTTATCATAGAAGAAGTAATAAGCAATGAGAAATTACTTACAGACAATACTTTCGATGGCTTAAATCAAAGGATAGCAGTAGAAGGTGTAACAGGTTATACATCTGCTGGTATGTCCGTGACTGTAAAACATTTTCCCACACTGATAAATTGCTGCTGTTGATGTAACACATTAACCACAAGTTCTGCTTGGACTAATTTCAGCGTGGGGAGGATATGACGTTAATTCCTGACAATGTTACAGAATACATTTCATATTTGAAAAAGAAATCCTGGGCCTGACAAACTAGCCGACAACCAGACACAGGGGAAAACATACCTCACTTATCTGGGGTAAATATCATGTGTATGTTATGTTGTTTAAGAAAGTATTAAGAGAAAAAAATTATTGGACAACCAAGGAAACTGAATCAAAATATATCAACCTTTATTTTATTTTAGTCAGGACTCTTAACTTCAGGTGTCCATGTCCAACCTTGTGACCCACTAGCCTCATAACTGTGCCTCATTTACACATATAAAAAAAATAAAAATAATAATAATTACAAAATAACATTTTGAGACCTTTCACCACCATCTGACGATCCTTAACAGGGTAAGATTGAGACTTAACAGATGTTTGATCACTTCCTTTTCCAAAATCTGTTCGTAAACACACTCATAAACTGCCATGATATGAGTAACTTTTTGGAAAATTAGATTTTTGAAACTTCTCTGTTCATAAGTGACTGGTATTATTTGTTTAATGAAAGCACGTAACATATGTAACATATCTAGAATTTGCATGTTCAAACATGTACCTGTCAGTGTGGGCGAGTATGGATAAACATTTGGATATAGCTTTTGTTTTTGTTTTGTTTTGTTGTTTTTGTGTGGTTTTTTTTTTAAATTTCTCTTGCTTTTTGTATCACTGGCTGTATGGAATATGAAAAAAGACAGAAGCAAATACATGAAAACACAAAACATACCTTACAGCTGTACTAAAATATGAATTTAATGCAAAAAAGATATTAGAAATAATTTTTTTTTTAAATCGACACCGGCCTTACTTCCATTCATTTGTTGTTAAATCTTTCAGTAAAGTTGTCACAACAAGGTGATCTTAAGAGTGGATTGAACTGAGACAGTTGTTTTAATAAATATTGAGTGATGCTGCTGTTTTCAACCATCATTTGAAATTAAGTTACTTTAATATTGTAAGACTTTTGTGCCTTTTTTTCTGCATCGCTTTGCCTCCGCATATTTTTTAATAAGAAACTGGTTTAACAGACTCTTCCCGTTTCTGACAAGCCAAAATTTCAAAAACCACAAAATATCCTGTTTGCTTCTTCCTGCCTTTTCTCTTAGTCGATTAATCTCTAACACAATCTACAAGATCTGTTTTTGAATCTTTTTTCCTGTTTCTGATGGTTCTCTCCTGTCTCTTGTAATTGACTAATTCCTCCCCCAATTGTCCAATGATAGTTTAACAACCATAGGAAAGTCTTGGACTTGGTTGAGGATGAAGAAAATAGTGTGTTTGCTCTAACATAAGCTGCAATTGTTAGCTTGTCCAGCTCACTAGTTTACTCTCCAATCTATAATACAAACCTACCCAGTTTTATTTCCAAGGTAAAGAGCATATAATTAGCTATAATAAGCTAAATATAAATCTTAAGAAAGAAAAGTCAAAGTTAAAAACTGGCTGATCCATTTTGTTATAACCTATTTAAACATAAGTGTTTGTTGGTCATGCTGAGGCATCATTTGGAGGGATGGTTGCCATCGCAATCAGGTTGTGACTCTCGTCTCCCCTCTGGGATGAAGTGCTACATGGCACAGGGAGATGCCTCCAAAATCTTTGTGCTCGAAATAGAGCATGGAGCAGTGGGTTCATGCAGCAGTGGAAGCAAGGCAGTGCGTTCATAATACACTTTGCATAGTACATTTTGAGAGTGTGATCTTGTATGGTACCAAACTAACAAAAAACACAACAATCATCCCAAAACTCAATTTAAAAATCCTGGTGATATCCGTTTGTCCCACACAGTTTGATAGTTATCAACATATGGACACAGCAGAATGTCATGATAATGAACGTCACGAGAAAGAAAAGGCCAAAGCACACAGCGATTTCAACATAGATTGTGGTAAATGACAGTGGAACTGAAATCAAAATGCTTACAGCAACACATACCAGACATACCACAATGCTAGATATTAGGACACAGCATTTCTGGTGGGTCTGTGCAGACAAACATGAAGCATCCACCAAAGCAACATAATGACTCAATGTCATGGCAGTGAGGATCAACACATAGCTGTTCAGCCCCAGAAGAAAAAACCCTATTAAAACTCTCCGGGTCCAGTCCTCAAAGATCATCTCATGAAGTATACGGTAGGCCTGAAAAGGCCGGGTCAAAGTAAGGCAAAGTTCAGATGTTGTAAGTTGCAGATGCCATATACCAGGTATGGTCTTCCAAGCTCGTTCCCTCAGAAGAACCCACATGAGGAAGCTGTTTCCAGGCACGCTGATGCAGAAGATGATGATCAAGAACACAGCGTGGATGAGATGATGGAATGGTTCCGTCATGCTGAATTCATAGTCAAAGTCCAAGTCTCGGTAAACGTCAAAGTCAACATAGGAAATGTAACTGTATTCAGTGTCAAAGCCTTCCATTGTTAATTTGTTGCAGTTTTTTTTAGGAAGTGTCTAAAGCTCGGAGCAATTAGGAAGACTTCTGTTGGCAGGTAGACATGAATAAGGAGTGGAAAGATACAAAATTATGTCCAGTAAGTTTTTTTAGATGATGCACAAATTAACTTGTTTAAACAGGAAATGTGCAGAGAAACCAAAACCAATATTCCAAAAATTCTCTTATAAAAATTTGCACAAATATGCCCCAAACAGTTTTAAATCATAGCCAACACAAACTCAACACACAGCACAGGCTTCCAGGGAATAACATTAACTGTTATGAAACATGTGAATATGAAAGACACATAAAATCTTCCCATTAACAACTTATATTCATTAGTTTTCTTAGAAGAAGTTACAAGCAATGACAATAACTTACAGATGATATTTTCGTTGGCCTAAATCAAAGGATGGCAGTAGAAGGTGTAACAAGTCATACATCTGCTGGTATGTCCGTGACAGTGAAACATGTTCCCTCACTCTCTGCTTATATCGCTGCAGTAGATGAAACATATTAACCACAAGTACTGCTGCCACTTTCAGTGTGGAGAGGATGTGACGTCAGTTCCTCAGTTCTTCATAAATTAAGCCCACCAGATCGATGATCCACATCAAATTCTGCTCAGTCATAGATAGCAACCACCTAAGCATACCTGATTTTTTTCCTTTCAAGATCCATGCATTGTTACCTGAGAAATTAGCTAAGTGTTAAAAGCAGTGTTAAAGAAAGTGAGAAAAAAAATCCTGGATCTGTCCTTTTAACCGGATCCAAAATAAAAAGTTAATGGGCTTGACAAACCAACCAACAAACAGACACAGTCTAAAACATACCTCACTTATCCGAGGTAAATATCATATATATGTTATGCCATTTAAGAGTTTAAGTATTAAGAGACAAGATTATTGTCAAACAAACAAGGAAAATGAATCAAAATCTGAAATATATCATTATGACTCCATATTTTGTCTCATATTTGCACAAAGGTCTTAATTAGCCCAACATGAACCTGCATTAGTGAGCCATTGAGCGATATAATGGCAACAGTCTGACAATCAAAATGAGAGTATGGCTGGTGCGCAACAGTAATAAAACCTTTTTATGATAAACTGAAAATGGAAGTTGTTGGGAGTAAATTAAAAAAAAAGAAAAGAAAAGATTTCTCAGACTATCATGATTTTTATTTGGCATCAGCAAATAACCGTGTGATTCAAAGCAGACACCTCATTATCATACATGCATACATACAGTACAAGGTTTATCTCCTCAGCATTATCAAATCAATTTCATACTCTCAAGTTTCATTCAATTCTCTCAGCTTGTATTCAATATTCCCATTTTTCATTCTTGTATCCAGACTTGTATTCAGTGTTTTTCAAATTTCAATAGATTCTAAGAATTTGATTCCACAGTCTTGTGTTTTTATTATGAAATCTCTTTTCATTTAACCAACAATTCCGCAAAGTAAATAGATATCTTTTAACATAATGCAAAGAGATAACAAAACATTTTTTTCATTTAGTTAATCTCTGGCACTTTTCCTGAAGGAAGGAAAGGAAAAATAAAGTTTGCTGTGCAAGTATTTTGCTCCTGCCCATTGTGCCATGGCTTTATTCAAAACCATTACAGGAACAGCAGCAATATTCATCAATATACTCATCATACAATACTCATCAGGGCTGAGAAAGTGCAGCAGTGAAGGCGTTCGTAGACATCATTGCTAACATGCTTTACTTTTGCTTCTTTTTTTTTTTTTTAGACAAATTCATTATAGATCTGGCACATTTCATGTACAAATAGACCCAAGTAGACATGCACATTTTAAAGGGAAACTATTCAAAACAAAAAAATTAAGGTAATACTTAATTGTAACGGTGCGCACATTTCTTTGAAATTACGCCCAAATAACCACAAAGATCAGCTCAGAATCTATTAAAAATACTCTGAGTTATTACAACACTTCAGTTCAGTTTTGTGGCCTGCTGAAGGG
>CAEMYA010000024.1:12289945-12317161 GCA_903131615.1 Diplodus sargus
AGAAAAGCACCAAAGCGACTGAGAAAAACTGTAAAGGGCAGCTGTAGCTCCAGAGGTAGAGCGGGTTAGACATGCTCCCCCTGGCTGCACGTCGAAGTGTTCTTGAGCAAGATACTGAACCCCAAATTGCTCCTGATTGGCACCTTGTATGGCAGCCTCCGCCATCGTGGGTGTGAATGGATAAATCTCTCAAGTGTGTAAAGCGCTTTGATTGGTCAGTAGACTGTAAAAGCGCTTGCAGAAATGCAAGTCCATTCACAATTTATATAATTTACCAGCCATCTATTTACTGCTCATTGGAACAGCGGACTGTTTTTATGAAATAACTTCTAGTTAATTTTGAATACATTTTTATTTCTATTATTGTGGTTATTAGGGAGTAATAACATTTGTAGACATGCGAAAAGAAGCAATATCAAAATAAAACATGAAAATCCATTTCAAAAAAACAAACAGTATTGCGTTGAAGCATTTACAGATTGGATGAATGTCTCATTTCAAAAGTGAAAGTCTATTTTGAGGGTAGTTCCAGTATCACGGCAGAGTTTTGTGCAATAAAAGCCACATTCTGAAAGACCAATGTGTTCTGGCCGGTGCCCCTGTCTGTGCTTTTCTTCCGGGCATTCTGGCAGCGTAGAAGTTGCAAAAGATGTCTTCGCAACTGTTGTGAGAGCATGTACAGCAGAGGGTTCACGCAGCAGTGAGAAAAGGCAAGTATACGAAAAATAGAATGGGCAATGAACATGCGTTCCTCCGCGTAACAGCCCCGGGGTTCATAAAAAGCCTGGATGAAAAGCAAGATATTGTAAGGACCCCAGCAGATGAAGAAGACTGCAGTGATACTGAACATCACCACTACAGTCCTGTACCTTTTTCTGTTTGAAGCCTGCAGAATGGTCTTAAGGATGGCAGAATAGCAGAAAACAATGATGGCAAATGGGAGGAAGAAGAGCAGTGACACTTGGAGATAATATCCCAGGTGGACATCAGAGATATCAGAAATAGCCTCACATGTCGAAAGATTCATGTCCCAATGGATTTCCACCTTTGCCTGAACTTTGACAGCATCACTCACGGCTGCACCAATGCTGATGACCCAGGCAGCTGCACAGGCTGCTATAGCACACCTCTCCCTATTTAGCTGGCTGCTCGGCCAGGTGTTCAGCACCACCGTTATGAAACGATCCACAGTCATGGCAGTCAGCAGAATGATGCTACTGTACAAACCAAGAAAATGTGCGGCAGTCACTAATTTGCAGACAAAGTCACCAAATACCCAGTGGTGCAGGTAATAGACGGCCCAGAACGGAAGCGTGAAGGTGAAGATCAGGTCGGAGCAGGCCAGGTTCAGGATGAACAGATTTGTGGCATTTTTCATCTTCTCGTAGGTGAAAAGAACAAATGCGAGGAGGATGTTGCCTATGAGACCGAAGATGAAGATCAGACTGAAGATGGCGCCACTGATGGTGTCAAAGTTAATCCACTCACAAAAATACTCTGGTTCATTACTGTAGTCCACAGCCATTGTGTACTCGTTCATTGTGGAGTTGTAGGTTTTCTAGGAAACACAAAAACAAAATAAATTTGACAAAGTGTACTCAAGACTGAGCACGTCTAAATAATTTCAATATGGTGAGCAATGAAGTACTAAACGAGCGATGTTACAGTTAAATATGGAGAGCAGTTACAGTAAGTAGGAAGAAACTTACCCTGAACAACGCCTGTAACGTCTTGGGCTGACTTGCACTGTGAAGGAAAGCTCTTGATAAAGAAGTGCAAACCAGTGGTTCCTCTTTTTGATTTTCATGTATTTCCCATGGCATGTTAAACACAGTTAATCAAGGGGAATCACATAAAAAAGAAATATCTGTAGTACAATGTTTAATCATTTTATCAACATGTATTCAAAATCACTTGCATACCATATTAACACAACAATACAGGGCTCATTATTCTTTAACAACAGCACAGATTAATTGGAAACTACTTGACAAAAGTTGACAAAATCATTTATGAAACACTGTAAACCTTTAGAACTAATTTCATTTGTTTAATAACTTTGGTTATATTTTAGTACAAAGCCTAATTGTTTTCTGATCTGAACCGATGTGCACTGTTAATTTTTTTGTTACTGCATTATACTGTAAAAGGGGCTCTGCGGAACTGATTGTTACGTTGTCGGAATCCACCTCTAAACTAACATTAGCTACTGTTGATAAAAAGGAAAAGAGGAACTGAGACAAGGCACTCAAGGACATGCATAAACTCACATCCTATGGACTGGATCTCACAGAAAACCAACCCAAAATCGTCGGTCTCATCACGTTGCAATCCACTCACGTATGGCCAGAAAAAAAGGAATTAAAAGATGTGAATTGCAACAAATTGTTACATGTAGCCCCTTAAACACAATTTCAGTGGACGGAATCCTTTAATTTCTCCTAAAGGCTTCATTGTGAAACTTTTTCAGGAAATGTTGTGATTCGCGCTGTACAGCTAATGTAGCAATTGCCATCTTGTGGCACTTGTACATTATTACAAAATACAGTACGGTGGCTGAGACAGAAAACCACAGACCTGCAGTGAATGAAATATGATGGTAACACTTGAGTTAAATTTGCACGATTATATCATTGAATTTCTTACATTTAGGTGAGGAAAATGTGCATATCATGCTAAAGTATAGAAGAGACCTTCTGATCAACTAGAGGATACATTGTCAGCGTCATCATTTGCCTCACGTGTTTCTGACAGTGTAGCACTAAGCGTTGTATAAAAAGTGAGAGAGTACTTGAAGGGAGGGATTGATGGGTCAAACAGACAAATCCAAATCCAATTTTCCGTCTTAAATTGTATTATTATGTGTTGGAGCTATTTGGTTATTTGTTTGTTATTGGAAATGTTTGATAAGTATAGTTTTATTTTGATTCAATTCATGACAATATTTTCTATTACTAGTAATTTGAGGTAAATATTACTATTTTGTTTAACTTATTTAGTTTTTGTTTCTTTGTAAATTGGATAGCACTGGGCACCATAGAGATTATATAGGGATAAATGCAGGTGGAGGACCAGAATGCACCTGGGTGGGCACTAGGGGTGGTCAATCAGCCCAATTTCCCAATTTGATTAGATTTCTATTATTGAAGTCTCGATTCGATTACAAATCGATTTTCGATTATTAACAATTATAGATTCGATTTTTCGATTATTAACGGTTATTGATCTTCCATTTAACATCAGTCAGCTGCTGAATTATTTTACTTCTCTTTTGAGTACCAACTCACAGCACCTTCAATATGGTATAGTGTAACTGTAATATCAAAATTATTATTTTTTTACTTTGTATAAATGTAGTCTTTCACTGTTAAAAGAAAGTTGCCAAGCTCATCAGCCAGACTCATGTTAGAAGCATTGTTAGTGACGAGAACCAGGTCGTGTTTCTCTGTTCCCCACTTGTCTGCCATTGCTTTAAGAAACTCACACATATTTGCGCATGTGTGGCTATCATCCATAGCTTTCATCTGAAATACGTAGGACATTGGGTTCCATTAACTGCTGACATATGACCTGTAACGGTCACGTATGAGACTGTTGCTCTGGATGTCCAGGCATCGTAGGTTATTGCTACCCTGTGAGCAGAGTTAAGGGACTCTTGCACGGAAAGCTTTGTCTCCTTGTAAAGATTTGGAATCAATTTAAGCATGAAAAAGATCCAGGATGGAATAACATATCTTGGCTCCAGGCTGTGGACCATGTAGTGGAAGCCAGTAAGAGGAGGACTCTAGTTTGTGTTACAATTTGTAAAAAATAAAAATAAAAAAATGTTTTTTTGTTTTGTTTTGTTTTTTAAATCCATTTTTGGAAATGTAATAATCGACTCATAATCGTAAATATTATAATCGGGATTAATCAACAATCGATTTTTTTCACCACCCCTAGTGGGCACATGCTTTTTTACCAGCGCAATAGAGGCAGACAAGAAACAGGATTTGATTGTTTTTGGGAAAAATAAATCATCAAAAAGAAACCAAGAACTTTGAATGGACGGTATGACTTTTGCCTGCGTATGACTCACCCCCATGGTGCCGAAGTGGCCCTTTTTGATTTTAGTTAAATGTTGGACAAACAGCCACTACATTACGACTTGCACAAATATGCCCCAATAGTTTTAAATCATAGCGAACACAAACTCAACACACAGCACAGGCTTCCATCCAAGAACATTAACTGCCATGAAACACATGAATATGAAATGCACATAAAATCATCCCATTAACAACTTATATTCATTAGTTATCATAGAAGAAGTTATAAGCAATGAGAATTAACTTACAGACAATACTTTCGGGGGCCTAAATCAAAGGATGGTAGTAGAAGGTGTAACAGTTCATACATCTGCTGGTATGTCTGTGACAGTAAATTATGTTCCCACACTTTCTGATTATATCGTTGAAGTAGATGCAACACATTAACCACAAGTGCTGATGCCACTTTCAGTGTGGGGAGGATATGACGTAAATTCCTGACAATGCTTCAGAATACATTTTATATTTAAGCACAACTCTCACATGAAGGAATGAATAAATAACTACAGTGACTCTTAGAGTGCATTCTTCTGTTCCACAGTTCCCTTTAATTCACTCATGCCTAATTGAGTATTAAACACTAGAGCCCCATGTCACTCATAATTTTGAATCCACCATAAACCCCATAACTGCTTAATCATAATTTAAGCCCACCAAAACGAGGATCCACATCAAATTGCACTCAGTCATAGATAGCAGCCACCTCAGCATACCTGATTTTTTTCCATCAAGATCCATGCATTGTTACCTGAGAAATTAACTAAAATCTTCCAGTGTTAAAGAAAGTGAGAAAAAAAGTGCTGGATCTGTTCCCTTAACCAGATCCAAAACAAAAGTTAATGGGCCTGACAACCCAACCAACAACCAGACACAGGTGAAAAAATACCTCATTTATCCAAGGTAAATATCATGTATATGTTATGCCGTTTAAGAAAGTATTAAGAGAAAAAAAAATCATGGACAACCAAGGAAACTGAATAAAAATATATCAACATTTACATTGGAACTGACATGATCCAAAACAAAAGTTAATGGGCCTGAACCAACCAACAGACACAGGTAAAAATGCACCTTATGTGAGGTAAATATTATGTATATGTCTTACTGTTTAAGAAAGCATTAAGAGGAAAAACTAATGGACAACCAAGGAAACTAAATCAAAACCTGAAACACATGTTGATGACTCCATATTTTGTCTCATATTCGCACGCAGGTCATAGTAAGCCCACAATGAACCTGCATTAGTGAGCAGTGAGAAATATGGTGGCAACAGTCTGATAATGAAAATGATATTATGGCTGGTGCATAACAGTGTCACACCGTGGTGAGGGGTGTCCTGTCTTGGAGTTTTTTTGTCTTGTGAACTTCCTGTTTTATTTTGAAATGTAACTCTCCTCTCGTTTCAGGTCACTTGCTCTTCCTCTTGTGTCACCAGTCTGACGTCTCCCTTGATCCCTGATTGTTTCCACCTGTGTCACCTTCCCTGATGTGCTTTATAGTCTGCGGCTTCCCCTGTCTTGTTGCCAGAGTATTTCGTCTTGTCGTGTACCTCCAGCCCTGATTCACAGCCTTGCCACAGTTTGTTCGCTAAGTATTGCCTCGTTAGGGTTGATTTCTTGTATGCCTCTGAGGAAGAGTGATTTTGTTTTGGATAATGTTTCTGGTCAGCTTGTTTGAAGCTAGTTTAATTTCATAGCGTCTTTGTTTTCCTCCCTTTGGAGCGTTTTTGGTTTGTTATTTTTTGCGGCTCAGTACAGCGCAGTTCAAGTTTACAGCCTTTTGCTTTTTCCCTCCTTGAGAGTGTTTTTTCTTTTGTGTAAATTTCGTAGTGTATTTATTCTAAGATCAGTGTAGATTTATTATTTCCTTTTCCTCGTTCGGGAGCGATTATCTGTTCATTGTTTTCTTGCCCTGTGTTCTTGTTTTCTTGTTCTGTGGGTTTTGTCCTCGTCAGTCCTGACGAGATTAGATTTCATAGCCGAGTTATTTTGTCACTCTTTCTGAAGAAGATACAAGAAACCTCTCAGAATAAAAGCCTGCCTAAACTGTTCTCTGCCTGCATCTGAGTCCTCCCTTTTGCCCAAGCCTGACAAACAGTAATAAAACCTTTTTTTAATAAGAAACTGAAAATGGACTATGTTGGCAGTAAATAAAAAAAAAAGAAACATTTCTTCAACTATTACTTTTATTTGGCATCATCAAATAACCATATAGTTCATAGCAGACACTTCATTATCATACATGCATACATACAGTACAAGTTTTTCTCTCTTCAGCATTATTAATTTAATTTCATACTCTCAAGTTTCTTTCAATTCTCTCAGCTCATATTCAATATTCCCATTTTTCACTCTTGGTGTTGGACTTTCCAGACTTTTATTCAATGTTTTTTATTTTTTTTATTTCAATAAATTCTCAGAATTTGATTCCACATTAATTTATTTTTTTCATTACGAAATCTATTTTCATTCAACCAACAATTCCCCAAAGTAAATAATTACATGTATACATATCCTGTAACATAATACAAAGAGATAAAAAATAAGACCTTCGACATGCACTCATTTACTGATCATTGTTTTTTTTCAGCAACTGTATATTCCTAGTCTCATTTACTTTATCTGCCGGGCACTTTTCATGAAGGAAAATGCTTGCAAAGCAACATTTTTCTATTAATTATTTTGCTCCCGCCCATTGTGCCATGACACAACAGAAAAACAGAAGTGAAAACAGCTGAACTGGATTCCAGCT
Source organism: Diplodus sargus (assembly GCA_903131615.1). Taxonomy (NCBI): domain Eukaryota; kingdom Metazoa; phylum Chordata; class Actinopteri; order Spariformes; family Sparidae; genus Diplodus; species Diplodus sargus. The sequence continues at coordinate 12,296,785 of CAEMYA010000024.1, forward strand.
TAGCTTTATTCAAAACCATTACAGGAACAGCAGCAGCAGTCTTTCATCCGGGCTGAGAAAGTGCAGCAGTGACGGCATTTTCAGACATCATCGCTTACATGCTTTACTTTTGCTTCTTTTTTTTTCTTTCTTGTTATACATATTCATCATAGATCTGGCACATTTGATGTACAAATAGACGCAGGTAGACATACACATTTTAAAAGAACTATTCAAAACATAAAAATTAATTGTAACGGTGTGCACATTTCTTTGGAATTACGCCCAAATTACCACAAAGATTAGCTCAAAATCTATTAAAAATACTCTTAGTTATTACAACACTTCACGTCAGTTTTGTGGCCTGCTGAAGGGAAGCAGCTTAAACCAGCTGTATGGCAAATTAAACTGGCATTATTAGCTGAAGTTCGGCAGAAACCAGTTGTAATATTCCTGGCTGTGGCTCAGGAGGTACGTCTACCGTAATTTTCTAGACTATAAGCCGCTACTTTTCCCCACACTTTGAACCATGCAGCCTATTATATGATGCGGCTTATCTATAGATTTTTATGGGCTAACGGCCTCAAGGGGGCGCTCTAGCAGGAAGCGCAAGAGCGAGACAGACAGGTGGAAGAGATAATGCGCCGAGGAAGATGCTAGTTTGTGTTTTGAACAGTCATTTTGCGCATCATGCACACACCCTCATCATGGATCACACATGAAGAAATGCATATGATGCAGCTTTTAAGTTAAAGGCAATCGATCTGTGTGTCGAAGAAGGACATGCTGCTGCACGTAAGCTTGGCATCAATGAAAGGATGGTAAGATGTTGGAGACAGCAGTGTGAAGAACTGACTCAATGCAAAAAGACGACAAAAGCTTTCAGCGGTAATAAAAGCAGATGGCCTGAACTTGAAAACGTTCTTGAAGACTGGGTGAACACAGAGAGCAGATGTGGACACCTGTGGCTTATTGTCAGGTGCGGCCTATATATGTACACATCTTTTTTTCACTTAAAAATGAGCTGGCGAAGTTTATATTCAGGTGCGCTCTATAGTCCGGAATTTACTGTAGTAATCTGAAAGTTCATGGTCCCCCTAGCTGCACGTCGAAGTGTTCTTGAGCAAGATACTGAACCCCAAATTGGCACCTTGTATGGCAGCCTCCGCCATCGTGGGTGTGAATGGGTAAATCTCTCAAGTGTTGTAAAGCGCTTTGATTGGTCAGTAGACTGGAAAAGCGCTTGCAGCAATGCAAGTCCATTCACAATTTATATAATTTACCAGCCATCTAACTGGTTATTGGAAAACAGCGGACTGTTTTTATGAAATCATTTCCAGTTAATTTTGAATACATTTTTATTTCTATTATTGTGGTTATTAGGGAGTAATGAAATCTGTAGACGTGCAAAAAGAAGCGATACCAAAATGAAACAAGCAGTATTGCATTGAAGCACTTACAGATTGGATGAATGTCTCATTTCAAAAGTGAAACTCTATTTTGAGGGTAGTTCCAGTATCACGGCAGAGTTCTGTGCAATAAAAGCCACATTCTGAATGACAGAAGTGTTCTGACCGGCGCCCCTGTTTGTGGTTTTCTTCCGAGCATTCTGGCAGCATAGAAGTTGCAAAAGATGTCTTCGCAACTTTTGCGAGAGCATATACAGCAGAGGGTTCATGCAGCAGTGAGAAAAGGCAAGTATACGAAAAATAGAATGGGCAATGAACATGTGTTCCTTCGCGTAACAGCCCAGGGGTTCATAAAAAGCCTGGATGAAAAGCAAGATATTGTAAGGACCCCAGCAGATGAAGAAGGCTGCAATGATACTGAACAACACCACTACAGTCCTGTACCTTTTTCTGTTTGAAGCCTGCTGAATGGTCTTGAGGATGGCAGAATAGCAAAAAACAATGATGGCAAATGGGAGGAAGAAGAGCAGTGACACTTGGAGATAATATCCCAGGTGGACATCAGAGATATCAGAAATAGCCTCACATCTCGAAATATTCATGTCCCAATAGATTTCCACCTGTACCTTAACTTTGACAGCATCACTCACAGCTGCACCAATGCTGATGACCCAGGCAGCTGCACAGGCTGCTATAGCACACCTCTCCCTCTTTAGCTGGCTGCTCGGCCAGGTGTTCAGCACCACCGTTATGAAACGATCCACAGTCATGGCAGTCAGCAGAATGACACTACTGTACGAACCAAGAAAATTTGCGGCAGTCACCAATTTGCAGACAAAGTCACCAAATACCCAGTGGTGCAGGTAATAGACGGCCCAGAACGGAAGCGTGAGGGTGAAGATCAAGTCAGAGCAGGCCAGGTTCAGGATGAACAGATTTGTGGCATTTTTCATCTTCTCGTAGATGAAAAGAACACATGCGAGGAGGATGTTGCCTATGAGACTGAAGACGAAGATCAGAATGAAGATGGCGCCACTGATGGTGTCAAAGTAAATCCGCTCACAAAAATACACCATTTTATTGCTGTCGTCCACAGCTGTTGTGTACTCGCTCATTGTGGAGTTGTAGGTTTTCTAGGAAACACAAGAACAAAATACATTTGACAACGTGTACTCACAACTGAGCACGTCTTCCACTTTCCAGCAATTTGTCATTTTAAAACACTTCCCTCAAAATAATTTCAACATGGTAAGAAATGAAGTACTAAACGAGTGATGTTACAGTTTAATATGGAGAGCAGTTACAGTAAGTAAGAAGAAACTTACCCTGAACAATGTCTGTAACGTCTTGGCCGCACTGTGAAGGATAGCTCTTGATAAAGACGTGCAAACCAGTGGTTCCTCTTTTGTATTTTCACATTAAGTCAGCTGTGATTCATCTCTACTTAAGTTAAGGCATGAAGGTACTTTGAATTCAAGAAAAGAGGTTTGGCTTTTATCCAGAGGAAGCAGTGAGAGTTGCTCACTTATCAAAACAGAGACACTAGATCTCAAATTGTGTGATTTTTCAGTTTATTGTTAAGCAAAGAAATAATGATGATGATGACAAAAGGATCACGCTAAAGTAAAAAAAATACATATATATACATATATAAATCAATTTCTATGATCAAACTATATTTTAATTTCCCATGTATTTCCCATGACATGTTAAAGGTGAAAATATAGATTCAAATGACTGATGTGAAAATGTTAAATGCAGTTAATCAAGGGGAATCACATAATAAAGAAATATCTGTGGTACAATGTATAATCATTTTATCAACATGTATTCAGAATCACTTGCATACCGTATTAACACAACGATACAGGGCTCATTATTCTTAGCCTAATTGTTTTCTGATCTGAACCTATGTGCACTGTTGATTTTTTTGTAAATGCATTATACTGTAAAAGGGGCTCCGCGGAACTGGTTGTTAGTGTACATTGACGGAATCCATCTCTAAATTAACATTAGCTACTGTTGATAAAAAGGAAAAGAGGAACTGAGACAAGGCACTCAAGAACGTGCATAAACTCACATCCTATGGACTGGACCTCGCAGAAAACCAACCCAAGTCCGTCAGTCTCATCACGTTGCAATCCACTCACGTATGGCCAAAAAAAAAAAAAGGAATTAAAAGATGTGAATTGCAACAAATTGTTACATGTAGCCCTTTAAACACAATTTCAGTGGACAGAATCCTTCAATTTCCCCTAAAGGGTTCATTGTGAAATTTTTTCAGGAAATTTTGTGATTTGCGCTGTACAGCTAATGTAGCAATTGCCATCTTGTGGCACTTGTACATTACTACAAAATACAGTACGGTGGGACAGACAGAAAACCATGGATACCTGCAGTGAATGAAATATGACGGTAACACTTGAGTTAAATTTGCATGATCATATCAGAGTTACAAGTTATAAGCAATGAGAATTAACTTACAGACAATACTTTCGGGGGCCTAAATCAAAGGATGGTAGTAGAAGGTGTAACAGGTCATACATCTGCTGGTATGTCCGTGACAGTAAAACATGTTCCCACACTTTCTGATTATATCTCTGCAGTAATGCAATACATTAACCACAAGACCTGCTGATGCCACGTTCAGTGTGGGGAGGAAATGACGTCAATTCCTGACAATGCTTTAGAATACATTTAATATTTAATGAATAAATAACTACAGTGACTCTCAGGGTGCATTCTTCTGTTCCACAGTTCTCTTCCATTTCTACAAGTCTTTTAGATCCTGCCAATTACGCAGGAGATCAGACCCTCTCTATCCAGTGAAAATTAAAACTCAAATGAATCCCTGTCTGCCCAAATCCCGAAACGAATAAAGTTAGCACTTCTGAATATCAGATCCCTCTCTCGTAAGAGCTTTTATATTAAACATTTTATTTCCCAACATAGTCTCAGTTTTTTATTCTTTACTGAATGTTGGCTCTCTTCAACTGCTTCTGCCATATTATTGGAATCATCTCCCCCAAATTATTGCTCTCTTTACTCCAATCGACAAGATAAAAGAGGAGGAGGAGTGGCCAGTATCTTCTCTGACAGTTTCACTTGCTCAAGAAGTAACTTTGGTGAATTTTCAAGTTTTGAATACTTGCCTCAGTTATAAGACCCAGAAGTCTATACTAACTTTAACTATTTATCGACCTCCTAAATACAACTCTAACTTCTTATTTGAATTTTTAGATTTTATGTCCATTGCTCTTACCAGTTACGACAGGATTATTTTACTCAGGGATTTTAACTGTCATATTAATAATACCGCTGATTTATATGCCGTGGAATTTTCAAAACTTCTAGCTAGTTTTGGTCTTGTGCAACATGTCAAAGGAGCTACCCACAATCATGGAAATACACTAGACTTGGTTTTCACAAAAGGTATCGAAATAGACATTTCTGATATCACTCGTGTTCCTGTTTCCGACCTTTTCTGTGTGTTTTTCAATGTCATCACGTCTGTGTCAACTCAGTTCAATGAGACTGTTGTGAGAAGACGACTTGATGACAGGGCCAGGACAAGATTTTTTGATAGCATGAATATTTTTCCTCCATCCAATGCCTCTTCTGTTGATAATTTAGTGTTTGATTTTAACAAGAAATCACGATCCTCTCTAGACATTGCTGCTCCTCCAAGAATTATAAAAAGACAAATAACCCAAAAAGTACCATGGAAAACTGATATTATCTGTCAATTTAAAAGAAACTGTCGTAGAGCTCAGAGACAATGGAGGAAAAGTAAACTAAGTGTTCACTTTGACATCCTTAAACACCATATTTCCATTTATAATAATGCTGTTAAGCAAGCAAATCAGGCCCATTTCTCAAGAATCATTATTGAAAATAAACACAACTCTAAGGTTTTCCACGATCAACTCTCTTTTAAATCCAACACCGATGCCTAGCTTAAATGATCAAAACTCGGAAAGTAAATGTGAGGAATTTGCACTATTTTTCAAAGGAAAATTTGATACCATTAGGTCCAGTATTTTAGTCACAGATTCAACGACCATCTGCGATCTACCTGTTAGCGAGCCTCCATCTATGACATCCTTTAATTTAGTTACAGATAGTGAAATCAGTGCCACTATAGCCAAAATGAAGTCATCCACATGCTTACTTGACCCTATTCCAATGAAACTTTTTAAATCTAGTCTCTTGTGCTTCTCTAGTGACACTACCAGAATCGTCAACACTTCTCTGCAGCCTGGCATTTTCCCTGCTGCTTTAAAAACAGCCATGGTGAAACCTTTGCTCAAGAAACCTGATCTTGACACTAGTGACTTAGCCAATTACAGGCCTATTTCTATTCTTCCTTTTATCGGTAAACTGTTAGAGAAAATAGTTTTCAATCAACTATTTCATCATCTTAACACTAATAATTTATTGGATACATTTCAATCTGGCTATCGCACTAACCACAGTACGGAAACTGCCTTATTATAAGTAGTTAATGACTTCAGAGTTGCAGCTGACTCAAATAACGTTCAGTCCTCTTTTTACTTGACTTGAGTGCTGCGTTTGATACTGTTGATCATTCCATTTTAATTCATCGACTTGAGAAATGGAAGGGTCTTTCTGGTGTTGTGCTCGACTGGTTTCGTTCTTACTTGTCTGACGAGAAATTCTTTGTTGGCCTAGGTGATTCGGTTTCACAGACTTTTGATGTTGAGTATGGTGTACCTCAGGGGAGCATCCTTGGTCCGATCCTCTTTTTTTTATATATGCTCCCTCTAGGTAAATTAATCCGTTTTTATAATGTACATTATCATTGTTATGCAGACGATGTGCAATTATATATCTCTGTTTCATCAGAGGACCCTAGAACGTTAAACAATCTTTTTTCCTATCTCACAGATATTACCATCACGATGAACAAACATTTGTTTAAACTGAACGATCACAAAACTGAGATTTTACTTGTTGGCCCACTAGAAGATAAGCAGAAACTTCAGTCAAAATTTGGCAGTCCGTCCCAACAGATTAAATCACATGTTACAACCCGAGGAGTGATATTAGACTCTGACCTTAATTTTATTCGCCATTTTAACAGTGTGGCAAAAATTCATTTTTTCCCCCTTTACATTGCCAATATTAGACCTTTTTTAAGTCAGGATGATGCTAAAATACTTGTACATGCTTTTATAACTAGTCATTTGGACTACTGCAATTCCTTTTTTACTGGTCTCCCTAAAAAAGTCACTAAAGAAACTACAAGTTATTCAGAATGCAGCAGCCAGGATTTTAACTAATACAAAAAAAAGAGATCACATTACTCCTCAGCTTGCAACATTGCACTGGTTGCTTGTTTCTTTCAGGATTGATTTTAAAGTTCTTTTACTCATTTATAAAGTCTTAAATAACCTAGCACCATCTTATATTGGTGATTTGCTTTCTTGTTATACCCCAATAAGAATGCTCAGGTTCTCCACTGCCTGTCTTTTAGTTGTTCCTAAGGTGATCCACAAGAAAACTGGTGAAGCTGCTTTTTGTTTTAATGGCCCTAAACTCTGGAACACTTTCCCTTCAGACCTAAGAATAGCGGACTTGTTAGCCATTTTTAAAAAGAAATTGAAAACATATCATTTTAATTTGGCTTTTAATGGGGGTTGATTTTATCTTTATCACTGTTACTGCTTTTCTTTGTTTTGTTGATGATGTGTTGTATTTTCAACTGTTGTTTTTATTGTTTCTGATATTGCTTTGTTCAAGCACTTTGGGCTGCAGTCGTGCATGAAAGGTGCTCTATGAATAAAGATTATTATTATTATTATTATTATTATTATTATTATTATTATTATTATGATTATAAGGAAACTGAATACAAATATATCGACCTTTACATTGGAACTGACATGATCCAAAACAAAAGTTAATGGGCCTGAACCAACCAACAGACACTGCATTAGTGAGCATTGAGAAATATGGTGGCAACAGTCTGATAATGAAAATGATATTATGGCTGGTGCATAACAGTGTCACACGCAGTGAGGGGTGTCCTGTTTTGAGGTTTTTTTGTCTTGTGAACTTCCTGTTTTATTTTGAAAAGTAACTCTCCTCTCGTTTCAAGTCACTTGCCCTTCCTCTTGTGTCACCAGTCTGACGTCTCCCTTGATCCCTGATTGTTTCCACCTGTGTCACCTTCCCTGATGTGCTTTATAGTCTGCGGCTTCCCCTGTCTTTTTGCCAGAGTATTTCGTCTTCGTGTACCTCCAGCCCTGATTCACAGCCTTGTCACAGTTTGTTCGCTAAGTATTGCCTCGCTAGGGTTGATTTCTTGTATGCCTCTGAGGAAGAGTGATTTTGTTTTTGATAACGTTTCTGGTCAGCTTGTTTGAAGCTAGTTTAATTTCATAGCGTCTTTGTTTTCCTCCCTTTGGAGCGTTTTTGGTTTGTCATTATTGCGGCTCAGTACAGCGCAGTTCAAGTTTACAGCCTTTTGCTTTTTCCCTACTTGAGAGTGGTTTTTCTTTTGTGTGAATTTCATAGTGTGTTTATTCTAAGATCAGTGTAGATTTATTATTTCCTTTTCCTCCTTCGGGAGCGATTATCTGTTCATTGTTTTCTTGCCCTGTGTTCTTGTTTTCTTGTTCTGTGGGTTTTGTCCTCGTCAGTCCTGATGAAATTAGATTTCATAGCCAAGTTATTTTGTCACTCTTTCTGAAGAAGATACGAGAAACCTTTTCAGAATAAAAGCCTGCCTAAACCGTTCTGTCTGCATCTGAGTCCTCCCTTTTGCCCAAGCCTGACAAACAGTAATAAAATCTTTTATAAGAAACTGAAAATGATCTATGTTGGCAGTAAATAATAAAAAAAAAGGAACATTTCTCCAACTATCATGATTTTTATTTGGCATCATCAAATAACCGTATAATTCACAGCAGACACTTTATTATCATACATGCATACAGACAGTACAAGTTTTTCTCTCTTCAGCATTATCCATTTAATTTCATGCTCTCAAGTTTCATTCAATTCTCTCAGCTCATATTCAATATTTCCATTTTTCATTCTTAGTGTTGGACTTTCCAGACTTGTATTCAATGTTTTTTTTATTTCAATAAATTCTCAGAATTGGATTCCACGTTCTTTTGTTTTTTTCATTACGAAACCTATTTTCATTCAACCAACAATTCCCCAAAGTAAATAATTACATCAATCAACCACATATCCTGTAACATAATACAAAGAGATAAAAAATAAGACCTTGTTTTTTTTCAGTAACTGTATATTCCTAGTCCCATTGACTTTATCTGCCGGGCACTTTTCGTGAAGGAAAATGCTTGCACGGCAACATTTTTCTATGAATTATTTTGCTCCTGCCCATTGTGCCATGACACAACAGAAAAATAGAAGTGAAAACAGCAGAACTAGATTCCAGCTTAGCTTTATTCAAAACCATTACAGGAACAGCAGCAGCAGTCTTTCATCCGGTCTGAGAAAGTGCAGCAGTGAAGGCATTTTCAGACATCATCGCTTACATGCTTTACTTTTGCTTCTTTTTTTTCTTTCTTGTTTCACATATTCATCATAGATCTGGCACATTTGATGTACAAATAGACCCAAGTAGACATACACATTTTAAAGGAACTATTCAAAACATAAAAATTAAGGTAATACTTAATTGTAACGGTGTGCATATTTCTTTGAAATGATGCCCAAATTACCACAAAGATTAGATCAGAATCTTTTAAAAATACTCTTAGTTATTACAACACTTCACATCAGTTTTGTGGCCTGCTGAAGGGAAGTAGCTTAAACCAGCTGTATTGCAAAATTATACTAGCACAATTAGCTGAAGTTCGGCAGAAACCAGTTGTAATGTTCCTGGAAATAGAAAAAGTAAAGGGCAGCTGTAGCTAAGGAGGTAGAGCGGGACGTCTACCGTAATTTCTGGACTATAAGCCGCTACTTTTTTCCCACACTTTGAACCATGCGGCCTATAATATGATGCGGCTTATCTATTGATTTTTACGGGCTATCGGCCTCAAGGGGGTGCTCTAGCAGGAAGCGCAAGAGCGAGACAGACAGGTGGAAGAGTTAATGCGCCGAGGAAGATGCTAGTTTGTGTTTTGAACAGTCATTTTGCGCATCATACACACACCCTCATCATGGAAAACACACGAAGAGATGCATATGATGCAGCTTTTAAGTTAAAGGCAATCGATCTGTGTGTCGAAGAAGGAAATAGAGCTGCTGCACGTAAGCTTGGCATCAATGAATGGATGGTGAGATGTTGGAGACAGCAGTGTGAAGAACTGACTCAATGCAAAAAGACGACAAAAGCTTTCAGCGGTAATTAAAGCAGATGGCCCGAACTTGAAAACGTTCTTGAAGACTGGGTGAACACAGAGAGCAGACGTGGACACCTGTGGCTTATTGTCAGGTGCGGCCTATATATGTACACATTTTTTTTTTTCACTTAAAAACGAGCTGGTGAGGCTTATATTCAGGTGCGCTCTATAGTCCGGAATTTACTGTAGTAATCTGAAAGTTCATGGTCCCCCTGGCTGCACGTTTAAGTGTTCTTGAGCAAGATACTGAACCCCAAATTGCTCCTGATTGGCAACTTGTATGGCAGCCTCCGCCATCGTGGGTGTGAATGGGTAAATCTAGACTAGAAAAGCGCTTGCAGAAATGCAAGTCCATTCACAATTTATATAATTTACCAGCCATCTATTAACTGCTTATTGGAAAACAGCGGACTGTTTTTATGAAATCATTTCCAGTTAATTTTGAATACATTTTTATTTCTATTATTGTGGTTATTAGGGAGTAATGAAATCTGTAGACGTGCAAATTGAAGCGATACCAAAATGAAACATGAAAATCCATTTAAAAAAACCCAAACAGTATTGCATAGAAGCACTTACAGATTGGATGAATGTCTCATTTCAAAAATGAAAGTCTATTTTGAGGGTAGTTCCAGTATCACGGCAGAGTTTTGTGCAATATAAGCCACATTCTGAATAATAGAGGTGTTCTGGCCAGTGCCCCTATCTGTGCTTTTCTTCCGGGCATTCTGGCAGCGTAGAAGTTGCAAAAGATGTCTTCGCAACTTTTGCGAGAGCAAGTACAGCAGAGGGTTCATGCAGCAGTGAGAAAAGGCAAGTATATGAAAAATAGAATGGGCAATGAACATGTGTTCCTTCGCGTAACAGCCCCGGGGTTCATAAAAAGCCTGGATGAAAAGCAAGATATTGTAAGGACCCCAGCAGATGAAGAAGGCTGCAATGATACTGAACAACACCACTACAGTCCTGTACCTTTTTCTGTTTGAAGCCTGCAGAATGGTCTTAAGGATGGCAGAATAGCAGAAAACAATGATGGCAAATGGGAGGAAGAAGAGCAGTGACACTTGGAGATAATATCCCAGGTGGACATCAGAGATATCAGAAATAGCCTCACATCTCGAAAGATTCATGTCCCAATAGATTTCCACCTGTACCTTAACTTTGACAGCATCACTCACGGCTGCACCAATGCTGATGACCCAGGCAGCTGCACAGGCTGCTATAGCACACCTCTCCCTCTTTAGCTGGCTGCTCGGCCAGGTGTTCAGCACCACCGTTATGAAACGATCCACAGTCATGGCAGTCAGCAGAATGACACTACTGTACGAACCAAGAAAATTTGCGGCTGTCACCAATTTGCAGACAAAGTCTCCAAATACCCAGTGGTGCAGGTAATAGACGGCCCAGAACGGAAGCGTGAAGGTGAAGATCAAGTCAGAGCAGGCCAGGTTCAGGATGAACAGATTTGTGGCATTTTTCATCTTCTCGTAGATGAAAAGAACACATAAAAGGAGGATGTTGCCTATGAGACTGAAGACGAAGATCAGAATGAAGATGGCGCCACTGACGGTGTCAAAGTTAATCCACTCACAAAAATACTGTAGTTCATCACTGTAGTCCACATCCATTGTGTACTCGCTCAATGTGGAGTTGTAGGTTTTCTAGGAAACACAAGAACAAATACATTTGACAAAGTGTACTCAAGACTGAGCACGTCTTCCACTTTCCAGTAATGTGTCATTTCAAAATAAACATTTCCCTTTAAATAACTTCAATATGGTGAGCAATTAAGTGCCAACGAGTGATGTTACAGTTAAATATGGAGAGCAGTTACAGTAAGAAGGAAGAAACTTACCCTGAACAATGCCATTAACGTCTTGGGCTGACTTGCACTGTGAAGGAAAGCTCTTGATAAAGAAGTGCAAACCAGTGGTTCCTCTTTTTTATTTTCACATTAAGTCAGTGGTGGTTCACCGCTATTCAAGTTTAAGCATGAAGGTACTTTGAATTGAAGAAAAGAGGTTTGGCTTTCATCTAGAGGAAGCAGTGAGGGTTGCTCACTTATCAAAACAAAGACACTCCAAATCTCCCATTGAGTGATTTTTAGTTTATTGTCAAGCAAGGAAATGATGATGATGATGAGGATCACGGATCACGCTAAAGCAGAAAAATTACACACATATAAATCATTCCTATGATCAAACTATATTTTAATTTCCCATGTATTTCCCATGACATGTTAAAGGTGAAAATATAGATTCAAATGATTGATGTGAAAATGTTAAACGCAGTTAATCAAGGGGAATCACATAATAAAGAAATATCTGTGGTACAATGTATAATCATTTTATCAACATGCATTCAAATTCACTTGCAAACCGTATTAACACAACAATACAGGGCTCATTATTCTTTAACAACAGCACAGATCGATTGGAAACTACTTGACAAAAGTTGACAGAATCATTGATGAAACATTGTACATTATGTATCAAAGCCTCACGCACTCAGTGGCCATTGCATGGATATGGGTAGGCCAGAATTTTGAGATCTGGTATGAAAGCATGAACCAACCATCCCAACATACTCTTTACTTTAATTCTAGATTCTTGGTGACTGTATGTCCTCAAACGGTGGCCTTCATTTACAGCAGGCTTATATTACAGAGAAACCTTTAGTACTAATTTCATTTGTTTAACCACTTAAGGAACACCGTTCCAACATAGGAACACCCTTCACTAAACGAACACCCTTCGTAAAAACGAATAGTTTTTTTTGCTAATAGTTTCAAGTATCTGATCTTAACAATATATACTCACTGTTGGAAAGCTGAGACTGTCGTGATTATTTTAAGCCCAAAAAAGTTATGTCCAGACCATGTAATAGCCTTCTAAACTCACCATGACACAACACTAGAAAGAGCCCTCTACCGCAAGAAGCAAGAATGCCTACATACCTTCAGAGTGTTCCCTTTTTTCACAGCTACACGTCATGCCACAATTTTTTTTTCATAGTTCGCCAAGAGTCCATAGAATGGGAATATTCATGTCATTTTACCCAAAACTAGCTACAAGTGTTGAACAAGCGAGAAACCCCAGGGTCTTAGCTTTCATTTGAGACCAAGATTATGTTTCTTGGTAAAGGGGTTCTCAAGTTATAAGCCTTTGAATCTCAGTAGGCGCTCTTGGAAAGAAAGGACCCAAGCAAAAAGCACAGACATGCCTTTAGAAAAAAAGTCTTTTGACTTCAAATTTTGAGTGTAGCAAGCTGGGACCTGTGGCTATGGCCTAATTGTGTCTGTTGTGTCCATAGACATACCTGAGCCCTTATATCTTAGTCAGTTTATTGACATTTGAATTGAACGGAAACCAAAATCTGTGTTCCAACCTCTGTAACTCCGTGTCAGTATGTCATAGAATCCCACTTACACTTCTCGAAAAAAACTGGTGTTACCTTTCCAATGGTACCAAGCACATTCTTGAGTCTCAAACTATGTGGGAGCTGTCATGCTTTTAATTTCGGTATGTCGTTTTGGACAAAGAACCTTAAAATGGGGGCGTTCCTTAAGTGGTTAATAACTTTGGTTATATTTTAGTACAAAGCCTAATTGTTTTCTGATCTGAACCTATGTGCACTGTTGATTTTTTTGGTAATACATTATACTGTTAAAGGGGCTCTGCGGAACTGGTTGTTAGTGTACGTTGACGGAATCTATCTCTAAACTAACATTAGGTACTGTTGATAAAGAGGAAAAGAGGAACTGAGACAAGGCACTCAAGAACGTGCATAAATTCAAATCCTATGGACTGGATCTCACAGAAAACTTTAGATGTGAATTGCTACAAATTGTTACATGTGGCCCCTCAGATACAATTCCAATGGACAGAATCCCATAATTTCTTCTAAAGGCTTCATCGTGAAACTTTTTTAGGACATTTTTTCGACTGCTACTGCTAATGTAGCAACTGCCATCTTGTGGTACATGTACTTTACTACAAAATGCAGTTTGGCTGAGACAAAGAAACACGTATACCTGCAGTGACTAAAATATGACGATAACACTTGAGTTGAGTTTGCATCATCATATCGTTGAATTTCTTATATTTAAGTGAGGAAAATGAGCATGTCACGCCAAAGTGTGTAATAGACCCTCCGATCAACTAGAGGATACAGTGTCAGCGTCATCATTTGCCTCACGTGTTTATAACAGTGTAGCACTGAGCATAGTATAAAAAGTGAGACAGTACTTGAAGGAAGGGATTGATGAGTAAAACAGACAATTTTCACCCAGGAGACTAGGGTTTGTGTGCCATGTGAAACCAAAAGGCAAGACTGACTTATTGTATACGTAAATTAAAGTAATGTTTAACTATGTCACGCACCATGATCTTTTGCTAGATTGCACATGACAGCTGGAATCTTACTTCGCGAACTTTATTTTGAAGGTTTAATCCATCATTAAAAAGGAGACATATTATGCTAATTTTCAGGTTCATAATTAGATTTTGGAATAGGTTTACATGCTTTAAAGCTCAACAAACACATCAGTTTTGTAGCACTGTATTCCCCCGTCCGCCTGAGATGCTCTGTTTTAGCGCCTGTCTCTTTAAGATCCCCCACTCCCCAAATACCCAGTCCTCCTCTGATTGATGAGCTCACACACACCTGAGCCAGCACCGCTTATAACAACAAAGTAGCTGTGCTGAATCAATTCTTACATGCCAAACTACCCGCTAGGCATAAATTATGCAAATATGTGACGTGGTAACATAGTGTGATGTCACAAAGTTGTGGAAGAAGGTTCATTTGGTGCATACTCTGATCTTTTTAACGTTGAAGATCTTTTAAATGCACATAAACCTGTATAACACACTACATGTGTACATAAAAAATGAAAAAGCATAATAGGTCTTCTTTAAATCATATTTGTTATTGATAATTTTTTTTTCTTTGCTTGCTGAGGTGAAGTGAAGCAAAATGTGACACTCACACGGTGGACAAGGGCAACTACATACTTTGCTGGAGTTTATCCACCCTTGTTTTTTTTTTTATCCTGGCCTGTATTTGTTCATGTCAACCACGGCCACAGATATTATTCGATATCCGATCATTATCTGATGAACAGCTTTTGATTGAGTAAATATGGAACTTGCATTATTACAAATGGCAGAGGGATTTTTTGATTAGGGTTTATTTCTCCTTGCATGCAACCTGGAAGCTCCAGTTTTACTTCTCTTCTACATTTCTTGGTCTTTATATCGACTATATCGACAACTCTTCCCCACTTGTTACTGATGTGATTGTGAGTCGACTTCGCCGATTGCGGATGCTGCTGTTCTCTTTATGGCCCCAGCTCTTCAGCATTTTCTTCAAGTGGTTGTTGAATTTAACCCCCAGAAACACATAAAACACAGGGTTGAGGCAGCAGTGTGAAAAGGCAAAAAGTCGTGTGATGTAAAAGGCGTAATTCAGCCGTTTTGTTAACTCACAACTTCGAACCACATCTGCTGAGTCAGCAGGTAGTTGGTACCAACTATACAAAGACCTCAGAAATATTACTATATTATAAGGTGCCCAGCCCAGGAAGAAAACAGCCACTAGAGCGAAAATGAGCTTTAAAGTTTTGCTCTTTCTTCTTCGGGCAGTGGGGCGCAGCAACCTGCAAATGATCTGAGAATAGCAAAAAATGAATACCACTGAACTTAATATGAAGAGAGCATTTTGCTGGTAGATTGCCCATAAATCCCAGGTAGAACTTGCAAAGACGCAGTGACTCTGTTCCACAACTTGGGTGAAGATGAAGGCTGGACTGGTGACCAGCATGCTCAGTCCCCAAATGACCACAGATACAAGGACACTGTAGAAGCCTTCGGT
The DNA here is from genome assembly GCA_903131615.1 of Diplodus sargus. Classification (NCBI taxonomy): domain Eukaryota; kingdom Metazoa; phylum Chordata; class Actinopteri; order Spariformes; family Sparidae; genus Diplodus; species Diplodus sargus. The sequence continues at coordinate 12,312,392 of CAEMYA010000024.1, forward strand.
GGACACAAGGTCAGACAGAGGATTCATGACGGCTATGTAACGGTGAGCAGTCATCAGGATGAGGAGGAAGCCACTGCTGTAGAAGCCGAGGTAGAAGACAAAGCTGACTATTTTGCATGCATATAACCCCAAAGTCCATCCATACATGTGGTAGTAGGCCCAGAAAGGCAGAGCTGCGGTGAAGAAGAGATCAGATATAGCCAGGTTCAGGATGAAAGTGTTGGTGATGGATTTGAGATTCTCGTACTTGACTAGAATCACAATGACCAGGATGTTGCCAAGCAGACTGAGGATCACCACGATGGAGAAGAACGCTGGGATGAAGATCGCTCCAGTCTCTATGAGGCTCGAGCTGTCGCACTCTTCAGTCGGATAGTCAGAGTAATTTTCGTAGTTATAGTCGATGATTGTAGTGATGCTCACAGTAGATGTAACTGCAAGGTCTCCAGTTGTAGACATATTCTTTCAGTCAAGTCTAAATTTAAAAGAGGCTTCGTTAGAGGGGTAAATCAAACAGGGCAGAGCAGATGATTACATTGTAAACTTTTGTTTCACAGATTTCTGTCAAAGCTTCAGTTGTCACTGTCTCGAAACTGAACCACATTTTTTTGGGGGGGGGCACTCTCTTATTTCACATATATATCTTTGAGTAGTGCTGCCCAAAGTGGGGACCCTAAGCCAAAGATTTCCCAAGCAAGAAATTGAAATAAACATCAAAATATAAACTGACTGAATTCAAACAGACATTAAGGTCGACGAGACACCAGCACAAGCATCGGTCTATTTTTTATTTAATTTTTTTTAGGACAATCCTGTATAGTATACCTTTAAGATTGGTACATTAAAGCACAAACATTTGGGGCAACTTAAATATTTGTTTAGAGGAAAAACGTGACATGAGCTGTAAAAAACTCACTCTGCTCAATTCAAACCAGTGAGAGAAACACTAAAAACGGACACACAGGGAAATCTATCAGTTAGCCGATCGAGGGCATTGAGACATGTTTAGGCACTTCCCAGGCATTTTGTGTTTCTTCATGTTTGTCTGTGCTGTTAAAAGGCTCTGACGAGGTCACTAAGTTGCACTAATTAAAATGTTCAGCTTGATTTGTCGATTGGACCTAAAGTCATTGACGTATGTGAGGTGAAGGAAAATGTAAATCAGCAAAAATTTCAAATTTTAATTCACTCAATATTATAATGGCTGCCCCATAATTTATCAAATGTGCTGTAATGTATCATTGTTATTTGACAGAAAATAATACTTGATGAATGCCAACACACATCATAAAACTGAATAAGAATATGTGTTTTCAGGACTTTTAAACAATTCAGCAGCAACAACTTCTTTCCATAAACAGTGTTCCTGCTACTTTTAATCCATTAGAACCCAGACCCCTTTTAGGAAGTTTAAATTAGGATATTTGAAGATTTTATGTTCGTTACAAGCATGTCATTATGGGTTCTTATGGGTTAATCCACTGACTGAATAGGTTCTTTAGGAAGAAATATTCTCAGTGAAATAATTGTTCAACAAAATTACAGTTATCTTGATTTTGCTCCAAGGTTGCTGCAGAAAGAAGAGTCAAGTATCTCTAAAGCCTGTCAAATAAAATAAAAAATCATATGAACGGCCACGAGCAGAGATACTGTAAGAAGGGAATTATTGAAGTAAAATTTGGGTGAACTGGGCCTTTAAATGTTTTCCTATCCTAAATAAGAGGACACAACACCCTTTCTTCAATTTCTTTCCTTGTCATTACACTGAATGAAACTGTTTTGTCCTCATATCCGCATTACAAACAACATGTTTTTTTTTATACAATACAAAATATTATAAACATTAACCTCCATATCTTTTATCCCTAGCTGATGAGAGATCCCTACTATCAAAAAACTGAAAGTGTAGAATTATAAACTGTACCTGCACAAACAGCTGTGTACCCACCAGAGTCCTCCCTGCAAATATCAGTGCAAAACTGAACAGGGAATTGTACCTTATGTATCGACCACAAAGGTGAACCGAAAATAGCCGTATCCTCGGAGCATCCATACTCACTTGTTGTTGTTTTTTTAAAATCAACTGAACAGTACAAAACAGTGAAAATCAGTGGTGAGAAATGGTGTCATGTCCCTCGGACTCAATTCACCGTTTTTATGGATGTGCTACCTTCAAGTTAAGTTAATAAATCATTTCAATGAGTTAAAGATTATAAAAGATTCAAAAAGTGGGCTTCATAAGTTAAAAGGTTAAAAACAATGATGATTGATTTATCTGTATTAGTTCATGCTCTGTGCTGCCACCTACTGGTCACAGGTTGATGCAGTCACGCACACTCTGCAACACGTGCTTCAGTCCAGCTCAGGCAGGCAAGACGAACGCTGCTCGGTGCATGAATCTGTTGGAAATCATGTGTCTGGGGGTACTATGTGAAGATAACCATTATATTATTGTATTCTTAAAGTTTTTGCATGCTGTAGATTTCTTTTAGCGGGTTAGCTAAACATGTGCTCAGCTAATTAGCAGCAGATATCTCTGTTATGCAATTGTCTTGTAACTTGTAGTTATTGTGTTAGTGAACCCTTGTGTGGTGTTAAATACCATCAAACAATTGTTTGTTAAAATACTCAACATTTGTTTACTTCATCCCAATTTCAAGCAATATAAACATGGTTAATATTCACCTTTACCTTTGTTGTAGCACATTTATTAATTAAAGTGTTACTTCGTTTTGGTTGTTTTTTAATTAAAAAAGAAATTTGCAATAGAATTTAAATAATGTCATAACTATTGTTTTTGAATTTATTTGAACTTCATTAGAAATGTAACTCATTCAGGTCAGTTTACACAACACAAGCTGAATGCATACAGTAACCATGTCAGTCTAGAAAACACATCAGCCCCATTGAACACATTGCCTTGTCATTATAGCCTATACAACACATGAGGGGCAGAGTTTCACTGTGTGGGTTGCATATGTAATTCTTGCACTTCATGCTTGTATATTGTGTTTTTCTGTCTTCTTCGGTCCACACACTTCGCAGCGTTTCTTTTTGCTGCTGCTGGCCGCAACCTAGAATAATGAAAAGATCAGGAATTTGACCACCATCTCTCTTGCATGCATGTCAGACGTATACGGACAGCATCACACACTTGCTTCAGGCTTTGCAGATGGTGGTTCTGTAGGCTGGGTGGATGGGGAACCAGCATTCTCTTCCTGAGTCCTCCTCATGATGACTGCAGAGGCTGGGGTTCTGGGAACATGCTGTCTTCTTTGGATTTGAGGTCTCATCTGTTCTTTTCCCAGTTCCTCAAGAAAGAGGCGTCTCCCCTGGAGGTTCCCTCTGTTCCATTCTGGGTTCAGTGCCATCCAGATGACAAAGGCATTGTACGCTGAGATGTCCAAAATGTTAAAGAATATCACCGGTGGCCAGTGTAGGGTCCTCCTCTTGCAGCTGTAGGCAGTCACCAGCTTGTCCATGTTGTCCACCCCTCCTCTAGTGGCATTGTAATCCAGAGTGGTCTCTGGTTTCTGATGCTCCTGGCCACAGATTCTGCCATCCCTGGGCAGGGCACTCATGAGTACCATGTTCTTGCTTTTCTTGGGGACATAGGATACCAGGGACGTGTCAGCTGTATACACAAACTTGGAATACTTGACAGGCCTGTTCTTTGTAGTCAGCAGTGGGGTGGGAGCTCAGGCTTTTTTTCCCCGTAATATTCCCACCATGGTGAGCTTCCTCTTTAGGAGCTCCAGTCCCAGCGTGTGTGAGGTAAAAAAGTTTTGTGTCCACTGAGTCCCCGAGTCATGTCCGGGACAACTCTCATTACTTGATTTTTCTCAGGTTCCTCCATTAGGTTTCCCTGTGCAGACTTGTAAGTTTAAAGTTTCATATGAGGAAGTGGCATCACAGGCAGTCCAGATCTTTATACCATATTTTGCAAATTTAGATGGAATATATTGCCTAAATGGGCAGTGGCCCCTAAATGGCATCAGCTGCTCATCAATGGTGACATTAGGCCCAGGGTTGTGAAAACAGGGGGAAGACGGTGCATCCAATTGACCCACACTGTCCTGACAGCAGCTAGCTTGTCTCTCTGCCGTCGAGCTGGTCCTGGCTGCTGATGGGCTGGTCTGTGGCTCGTCTTTGCTTTGGACCTAGCCGATGCTCAATCTCATCCTCTTCTTCATAGTCACTGTCAGACAGAAATGTGATCCTCAAATTCTGAAACATCCTCCTCTGCATTATCATCAAAAGCTTCTCTCTCTTCCATAATCAATTCCAAGGCCCTCTGAGCAGATAATCTTTTGGCCATCTTGATCAGTTGTGAATGTGAACTACACTGGCAAAGCATTATAATGTGTCCCGCCCCCAATTTGCAGCTGGGATAGAGTATGAGAAAATAAAGATTGGTTCCCGCAAGACAGAGGGCAAAATGTGCATGAATGTGAGAGCAGACAGTGTTGGTGTGTTAATTTTTTAACAATGTTGCAATCTTGTGTGGGAGTGGCAGGGGCAGAAACACAGAATTCACACTTTCACACATGCTTTTATACACACACACACACACACGGGGGGGTGTACATTGTGTGGTCATTGAATATGTGTTCTGATACATGTTCTTCACAGAAAATGAGCCAAGGCCAATGAATATGAAAAAGTAATTTACGTATTTTTTTTTCTTTTGATAGAAAATTAAAATGGGTCCAACAGACCCAAACAACCTGAATACAAGGGTTAAGGTTTTTTTTTTCTTTTTTTTTTTTT
>CAEMYA010000024.1:12320606-12356371 GCA_903131615.1 Diplodus sargus
TTTTTTTTTTCACTCGATTAATCATTTAGTCTTTTCAATGTACAAAATTACAATTCGCTAAGCCTACAGAGAGATCTTGAAAATGTTAGTCTTGTAACATTCTATCATACATGATAAAGAAAATCAGCAAATCATCAAATTTGAGGGGCGAGAACCAGCAAATGTTTGGTGTTTTTTTGCCCCTAATAATGCATCAGATATTTTCTTTTCTGTATATTGTCTAATCATTCAATAGACTAGTTGTTTCAGGTTTACTCTCTGTAAAGTAAGCAAGTAAGCAATCATCTGATCTCAGTCTTTTCAGTGATCTTCTTATGAATGTGTGTCATGACTGTAATGAGTTTTCTCTCCTGTCTTCCAACCCATTGTTCTTTTGTTAGTGTTGATTCCTATTGAATACTTAAATTGCTCTTCTCATATCCTATTTTGGGAATGGGTCACTAAGCCTTTGTTCAGACTGCCAGCCCCAAATAGTATTTTTTTTAGGTATATTCCAGTGGTAATCGGAATGTTTTTCAGACATCTCAACTGCAAAAAAACACATGAAACACAGATTTCTACAGAAACGTTTCAGTCCGGATGCTGTGGCCACTGATATCAAATTTCAAAGTGGTTTTTGTGTCACTCGCAATACGAGACTCAACGGCGATGTCACATCCAGTGAGACAGTCTATCAGAGCGGCGTAGCAGAATACAAAACAGGTGTTTGTTTCATTATCAATTCATCCAACAATTATTTTATCGATTGATTGATTGATTGATTGATTGAATGGTATGCCTTTTGAAATTGCTTAGAAAACCAAGGCGATCTTCACTGACCATTAGTCTAGATACGTATGACAAAGAAAAGCAAGAACTTTTCACATTTCAGAGGCTGAAACCAGGAAATGTCTTACTTTTTTGTCCAAAAAAGCAACTAAAACAAAAAGAAATCCATATTATAAGTTTACAGTAGACCTTTGTAAAGTACAAAGCAGAGAATCCCTACATTTAAGAAGCTCGAATGTTTAACATTTGTGTTCGTAATAATGACAGAAACAATATTCGATTTCAGTCTTTCTTGAATCGACAAATCAGCTCTAGTAAGCTGTTTATTAGCAAGAAGGAGCTAATCAATGAGTCAGTCCTGTTTTGTAACCATAACAAGACCACATGCCTCATTTTATGCAAATGTGTTTTAGGCAAATTGATGTTGGTTCATTAGGAAACATGCATGTGGTTTAAAGTTCCCTTTGGGATTAACAAAAGTCATTATTTTTCTTTTTTAAAGTTGTGGAGTTTACTTGGTGCTAATTACTTGTTGGAAACCTTTTGTACTCTAACTTGAAATTTTACTTTTACTCTTCTTGTCCCTTGTCTGTCACTCACTGATATAAGTCTCCAGCTGGTGTCCTGATGGTAGATCTGTGTGTCTGTTGTCCCTCTTAAATCCCTCCATCTGCTAATGTATTGGAGAGTCTGGGCTCTCAGACAGACACTGTCAGTTTAGTGTTTATGCAGCGATGACCTTAAATTCAGATATCCTAAATGTTCTTTAGAGTGGGCTTAACTTAGAACCAAAGCTGAAATCAGTCAATACAGTGTAATTTGTCCTCTCTGTTTTTATCATTATGAGCCAAATATCTTTGATTTTGGACTGTTTACGGTCAAAAAACATCTGAAGACATAATCTTGGACTGTGGGAAAATGTGATGGCCAGTTTTTGCTGTTTTCTGACACTTTGAGACTAAACATTAATCAACAAGAGGGAAATAACAGGCAAACTAATCAGTAGTAATTACTAGTTTCTAGTTTCTACTAATTTAAAATCAGTTAAATTGTTTTAACGTCCTGCAATTACAACTGTGTCACACAGAGATTATTCAGAAAACAGGAGCCAATTCGTGTGAAACATTTTAAGCTGTCTGATACTGATTGGATAAAAGAGCAATGACTGTCTTTGAGGTCAGTCCACATCAGGATGAGGTAATTTATCAGTGTGTACATGACTGGGAAGAGAGATTAAAGTGTGTATGTTTGTGTGTCCACAGTTGAAGACATCACTGGGGAAAGGACGGGCCTTCATCCGCTACTCACTCGTTCACCAGCGTCTTGCTGATACGCTGCAGCAGTGTCTTATAAACCAGAAGGTCACAAGGTCAGAGGACACAAACATACACACACAGATATTCTCATACAATCTGTATGTACAGGTTATTTTGTCACTTTTGTTCCTGTCAGGTTGTTCGGGCGTATTTGATTCCACAGAGGTGCTTTATGGTTTTGACTGCGTACTTTCTAAGGAAGTGTGACTCTCTCTTCCTGATTTTCATGAATATCTTATTTCTGTTTTACAGAAAACACAACAGCCACCAAGACACCCACACTCGCATCTCACTTCCTCAGCAGTTTGTTTTTGCTAACTAGAGTATTGGGGTGACCGAATAATAACTGACCCGAAAAGTAATTTCAGCGTCTTTTTCAAGAGAAAGTTAGACAAAATGGGGATACAAATTGATTCAGTCATAATCTGTAGGCAGGCTGTCTGTCTTTCAATAGCAGATGGTGTGTGTGTGTGTGTGTGTGTGTGTGTGTGTGTGTGTCATAGACTGTATTTTGTTTCTGTGTGTGAGTGTGTTAGTGTCAGCTCACACCAATCACACAATCTGCTGTAGCCATAACCGTAGCTTAGCTTAGCTTAGTTTAGCATAGAGAATGGAAGCAGGAGAAAAGAGCTACCCGGCAAAATCCACTGACTAGCATCTCAAAAGCTCACAGTTAGTGTTGATATTGGCACCTTTTTTAGTTTAAAAGCATAAAATGGCAAAGCCCAACACGCAACAACAGATGGGCATATTGACCTGAGTGTGACATTAGTAATACTAACACAATGTAGTGTCCAACTTTACACTTGTAAAGGTAAACTACAAAATGTTCATCGGCCTGCAAGCTGTTGCCGCCCATTCAGCTATCACTGTTGAAAGTTGTCCAGGCGTCTTCGTTGCAAAGTAGACAGCGCAGTCTGCCTTTGGAGGAGTTAGGAGGGGTCCCTACATCAGCTGTGTGTTTGGCCAGCAAGTGGTATTTGAGATTCGGCATAATCTGGTGGTAACTTCACATTGACAGTTCATGAAAATAACTTGGTTCTTGTCAAGAGAACCGTCTGGCAGGGCTTTAAAGCTGAACTTGCCATTCAGAAGTCCCTTTTCTGTATCCATTTCTGCTCAAGGAGTCAGGCCGAGGGTCATATGTGTGTCATGTGTGCTTTAATCACACGTCAAAAAAATGATATATCATCTATCAGTTTTTGTTTGTTTACTTGTATGGGATAGTGCTCACTAACTAACAACACCTCTTAGCCTGGGCATCCTTGTGTTTGGCATCACTGTCGAGAGTTTAGTCTGTTGTTTTGTCTTCCTGAATTTCCTGCATTTGCTTTGTCCGTCAAAGCACTTTGTAATATCTTCTTTTAACAGTGCTATATAAATAAAGTTATTGTTAGTTAGTTAGTGCCATCATTGATGTAAATGTGCTGGTGATATTGTCTAAAACAGCTGTTGAGCCTTGTCTGTGGATGGAGTTGTTTTATACTACCGACCAGAGTTGGGGAGTTCTGTTGAGTTCTGCAGTGTGAGTTGGTCAGCTGGTGCTCCACTTAGTCTCGCAAAGCTCATTATTTCATTAATAAATCCAAAATTCACCCACAATCTTGCCGTTTTTGAAGATCAACTACAAGATAACTCTAGCCTTTGTGCACTGTATTGTTGCTTCACAGATCTTGCAGTGGAGTTCATTTAATATTTCATCCCTCAGAACAACTTTATTAAGAACAATTAAATTACACATTGATTATGAATCAATGCGGAACAGTAGAGGGTAAGATGAGTGGTTCTTAAGTGAATTGATTTTTTCCTGTATAGAGGCCTTCTTTGTATTTTTCAAGCTTGCGTCTGTTTTTGTAGGTTGTTTTGTTGCTTTGCTTTGTGTCCTTGCATGGGATCAATGAAACATTGTAAAGATAATCTTAACACAAACAGCATGAAATACATTTTAAACGCAGTGAATAACCAACTGCATACAGAAACATTTCTGGGAAATAAAATACCTATGTGTATGTCCTTGTCCTCAGCATCGCGTTTCATGTTTGTTCTTGTTTGTATTTTTCTCATGCAGTGACTGGTATTATGCCCGGAGTCCTTTCCTCAAGTCTCACCTCACTGCTGACATAATCAACCATCTTTATGAGCTCAACCAGATCCAATTTGATGTGGCGGCCAGAGGTTATGACCTCGATGCGGATTGGCCAAACTTTGCGAGGTAAACCATGCTCACAATTTTCTGTTTACACTTCTGAAATTGTCAGTTTTCTACCTTTTTTGTTGAAGAAAAACACGTTTGCACCTGCGTGTTATTTTGTTGAACAAACAAGAGTTGAGAAATAAGAGCTTGGGGTTCTTCCTGCATGGGGTTTGGAAATGATTTGTTAATTGATCTAAGACAGCACAGGATTTAAGTCATTTGAAATAACACCCCAGTTGAGTACAAATAATGTTACATTGTGGTGAAGCAATTTTGAGTATTTCACAACTTGAAGTAACACTTAATTATCTGATCGCTGCACATTCACAGCTCCTTTTTTTTCTCATCTGTGTGAGACTGTGTGGTTGCCGACAGCGTGTGAGCGATGATGGCTGTTCCTCACGTCAGCACCTTTGCCAAAACCTTTCACTTCCTTGTCATCAGTTTGCCACCATTCTACAGGCAGTGGACAGAATTTCTTCCAAGTATAATTTGTGTTGTTGTTGTTGTTGTTGTGGTGCATCACATTATCGTGATTATTATTTAAATCTTACAGTATACTGCAGCGCACCAACACCTGCAACAACACAAGCTTTGACTCTTAGGGAGCCCGGGAGGTGACATGGATGTGCTTTTTATTTTCACATTTTACATTACAGTTACATTGGACAGTACCAATGCAGTCTGTTTGATGAAGTGTACACACTTTTTTTTTTGTGGTCTCTTTCTCGACTTCAGGGCAAACGTTCGTTCTGCTTGTCATTTCCTTCGAATAGCCTGATGCAACGGGAAGCTTATCATAACTGTAACAGAGAAGATATTTTTAACATATTCTTCTAACTGTCATTTGAGAAGCATCCAGTGTTGTGAATACTTTGTTATAGTGCCACCTAAGTACGCCCTTCTGTAAATCCTAGTTCCTCTTTTGTGTTGAGACTGTTGTCACCTTTATCTTACACTTGTCTTTTATTAGGTTTTAAATTAACTTAATTTGGTGTCTCATTATTTCAAACAGGCGAACGTTAGGCCCGGCCTCATCAGCTTTCCTGTGGAAGCCTCCCAGTCGCTGCTCCAGCATCAACAGTCTCGTTAGCAGCTACTCACATGCACAGGTACACACAATTATATTATTATAAGGGGTGTTTGATTTTACATCTGGATATGAAAGGATCAACAGATCTTTTTTTTGATGCCCTGACAACTGTCATTTATATTTTCAAATGATTTTTTAAAAGATAAAGGTTAAATCAATGACAGATCTCTGGTAAAGGGAATACACCCAAATGTCAATGGCAGAGTTACTCCTACTACCACTACCAGTTGTATTTTCATTTTTTTATCAGACGCAGATCCTCCATTTGATTTGGATGTTGTAATTGGAAGCCAATATCGAAGATAATTTCGATGCTGAATCAGATTTTTATTTTATTCTGATTTTTATTAATAATTTTTTGTAAACTTCACTTTGAATTTAAAAGCGTCTAAAAGGGTTCCTTCTTGTTCCATTCCCTGACCAGGCGCACGAGTTTCTCCCAGTCCCCGACTTGAGTCACAGTCTCCTTGGTGACCTGGGGGAACTGGGGGAACCTTCTCCTTGCAACATCGCGGAGAACCTCCGCATTGAGCTCGACCAGTCCGAGCTGAGACAGCAGGAACTTCTGGAACGGGTTCAGGAATTAGGCAAAGAGGCTGCTGAGCTGAAAGGCGTGGTTAAAGACCTTCAAGGGCAGCTATTAGCAGCTCAGAAGTCCTCTGGCCTCTCAGTGTCTACAGCAGCCAACCAAGAAACAGACAATCAGGAGAGTGCAAATCACCTTCAAACCAATCGGGAAGCAATAAACAGTGAACTTCAGGACAAACTCACAGCTGCTGAGAACAAAAATATGGAGCTTCTCTCCAAGTTGGATGAGGCTCTTAACGAAAAGGGACAACAAACGGCGAGTTACTGCGACTCAGCTTGGAAAATCCAGGAACTCCTGGATAAACTCAAGACAGCAGAGGAGGAGAAGTTGGAGGCAAAGAGAGAGGCTGAGGACAGGACCAGGAACTCTGAGCGTCTGTCCCAGGAGCTAAAACTCAGGGAAGAAGAGTTGAGGAACAGCGAGGAGAAGCTTGTCGAGGTAAAAGCCGGAGCCCACGATGAACGCGAGGAGGCAATCAAACGTCTTGAGGAGCTCCAAAGTGCAGTCAGCCGCATTCAGGGGGCGCTGACTTTAAAAGAGAAGGAGACGGGGAACTTGAGAGCCCAGCTTCAGAATCTCCAGGCATCGCTGGAATGCAGAGAACGGCAGGCGGAAGAGCTCAGGAAAAGACTTCAGGAGGAGAGGGACGAGGAAAAGCAGAGATGGAGCATGAGCAGTAGTCAGAATGAGGAACTTGAGAGCCAACTCCTTGATGTAAGAAAAACTCTAAAAAACAGAGAGAAAGAGCTAGCTGTAAGTTCAGAGAGAATTAAGCACTTAGAGGAGCAGTTGGAGAAGCTCAACATTGAGAAAGAAAGTCTGAGCTCCAGACTTGCTGATAATGAAGATGTTTCCTGCGATCAAACCAAGAACCTTGAGGACTATAAAACCCAGTGCAGCAATCTCGTGGAAATAAACACCAAGCTACTCCAAACTGTCAAGGAGAGTGAGCAGAGTATCACAGAGCTGACAGAGAGCAGGGAAGCCCTGTTAGACCAGCTAGCTTCTTTAAGGGCTTCAGAAAAGCACTTAAAGGGCAGAATAGAGGCCGCAACGATGTGTGTGGAAGATCGGGAGAAGAAGCTTCTGGATGAAAACCTGCATTTGGAGGAGAGTCTCCAGAAGTCGCTCGTTCAGAAGGAGGTTTCTGACGCTCAATTAAAGAAGCTGGAGCATGAGAACAAAGAGCTTCTCGAGGTTCAGTTCTCATTGAAGAAACAGTCAGCTACATCTCAACAGGAAGTGGACTCGCTCACTGCCAAAGCCGCACAGTTGGACAAGAACCTCACAGTGTCCCAAAGAAGCCAAGCAGAGTTACTTGAAAAACTCCAGGAAACTGAGGCTAAACTGAGAGACCAGACTGTGAAATGTGGGCTTCTGCAAGCTAGAGCAGAGGAGCTGGAGAGCAGGACCACAGAGCTGCATGATGAGAAGGGAGCTGCAGAGAGCAATGAAAAAATGCTGAAGCTTCATGATGAGCATCAGACATCCTCAATGGAAACCAAAGAGGCTCCGTTCAGGCTGGTTATAGCCGAGGCTCAGCTGGAGCTCAACCTGAGGGAGGTGCACCGACTCCGGGAGGAGGTGGTGGAGCTCAGGGCTCAGCTTCTAGCAGGCGCTGAGGAGAGGATGAAAGTTCAGGCACTGCAGGAGGTGACGGAGTCTTCCAGAGAGGACCTCCGTGTCTTAGCAGAACAACTCAAAGCTCAGGTGGAGGAGCTGAACCGCCGGCACGTGGATGAGATTCTCCGGTCCCGGGAGCGAGAGGAGGCTCTCATCCGGGAGCGTGACGGTGAGGCTCAGGCTCGAGCAGGTCTGGCTGCGGAGGTGACAGCCTCTAGAGAGGAGCTCAATAAACTAAAGCAGCGTTATGAAGCCTTGTGTATGGAGAACACTGAGTCCAGGGAGGCACTTCATAGAGCCAACACCGAAACAGCTGAACTCGGTGTGCAGTTGTGTATGCTAAATGCTGAGAAAGAAGAGGCTCGACTCCGCTGGGAGGGCCTGTCGACAAGGCTGCAAGAGCTGGAGGAGGAGGCGACCGAGGAGGCTGAAAGGCTGAATACCTGCATAGAGCAGCTACGTCAGGAAAACCAGCGACTGCTCGATCAGCTCCATGACGACGAGAGTTTGTTGGTAACCAGGCAGGAGCTGCAGCAGGAGCTGAGCAAGGCCCAGCAGGATGCTGAAGCTGTGCAGGTGACAAACAAGGAGGAGATTCAGGCACTGCGCTTCCAGCTCAGCAGCCAAGCCATGAGCCAAGGCAGCCAGCTTCAGGTCAGTCACAACGACTTCAGCTAAAGAAGCGTGCTTACAACTGGGATACACAACTTAGTTTGCTTGGTACAACTTGGTAGATGGTTTGACACCAGGCCTATGTGACAGTTGAATCAGATATGTTACTGCTTTTAATTGCAGCTGCATTTTTTGTTGAAAATACCTTACATTTGAGTTCGTACAATATTAAACAAAGCTAGAAGCTCTTGATAAACGATAAAAGTGATTGATAAACATTACCCATTCACATAAACTGCTCCAACCAGGAACACAAGCTATTTTGGTGTGAAATACACATTTATCGGATGAGAATTTTCCCCATTCCCTCATAACTTTTGCTTCTCTTCACGTTGTAGTTGGCTTCTCCTGTATAGCTCTGATTCTAAAAGCCATTGTGGAAAGATCAGCATTCTTCAGTTCCAAACTGCCAAATTTGTCATATAAAACTGGCATGTCTGTGTGCGCCGACTGTGAATTAATTTATTTTCATCGTGAATTAGAATTAACAGGTCACCTGGCACCCTATTGGTCAGCAAGTTGAGTATCATTGGTTTACCTGCATATAAGTAACTCTGTTACAGTTTGTGCTGTAAGCTGAGTTCTTTAATCGTTTTTGAGTGTAAGCAGGTTATTATTGGCTTCTTACGTGTCCACATGAGCATGACAGACATCAGAAAGGGTAAAGTAACAACACAGCTCTGTGAAAGGAGAAGTCACGTGGTTAAACATTCTCATATTTAAATTATTCCTTCTCAAGTCAGACTGAAACCAAAATTAACAAAAAGAAGCCTCAGAAATATGAAAAAGCAGTTTCTGTACGTTTGATGGTGGGTGGGAAATCTGCTTATTGACCAGCTGATGTTTTTAGTTTCAGTTTTGTGTTTATTTGTATCAAAACAGGCAACACTTTATAATAAAGATCATTAATAGAATTATAGTTAACTGTAGTTATTAATATCTATTGTCAATAAACAAAAAAATGCTTATAAACCATTTATCAAGCAATTTTAAAGGTTTATGAACATAGTTGTAACTTTATAATGGCTGCAGTGTATTCATTAACCATTTACAAATAATTCTGAACATTAGTTGACACTTTAGTATGAACAATTGCTTGAAAAATGGCTTATCGATAGGAAAATAACTATAACCTAATGTATAGATAACTATGACTTTACTATATATTCATTATGGTTATTATAAAGTGTTATTAAAAAAAAAAGATTGGTTAAAAGCTATTTAGAATCAAATTTCAACATAATATTTAGTGCAGCGTAGCCTGATTTCTCTCAGCGCCCTGGTTACTGCATATTGCTTAATTGTGGAATATTAGGCAACATCAGCAAATCTACTGTAATATCATAATAGTCATCAGTAAATGAGTTTGTGGTTTGTTATCTTTCTCATCCAGACTGTGCAGCAAGAATTACAGGAAGTGAAATTACAGCTGACGACTGAGCAGGAGAAAGCAGCTGACCTGGAAAACAAGCTAAAACAGCTGGAGGTGAGAGGACACACTGATTCCAGGTCCGCCCAAAAAAAGTTTGCTACTCTGTCGAATCACACAAGCAACCGAAATGTTTTTAATCATGGTTGTTTTACCTCGATGAAACTGTTAAACTAATTGTCAAAACGCATACATGCATAGCTCTACGTGTCTGGGATTGATAAATGCCAACGCAAACTCCAGTTGCATTGTATACATCCACAATTGAAGTAATCATAATATTATGGTCACAGGCATAATTCACAAAGAACCAGAAATAATGTCTTGCTTTGCTGTACTGATTGCAGGCTGAGAACCAGAGGTATTGCCAACAGATTGAGGAGAAAAACATCCAGATGGCCGAGTCTGAAAATCTCATCCAGCAGAAAGAGGACGAGATAATCCATCTGAAAGAGAATTTATCAAGGTGAGATACTGTATTCATAATCACACATTCTGGACCAAATTGGAGCTCTGTGAAAAAACGTGTCTAATCTTGTGTGTTTTGATCACAATGTTTATTTTTTTGTTTTGTCGGCTTTATCTAGGAACTTGGCGTACCTGCCTTTACTGTTTTTTGAAATTGAAGCATAAGGAAACATCTGGGATTCCTGATGTCTTTGGGACATAGCACAAATTAGCCTGTGTTTGTGTGTTTGCAGGTCTGAGGAAGGTCTAACGGTGGCTCAGCGGGCCTGTCAGGAGATGAGTGAAAATCTACGGAGGGTCACGCAGGACAAACAGAACTTTGATCTTCGGACAGCTGCTGAACTTGATGATCTTTACCGCACCAAAATAAATTTGGAGGAAAGGCTTGTTGAACTCATCAGGTATAAACAGACTTCATGTCACCTAAAACTTAATCTGATCTGCCATTTGTTTTTGTAAGTGAGGTTAATTTGATGGTTGTCTAATTTGTAATAGTTTCAACTGGCTACAAACATCCCATATTCTGCAGCATACTGTGTGATTTAATGTGATTCACAAACATGCTTGATGGGGCTCTCTGTAGGGAGAAAGATGCACTGTGGCAGAAGACGGATGCTCTGGAGTTTGAGCAGAAACTACGGGACGAGGAGACGGAGAGGGACGTCAACTATTGTCTGGGCTGTCACAGCCAGTTCAGCTGGTGGCTCCGCAAGTATACCTGCAGGTCAGGAAGTCCTCTGTATTATAAACCATTAGAAGTATCACCATGACAACCCTAATGACAATGCTACTGCCTCTAAGCTTGACGTATAAAGACTTTTTTTCATTACAGTTTACAGTTCGTTACATTTTCTAAATATCTTTAGAGCATCAAAACATTAAGAGCGACCAGCCCATCGATTAATACACAGCACTCAGTGTGTTCTGTAGAACTGATATACCAATAGTAAATAAATTCATCCTTTGACAACATCAAAAAGGGAAGTGTCATTTTGGTAAGGCGGAGACAGACAAAGTAACTGAGTCACCGACTCCCGCTGACAGTTTGTTTCTGCATTTCACTTCACATTTAGACCAACTTTACCAACTGTACCCAGAAATGAGGTTAGTCAGAAGCAGTGTAATCAGTGTACTTGAATGCGTCACTGGATCATGTGATATCATTTTTATTCACGCATGTATTGTGGCTTTTACACAGAATCTAAATCTATGAGGTTGTGCGAAAATGAGCTGTGAATTTGAGGATTTCACTCAGTGGAAAAACTTCAATTTTATGATTGATTGAAAACTGTAAGATTTGCAAAAACAACTGTAAACTTTTACTCTTGTCTTACACTATTGAGCCGTTTTGTAGGTACAGTTAGAGGCTTGTTGTCTCTCATCACTTTTTAAGAGCAGCAGCAGCTGTGAACTTTTCCAAGATCAAAGCTGAAAACTGAGGATGAATTGTGCTTTTGCTGCAGTGATTTCTCAACTTTATGCAAAAAACATCTTAAATGCCCTTTTGTTAGAGACAGAAATAGCAGTTGTTTATTTTCTGATGTGCATGTGTGTTATTTTTATCTCTGTAAAGAAATATAAAAAAAAACATATTTGAACTATTTGTTGGAATTGAATTCAAACATTCTCAATAAATAAGCTTCACTTCATTACTTCTCCATAAGTCTTCTCTGCTCACTTGTAATCTGCATTTCTCATGAAATGTCTATTTCCAGACTGTGTGGGCGTCCCTTCTGCTACTACTGCTGCAGTAACACAGTCAGCACCCAGCAGGGCGGCAACAGAGAGCGCTGCTGCAGCGACTGTTACAACCAGCACAGTGCAGTGGTTGAGCGCCACCCACAGGAGGAAGTGACTAACAGCACACCGGGGACACCTTTCAGACGCTTGCTGCAGGCTGGGAGAGCTGTGACAAGTCTGTCAGGTAACAAAGCCCGAGCTCTCTCACTCACACCAGAGTGATGTGTTTAATTTGCACCCTTGCTGTATTTTGGGTTTTGTTTTCAACATACACAGTACATTAAGCGAGGAGCATACAATAGAATATTAAACATGTAGCTGATGTTTATTCTGTAGGAGCTGATGAAGGTGACAAATTGGAAGATGGTGTTTTTGACATCATCACAGAGGAGGAGGTGAGCGGGGTCTACGACAGCGACTCCCTCTCATTTGCCACCGCCTGCTCTCCTGGACACGGACAGCAGGGGGCAGCACAGCTGTAAGTATCTCACATGCATTGCTCAGAGCAAAATAATGACTGTCACAGGGATTCAGTGATAGAGATTATTAACCATGACATGAGAGATTAATGGCAACACCAGAAATATATTTTCTATTTACAACACGCCACCCTTACAACAATCAGTTGAGTTTATTCCAAATGTGATGCTGCTGACATCACAGTCAGAAAACTGGACATTTTTGCAACAGTAAAGAGAAATTCAGTTTTTTTCCAGCTTTGATATTTTTCTACATACAATAAGAAATGACTTAATGTGTCTACTTCCTTGCTTTTAGTTAGTTTTTCATTGCCTAAAGCTGGACAGTACTTTAACTTTCTTTTATTCAATACCAGGTTTTTACAAGTGGAGTACAGTACAAGTACAGTGGAGGTTATTAAATCTTCTGACGCATAAATGTCCACAGTAATTGTCCACAAATTATCTTCTTCAACACCTGTCCCTTTTTCTAGAAACAGCAGCGCCAGTGCAGAAAACATCACATCAGAAGATACTGACGACGTGAGTGCTGCAGTGCAGGACGCAGAGATCTGCCTGCTGAAGTCTGGAGAACTCACGTAAGTCTCGCATGCGGTGAAAGTTACTCTGGTAAAATCTCTGCAGCAGAGTTGTGTTTACGTTTGAATGTGGTCACAAGGTTAGACTCTACAACTTTCAGTGGAAGTTGTACTTTTAATTGCTGTAAATCTCAAGATGGGAAGTGAAACATGAAACTTATCTGTGTGGTGTGGGCGGTGTCACATGTTGTGGGAAGAGTTTTGCTTCCGTCGTACTTTGAAGAAAGCGTTAGGGTTTCATGTCAACAGGTGCCTGCCATGGTGAAGTGCAGTTGAGCAAAGCTAAACCAAAAACTACAATGATTTAGTCAGCTTGCAGGTGTTGTAGAGCATACTGCGTATGTAATGTAACTTATTCAAAGCCTTATGTGGCTCCAGAGAGAGCTGTGTAAAATCAGATTAACAGCCTCAAGTGATAACACAAACTTCAGGTTTGATTAATCAGTAATAAAAACAATTCTTAGTTACAGCCCGATACATTTTGATTCCCTGTGCTGTAGGCTCTCTGCTGGCTTCACGGTGGATGACATCTCAGGTTTTGGAGACAGCTCCCGAGAACTCTTCATCAAGTCCAGCTGTTACAGCACCATCCCCATCATCATGAGCGAGCCTGGTCCTACCGTCACCTGGACGTTCACCTCCGAACCGAAGAGCATCTCCTTCAGTGTGGTCTACAGGGAGAGCACAGAGACTCCACTTGAGCAGGCCAAGGTGAGACATGTATGAATAAAGAGGGTATGTGTAAGTAAACTCATGAAACTGCACGGACAAAGAAATCTTTCTGAAATATTTTGCCTCTTTCTGACACTACATGAGGCTGTAAAGAAAAAAATCAAACTGGTGATGTACACAAACATGTGCTAACAAGTTGCTAGCACAAGACTGACTGACTTAAAATGGCATAGACCTTTAAATGTTCCAGAGTTTGGATGCAATAAGCAGATTCTCTGCTTTAAATGTCAAACAAGATGTCCATTCTTTGCTCTTCATAGGTCTTAATCCCACTGACTCGCTGTAACTCCCACAAAGAGACGATCCAGGGGGAACTAAAAGTCAGAAACCCCGGAGAATACACGCTCATCTTTGACAACTCTTTCTCCAGGTCGGTCACTCTTTCTCTCATGTCAGGGACTTTGTCAACAATACTCTTGTTAGGAAGGAGCAACAGCCAGAGTAATGCAAATGTTCCTCTGTTTTTCCTCAAAATCAGGTTCATCTCAAAGAAAGTGCTGTATCATCTGAGTCTAGACAAGCCTGTGGTCTATGATGGAACTGACCTTCTGTGAACGTGACGGGAAAGGACGGGAAGCAGGCGTTAAACTGACTGACGAATCCCTCTGGGTGTTTTCAGCTCACGTGCATGGCTCGGAGTCGTCTGACGTTTAGCATCCTCGTTGAAAGGTTACGCCATTTCAAAGAGGTCTCTCTCAGCCAGCTGCTTGATCATGAGGTGTTGTATATCAGATGACTGAACAGAGACTGAAAGCGATGAAGGATAACAATCACTGTTGAATGTACTCCTTCTGTAGGCGACTGGAGAGTTGCTGCATAATTGAAGATGGAGTATATCCAGTTATTCTTTCTAAAACCCATCATTATTCTTTTGTATTTATTTAACAGTGAAATAATTTGTTATTGGTCATTTTAAAGTGTTACTGTAGCTCCCCCACTACATCACTGCTTCTGTAAAACTGCATTTTTGCTTCAGCTTGAGGTGCAGTTGTTGCAATAAGTTGAGGTCTCATTGTTTGCCGGATCTCGTAAAGTTGGACTTCTGTTCCTTAAAATGGGATTAACGTGCTCTCTAAATGGTGATGAACGTGAATTACCACTGGGAAGGGGAAATCCTTTATCACGATATGTTTCATTTTATGTTTTGATATCAATATTTATCATGATTTCATGGATTTTCCTGAAAATCAACTGAGAAACCATTTATGGATAAAATAAGCATCCAGACACGAAACATAAAGGTACCTCATCACATTGATACAAAAATATAATTTTATATTTAAAAATATACTGTGGCCATAAATCATATCCTGCTTATCCATATATTATTATGGATCACATATTATGTGATCCATAATGGCCTGTTGTAATTAAAATCTCATCGTCACAGAATCTATCGTCGTATCATTCAACCCAATTTTACACTAATGTTACATGAATGAGACAGGACTGTAAACTGATATTGGCAAGAATTTTATAGAGTAAGTTTTGTTGTTTTAGTTGCCTAGACTACTTAAAGTGTGAAAAATGTACTCTGACTTTAACTGAATTTGTTTGACTACTGTAGCTTACATGTATCATAAGAGAACTGTTTGATGTAACTAACCCTTGAAATCGGCGTGTTGATATCATGCTTGCTCCTCATAGTATCTAATGTCCAAAGCAAAGTTGAGCAAAGCTCATATGTTACAGTATCGTCAAGACTGTTGCCTTTTCAGCTGTCAGAAATTAATTTGTTACGTTGCAATCGTGATGAAGCAGGACTGTGACAAAACCTTTGTGTGTGCATGGCGATTTCTGATGATTGCAGTAAAAGAAAGGTCAAGTTTTCTATGCATGTAAACACTAAGAGTGTGCACCTTTCCCCAACTTCACCTTCAGGGGTGAACGAAAGGGAACACGTATACAAAAATATAAGTTCCAGTGCTTTAAATCTTTAGTTTTTACTTCCAGCCTAACTTGAATCATCACTCGTGTTTTGTCCAGCGATGATTTTGCATTAAGTTTAGTGAAGCCGGATGACATTTTGTCTTAAGATACATAAAGCCTTTAGATGATTTTGGACAAACAATCACATTAAGAATACTTTTTATTTATTGAAGCTTTTTGTAGATGTAAAGAGATGTTTGTTCTGTTGCTGTGTGATGTTACTAAGAAAGTTCTGCAGTGTGTCAAACAGAAACAGTTTAGGCTGATTCTCAGCATACGGCCTTCAAATAATGAAAGTCCAAAATCACTTTTATACTTCAGGTTGTCTTATGTGGACTTTTTATTTGAAGGCTTTAATGTTGAAATCGACCATTTATTTCTTAACCACTGGTTGTTTTGTGAGTGAATATACTGACTTGAATAAATTGAAACATTGTTTTGCTATTCAGAGAATTTTACAAAGCTCCAAAATGTCTTCCGCTGTTTTAAAACCATGTTGTTACTTATATTTTGAACATGACAGGAGGAAGAATGTTGACACTTTTTATACATCTGAATAAGAAGAGTGATATATTGCCAAATATATTGGGGAAACATATTTGTCTATTTTATTGTTTCTATTTGAAGGCATTTCAACATGACTGCTGAATGATGCACTTTGGAAGGGCTTTTTGTCAGTCTGTACCCCATGAGCCTTTGTGCCAGTTGATGAATGTTTTTGTTTGTTTATTTCTTTTGATTTGTGTCTAGTGAGTGTGTGGTTGTAGATGTTTGGATCTGTCAGAGGGACTCTTTCGCTCTCTGACTTAACCTGTAAAAGACTGTTGACAAATGTTTTATTGAAATATCATTGACATACTAAAGATTTATAATAGAATGGATTTAAGATTGTGGATAAATAAATAAGGACTGCGTGATAACTCCCAGTGTTTGCTGATTAACTTATATCTACAAAAAAATAATGGTAATGCTTTTCTCTCTACTGTAATGTCAACAACTATTGGATATCAAAGGAGACATTATATGCACATTTTCTAGTTCATAATTATGTTTTGGGTTACTTCTAGAATAGGTTTACATGCTTTAATGCTCAAATGTTCAATCAGTTTTCTCACACTGTCCAGTGCTGCAGCTCTGTGTTTTGCTCCTGTCTCTTTAAACCCCTCCCCCTCCTGGATACCCAGTCTGCTCAGATTGGTCAGCTCACACACGCCTGAGCTAGCAACAAAAGATCAACTGCTTAATCAATGTTTGCCTTCCAAACTAGTTGCTAGGCAAACAGATAATTATGTATGACGAAGAGTGAGGTCACAAAGTCATGGAAATTAAAGGTGGGACTATTGACGAGGCGTTTCAGGAGCAGTGATTTCTGTGGGAGAGAGGAGCTTCTGTTGATGTGGGCCTTTTAATTTCCAAGTGCTGTGATCTATATAAGTGGTCTATATAAATTACTGAAAAAAATGTAAAAGCATAATAGGTGTCCTTTGGTTTTGTTGATCCCGTAACTTTCCATCTAAACATTCCTATCAGTCTCTCTTTATTTTTTGTTTAGTGCTAATTGGCAAATATTAGCATGCTAGCACACTAAGATGGTGAACATGGTAGCGTTACACTTCAGCTTACAAGGTGAAAACCACATGAATGCCCTGTTACTTACTTGTAGAGCCGCTCGATGCTAACTGTCTTAGTCCAGCCCATGGATTTGATCATTCACATCTGGATACAGCTTTGGACGTGGAGCCAATTTTATTCCTATGAATGCTGCTCAGTGGTGCATGAAGCCAAAAAGTCTTTGACTTTCGGGGTACAAGACGTCCGTTTCGGTGCCTGGCTAACTTGAATGGGAATTAGTGATTTAAGCTTCTAGACTTTCCAAATGTTGTCAGACCACGTGGCTCAAATTCTGTGATTGAAACTAGTCGCTTCGCAAGGGGTTGTGGCGCTCATAAAAATGTATATCCACTGTTTCACAGCCAATTTTTTCACAACATTATCTTACGAAGAAAAAGTCTTTTTGGGCCCCAAGGGAACACCTGACGATGTAATTACGTGGTTTGGCTTCAGAGCCTGGCACTCTTCCTGGAGGCTCAGTGTAGCCAAATAGTGTTTTTGAGTTTAGTATAAAACATCTGAACATGCTTGAAGGTTTTACTGTAGCATGATATATAAATAATATGTGTGCCATCTTCAGAGAGTAGCTGCCACTTAAGTTCAAGAGCAGAAAGCATGCTGCCTTTATTACAATGATGATGATCCTTCTGAGGCAATTTGTGGTTGTGAAATGCTTTTTCCTTTATTTTGCGCATTGTATTGTGGGAAAGTAGTGTCCACTGACGACAACAACAACAACAAAACAGGTTTATTTATGCCTTTATACTGTTGCTGTAAGTGTGCTTTATTTAGTCACGTTGCTTGTGTAAGCAAGTCACTAATTAATCCCTGCTTGGATCGTGTTTTTATTTACTTATTTCAAAGATCAATTCCTCTCTCATCATTGCAAGTGCGTACCTGCTTCACCTGCACATGTTTTTTGTATGAGCAGTCGTGTGTGTGTGTGTTTGTGTGTGTTTGTGTGTGTGTGCACAAGCTATTGTTCTTGGAGGGTGTTCGTCTGAGAGATAGTGTTTATGTCGCGGAGGCCATTCTGTTTCTCAAGGTTAATGATCTCATTGTAAATCATGTCGCATCTGCCTCCTTCCCTCCTCCATGACGCCTATTTTCAGCTCTTTCTGTCGTCCTGCCTGCTGCCTTCACTGAATGTGTGATTTGCTCCCTGGCTGTGCACATGGAGGAAAACTGTGTGTGTGTGTGTGTGTGTGTGTGTGTGTGTGCATGTGTCTGTGTGCATGCGTGTAAGCGGGTGTGTGTTGAATGCAGAATAGACATGCATACATGTAATCAATTTGCATTGGTTGGCAGATGTACACAGGCATTTTAAAAATATACTCACATGACACCTTTCATGCAAAATCCTCCACACACACACACACACGCTGTTTAATACGATGAAGAGCATGTCTTAACCTCTGCCGTCCTCTGTTCTGGATATTGTGTCTCTGACACCTCCACAGAAATGTATGGCACTCCTCAAACCATGTGATACAACTTGTCAGAGTTCAACTTCCTCAGTGTAATAAAAAAAAAACCCCACTTTTATTATCTGTGGCTCACAGCTTGTCAGAGTCTCCCGACTCTCAAGACGTTTCACAATGTTCTTCCGCCGAGGATCGACCAGCGAAGAGTGTCATCCGCGTTGCTTTTGTCTCTGCTACCTGAAACGTGTCATGAATCATTTGTCTAAAGTGCTCTTGTGTGAAGCGATGTGCTCTTCACAGTCTAACCCCCTCGAGTAGATTAAAATGAATGACTTCGTCACGGCCCACTAAAAGACAGATTATCAAGACAAAGATTGCGGGAAAAAAAGTAGGGTTTCCCTTTTAGACCAACATTTA
Organism: Diplodus sargus; assembly: GCA_903131615.1. NCBI lineage: Eukaryota > Metazoa > Chordata > Actinopteri > Spariformes > Sparidae > Diplodus > Diplodus sargus. The sequence goes on from CAEMYA010000024.1 coordinate 12,339,669, forward strand.
ATGTAGATATAAAAGCTCTTTCATAGCTCAACAGTAAATGTGTAAAATGTGAGCACATAAACACATTCAGGGCCTGAACTTAAAAATGTTCCATGATTTTAGATTTTTATCACGAAACAACTGAGTTTTAAATATTTTAGGTGTGGAGCAAAGAAAGCCAAAGCTACTTCACCCTGCCTGGTTTTATAAACACTGAGCAAGCCTCTCTCAGAGGACCTGAGGGGTCTGCGCGCTTCATAACCTTCCAAGTAAAGACAAAGACAAGACAATCTAATGCTGTGAAGACAAGCAACGATATCTTAAAATCTCTCCTTTCAAACACAGGAAGCCAGTGCAGTGAAAGCGGGTTCTGGTTTTTAGTTTTGTGGTCGACAAATCATTTCTGAAGCTTCACTGCAAAACAGCGCTGCAAGCATTCTTCCAATCAAAGTGGAGGGGGACTTGTTTTAAAAATTGTTTTAAAATAAAAAAAAAATAAAAAGAAAACATAAAATGGCTCCATGCAGCTGGTTTGTTGGAATCCAGGTCTCTGGAAGCTCAAAGATCCCAAATCGATTCTAAAATATGTGATGTATAAGCTTTTTAAAGTCTAAATCCTCACTGTAGTGGCTAAGCTAAAAGTGTTAGCATGCACCATGGATGCACAAAACAACTCCAGCACAGTAAATACATTGAATAATTCTTCATCGGGAATCAATCTTTATTTAAAGGGACAGTGTGTAATATATCGAGTATTTAGCACCATCTAGCTGTGAGGCTCCACAGGCATCTTAGGCATCAACACTATTTTGCTCACCCCTCCCGTCCTGAAGACGTTCCAGAAGCTACGGTAGCCCTGACGGACAAAAAACTCATTTTCAAAATATGGACTCTTTCCCAACAGCGTTGAGTATTTCTACTGATTCAAGTAATGAGGAAAAGATGTAGTTAGTTAGATGTTAGTTAGTGACGAGCGCTTTCGCTGAGCTCCCTCTCAGTTCCGCAGTCAAGCTAGCTCTGAGCTAAATTGCGTTTAGCCTTACTACGTAGTGCTTTGTGTCCCTCTCGGCAGTCCATAGTTTTTTTACACCCAGAAAGACATGGCGGCCTCCGTAGAGGTTACCCGTGCTACGTATATTCAGATAGGTAATTTTTCGGTCAGGAGGATAAGTCAGATTGTTGGCAGAGGTAATTGTACAACTATGCGGACTTACTTATGAACGAAGACGTTGATTTGAGTTAATAAATTGCTTAAATAGTTACACACTGTCCGTTTAAGCACACTAATACAAATGATGGCCAAGTGCCAGGTACATGACTTGATCATGGAATATGATTACATGCTGGTACTCGAAACAAGTATTTTTTTCACGTTCAAATATACAATGAATTTAAAGATAGAAACCCTCTTAGCTATAACTTGAAGCTCTTTAGGCTGAGGCGTCTCCGGATCACAGCGGATGAAGTCTCGGGCCGGCACGCTCTCCACATGACACTCCCAGTTTCAGAGCTCTCACCCTCCATTCGAGCTCTCCCCTCAGACACCTTAACATAATCTGTACCTGTGTGACACTGCATTATCATAACTGAATAAAGATGGGTCAGAGAGCGTTAGCAGCCTCTGTGTGTGCAGAGGGCACTGCAGCGCTGATATGAACTTGCCACCGTGTCCCTGCAGTGTATGCACGCCTGTGTGAGTGAGTGTACCCACACAGGCCCGCTGGTGTGTGTGTGCGTGTGTGTGTGTGTGAGTGAGTGTACCCCCATCTGTCCGCTCACTGTGTGTATATATATATATACATATATGTGTGTGTGTTTCCTCTCTTAACAGTTTCTCTCCTTAGGCTTTGCAGCCCCCCCGTAGCGGTAATGGTAGGTCGTGTCGGCCCTGCTCAGACAGTTTGCTCCTGTCAAACATAGTTTCACTCTGACACTTTCGGTTCCTGCTGCACTGGGACCCTCCATCACAAGCTGCTGCCTGTCACAGACTTTCCCCACACAGCAGCAGATCTTGTTTCCTCCACTTAAATAAATAAATAAAGGAGAGGGAGCCTTTATTTATTTATTTACTTTTTGCTGTCTTTACTTCCTCCTGATTCCCTCCACCGCGTGCTTGTTCGTGAGATATGCAGTATGAGTATGCACATCAGATGGGATTCTTGCCTTAATTTTTCATTCAACTGACCCAAAGCGCAACTTTGATACTCAACCCTTACGTACACCTGCAAAAAGTACAAAACAGTAGCATGCAAGTTCTGCGCTTGCGCAAGATGCAGTAAGACTCCTTAACATCGGGCGGCGCTAGTCTTGTGCCAGTAATCCAAAACATGAAAACAGGAAATGACGGAACGGAGTGCAAACCATAGGTTATCAGATTAGAAAAACAAAGCGCACACAGTATTGGCTCAGTATTCGTTTGACCTGAGAAGACGTATGTGGAATACAATACTTGCATTAGATCATTATGGCTGAGCTGATGGTTACGTTGATGTGAGCAAACATTTGCTTGTTCACACATCCAGCAGTCACAAAGAAGCATTATCATTGTTTAGGATGCTAAAGCGCAGTTGCCAGATTAAGAGGTTGTCAGTGAAGTCATATCAGGGGGGTGGAAACGAGGGTTGTTGAGTTTGGACAGCACGCGTTCAGAAACAACAGATCCAAAGAAGATATTCTATCCACTGTCCTCCACTCAGTCTTTACAGGCGAGAAGGCTGCCACAAGCGTGCGTTTCAACTTTTGTGTGAAGCCACTGGATATTCAGGAGAAGACCTCGGGACGATATCCACCTGTGGCGACAAAAACTAAATATTTTTAATGGGAAGTCCAAACATCTCCAACCAGCATTGTTGTGACCAAACCAAAGCCAAAAAAAACAGGCTGTTTTCTGAACCCTAACCAAGCGTGTTTTTGTTCCTAAACCTAACCAGACCACAGGCACAGAGTTGTCACAACAGAGAATTGTACCTAAAGAAATGTAAGGTTTGAACATATCCGTGGTTTGTAGAAACATACATTGCCGACATTTAATCGTTCAGTTTAGTTGGCTGCAAACACCTTAAAGACAGAAGCACGATGAAGGGCAACAACTAGACACGGCTGTAACGTAACAGATCACAAGAGGGGTTAAATCCTCAGCAACACACTGTATTGAATACATTCATTAAGTCAAATACAATGTGATGAAACAATAGTGCAATATTTTCTCTGTGTGGCAGTGGAATAGAAGCATAAAGGTACAATAAAATGCAAATACTTAAGTAAAGTACCAGTAACTCGTACTTGTACTACACTTCTTGAGCCTTGTTTCCAACCACTGGTGAGTCAGAAAATAATGGACCTGAGTGTACATACGGATGATGACCTCATCTCTCTGCATCGCTCCTGCAGCCCGTCGCCCGCAGAAGTAGCATTACGGCAGTTTTCAGAGCGGTGTCACCAGCTTCCGGTACATCTCCATCTGTATTTCTTTGCCACAGGTATCAAATGAATGGGTGATGGTTTTTTTTATGCCCCCTGGCTCTCTATGATCCATCGTGTCTGGAGTTTTGTTTCTCTTGTTACTTCCCTGCAGCCCTGTCAGAGTTGTTATGATGAATGTGGAAGAATTACAGAAGGCTGAGGATACAGATCCAGCAGGGTGATCATTAACTGAGACAGATAAAAAAAAAAAGAGACAGAACAGACCAGTACCTTTATATGTGTCTTTCTTTACAGTGTTGATGTATGCGCAGCTGAGCCATTTCTTTTTTTCTCTCCCGGATCCTGCATTGATCCACCCACAACTCCCCACCATCTTAAATCACATATAGATGGAAAAGAGCAGAGGGGAGGAGGGAGGAGGGACGGGGGGGAGGGAGGGCAGAGTTGTTCATTACAGCCTTTCTTCTATCTGGAGGTAGATTGTGAAATGGTAGCTTGATGGCCACTGTTTCCATGGCAACTCCGTTCAAGCAACCTCTGCCCACAACATCTCAAAAGATCAGAGATGTTATTTTTAAAAGACAAGATGGAGACTAAAAGCTCGAGGGTGGTAAAAAGAATCTCTGAATTCTCACACAGATCTCACGCACAGAGAGCGAACGCGTTTGCGGCGCACGGCACGCGGATGTTTGGGATGAAGTGCGGTGCAGAAGGCCACAGCGCCTTTGTTTTTTTTGGCGTGCTACCCTTTGATTGGAGCAAAGCTGAAAAACAACCGCGACGACGTTAACGGCTTCGTTGGAGCCGCCCCAGTTTGAAAAAAAATTCTGTTCCCGTAAACGGATGATAAACAAAAACTTCCCACTGTTTTAATAACTCTTTCTTTGCAGCATTTGATGACAGGGCTTCATTGGCAGGATGTCAAATATAGCAGATGACTTTACACTTGGCAGCCTCGAGTGGCACAAAGTGATAACTGTATTTTTTAAAGTTTGAACTTGTCTGAGATTAATTTGTTCCTCTTCAGTGGCTGTCAAGATGAAGATGAAGGGAATACAGGGAGAGTATTTGGGCATCGATGCGGCAGGTTCAGCCAAGAGTTGTCACTGTGGTGTGACGGTTTGCTCAACCTTGTGACAAGCAACAAGCAACAAGAGGATGGCATACCCAAGGAAAAAAAATATTTACAAAGAATACTAGACTTTGCAGTATTTGGAGGTCCTAGCCAAAAACAACAAGAGTGAGGAAAGTCTTGGTCGTAGGATCCAGATCTCCCAGACTTCTATCCTCAAACGAACTAGGCATAAACCAAGGAACAAAAGAGACAAATGTCTGAGATGGTCCGAGCTGCATTATCCTGAGAAGAGAGTTCCCTCTCATCAGCGCTCTTAATTAAGGGCAGTGCCACCCACTAATCATCTGATCAGAAGGCACCTGAGAGAGGAGAGAGAAGAGAAGAGGAGAGGGGGAAAGAACAAAACAGAGCGGATGAGGATGTAACAGTCTGGATTTCTTTTCAGTGTGTCAAATCTTGGCAAATCTTTCATGGACACTCCAGGATCGTGACCAGGCAGTTTACAGACCAGACACAACATTGCATTTCTATGTCATAAAGCATCATACCAATATTACAATCTCTTTTAGAAACAAATCAAGGGATGTTTGCAGCTCTATGAAGCCAGAAATAATACTCATAATGAAAGACAACATAACTCACAGGTCAATGCACAAATATAACTAAGTCATATGACTTGATGACAAAACCCAACCATTGCATTTTGTATGCAAAATAGGTCAAAAATGCAAATCTGAATAACAAGAATAACAAGCTGTACACAAAACCAGGGACACCGCAGTCCATGGTCGTCATCCCGACTCGACTTGGAGTAGAGGCCTCCAAAAGTTGCATTTCCAAAAATGTAATAAAACTGGAATGGTACACAGTGGATTACACACCTTCACCAAGGCCCAGCAGTGCCCTTGCATACACACCAGCTAAATATACCTGATATTTTTCATCATGTATGAATCCCTGAGAAGTTAATGAAAATGTCGAAAATCCTGCAATGTTATAGAAAGTGCGAGATGATATTCTTGGAGTCCCTTTAACTGGATCCGCACCAAAAGTGAATAGGGTCTATTCTGGGCCCAGATCCATCTTCCACCCAAGTTTTGTGAAAATCGGTTAGGTAGTTTTGGTGTAACCACGCTTACAAACCAACATACAAACAAACCGTCACATGTGATAAGGTAACCTCCAGGTGGAGGCAATACAGACATTTTTAGTCATCTGGAATGAAAAGAACTTGAATTAGTTTGTCCCTGAAAAGACTTCATCATTATCATCATTTACATTCCTTTTTTTGAATTTAGTGCTGGCGCTACCCTCCTGTCTGTCAGTCTTTCTCCTGTACACGTCTCATTAAATGTGGCTCATGGTTCAATCACATGTTGGGCGTAGCAGGACGTGTCCAACAATAACAGCTCCTCTCCATGCAGCCTCCTCCCCTGTCCCCCCCCCCCTCGGTGAAAGGCTTCTGTTGGGTTGCATACAGCAATTCCAATGGAGCGCTGCAGGCTCCTCAACGGACACACTTGCCAGCATGTGTTTCCATGGAGACGCGGTTTGTTCACGCGCCCCTGCAGCTTGTGTCATTGACTTCAATTAGTGCAGAAGGCCGTCTTGCCTAAGCACATACTTACACAACGAGCCAGCCTCAAAGGGTTGGAGAAAATTGGCAGAGGAGATCTGAGAGTGCGGGACGTGTCGGAGAAGGCTGCAGAGAGAGAAGGCTTTACAGTGTAATGGCATTCATTTAAATACTGGGAGATTATCAAACAAAGTGTGTGATATTTTTAACCCCACAACTGACTGTGAAACGTTAACAATGAAATGAAACTACTGAGGGAGAAATCACATGTCCTTAAAATCAAGACTTACGGGAAAAAACGTGGAGTTTCCTATTACCCAGAGTAAGAGTTGGCGATGTACTTTTCTGCAAAACACGTCGGAACTTGACATTTTTTCATGTTGCGTTTCTTTTGATTCCATTTTTATTCTATGCTGTGACTAGGCTGTGCTTAGGTCTTAGGTCTGGTTAGGTTTACAAAATTCACTTGGTCTGGTTTTAGAAAAGATAAGTTATTGGTTTAAAATTCTTGTTCTGGCTTTTGTTCACAGCAGTCCATTCATGTGGTATTTCAGGATGGTGTGGTGATGGATCAACCATCCTCAGAGGCTAGTAGTCTGACAAACAAACTTCTGTCTGCAACTTTTGGATGATTGTTGTCGTCATTCTTTCTTTTTAAAACCCTCCAGTGAGTCAGTGCCGGGCTTCATTTCCCAGTAGGTGACTTACATTTCCATGTAAGCAGACAAAAAAACATAACTGGCAAAGTGGTGGGATGTGCCTTTAAAGCGATTCAACCTTGGCTTTCCCAATTCATTACGAGCACTCCCAGGCTGCATCTGTAATTACCGCGAACAGGTGCATCACTCAGCCGCATCGCCATGGAGTTAGAGATTTAATTTAGAGATGCTGCCCGGGATATTAACCCCTCTAATTACAACAGCCAGCTCCACGTTTAACCACCGGGATGAAATCTGTGGACCTAAGGGCGAGGAAAAGCACACAATTACTTTCTCTTTTATTCGGAGGGGAGTACAGGTGGGGAGGCCGGGGTGTTTACACAGAGGAGGTTTGCAAATTCAGCTCATTTGTGGAAATTGTGTGATCACCAGCTGCTTTAGGAGTTTAAAACTGACAGACATTTGTCAGCTAAAGTTTTGCGAGGCTGACATCGGATTGCAAGTCTTCTGTTGTCATGTCCTCCAAACGGAATGAACTCTGCTATTATAGAAAACCTAATGATCAGGAAAGGAGTCTGATTTATATTTTTTTGTCTCAACCTTTTTTAGTACAAACCACAAAATACTTTCTGCAACCACAGACATTGATTGGTCAGTCAAACACTTTGGTCTACACGGTTTGCTGGATTGTTTTGTTCAAACATTCATGGTCCCCAGAAGATGAATCCTATAATGACTTACTTTTCATCTGGTCTAGTCTTCATGTACAAAGAAATAACTGATGTTCTCTTTTGGATTTTGTGTCCGTGCTATCAGGAGATGTATTGATACATAGTCATAACTTCCACTGGTTCTATCCTGCTTCCGTCTGGAGCATTGATTGTGCTCGTCCTTGTAAATGTGCGTTAAACAAAAGCAAGACAGATAGTTTAGCAGTGTATGGCCTATACGTGGATATGACAGGGTCGGTGGTCAGTAAGAAGCAGGGACAACAAGTTTCGGAGACTAACTTGTGGTTAAAAAAGTGAAAGTATATTTCTTGCCTAAAACTGTTGCCTCACAGCAAGAGGGTTGTGGGTTTTTCTCCCGTGTGGGTTACGCCCACGTACTGCAACTTCCTCCCGCTGCCCAAAGATTTGTTAGTGGGCGACTCTAAATGTCTCTCACCCAATGCCAACTGGGATCGCCTCCGGTCCCCTGCGACCCTCAAAGGATAAGCACTTATAGCTAATGGATGGATGTTTTTGCCGAGGTTTTTTCCTTTGGACAGATCCCCTGATAGAAATGGACTTTTAAGCTTCCACTGGCTGTGGATCGTCAGAAAACTCGGAAGATTTCTCTCCTATTATTAGCTCTATTTATTCATTTTAAAAGTCCAATTTCATCAGCAGAAAATCCAGGGGGAAATGCCACGACAAAGGCCTAACTGATTGCTTTCCGAGTGATCTGAGGACAATGACCACTAAACACCAAAATGCCAAAATTCAACAAAAAAAAAGCCATTTCAATTTTTATTCCAGCCTGTCCCAAGGAACCTTTGAAGAATCCTTTGAAGTGTTTTTATGTGTTCTGAAACGGCATATATTCTACCTCAGACTCTCTCTCACACACACACAGTCTCTGAACACTTCATTTCATGTGCATCTGCGTCAGAATGTTTTTTCATTTTTTTTTCCATTGGAAAACAGAATAGGGTGATAGCTAGCCTGTGATCTTTTATTCATTCATTCGTCCTCCTCTCCTCACTCCTCGCCTCCGCACCAGGGAGCTCAGCATCTGACAGCCCGCCCTGAAAACCACCAGCTGGAGTGACAACAAGAGGAGAGGAGAGGAGGAGGTAGGAAAGAAAAGGAGAGGAGAGGAAGTCTGTGTATGTGTGTGTGTGTGTGTGTGTGTGTGTGTGTGTGTGTGTGTGTGTGTGTGTGTGTGTGTGTGTGTGTGTCAGAGGACAGGGGGGCAGTCAGGGGCACAATGTGCTGACAGCAGCCCGGCCCTCAGAGCAGAGCAGATGGTTAGGACAGGACCGGCTGTGGCTCCAGATCAAAACCTCACCACTCAAAAGTCACAAGCTCAAAATGATATCAACTCTCAGGTTTCACTTTACTTTGTCTTTTTTTAAATTCTGTGTTTGACTCCATTTCCTCAATGACCTTCCCAAGAATCCTTATCTCGAAATCAAAATTAGTAGAAGTAAAGTATAAGTTGCTTTGCGTTACTAGATGTACACGTTTCTTTATCAGAGATGTCGTATGAGAGGAGAAAATCATTTCAAGCATTTCCGTGTCCGTAATACCAGAGTTAGCTGTTGTGTGAGTTGTAGCCTTCCCCCCAAAAGCTGGCCATCTGTTTTTATCACAGTCAGATTTGCTCAGAACAGCTGAGGCTAGTGGGATTATCATTCATTTTGCAGGTATTTGGTCATGAACTGTATCGGCATATCAAACTTTGGACCAGTAATGCAGGATGTGAAGTTGAGGATTTTTTTGAAGTTATGACTAAGTTTCTCCTGAGGGAGAATGAATGACTCAGAAATGCTTTACCCTGCACACTGCTACACAGCTGTCACTGTGGATCTGTGACAAAATAAGAGTCCCCTGCTACTTTCATGCTTGTAGAATAACGCATGCGGTCTAAATATTTTGGGGGGACCTGTCCAGTACGTCCAATCAGATCGTTTACGCCTACTGTAGAACATGACGTCCACGTCACTCTAACACACTCCGCTACAACTTCGTGCAAAGCTGAAACTTGAATTTGTGCGTCTACTTCCCTCGGCTGCCAATCTCTGCATCTATCCCTCTGTTTTCGCTTTTCTGGCTTGTGTCTCTTCTGCTCTTCCTTTCCTTCATGACATCGCCACATTCGTCCGCTCCTTCCCTGGAGTTCACAGCCAGCCAGTCTAACAGGTAGGAGTGTTTGCTAGTCATCGTATGTGTCGCTGAAATGATGAAGGCCACCTCAGATATTTCTGGTCTTTTCCTGTCCCTCAAGGTCCACACACACACGCACGCATGCACGCACACACACACACACACACACACACACACACACACACACACTTAGTGCTCCAAGTTGCCATGGCAATCTGATGATGGGGAGCTATGATTGAATGGCTGAGGTAGAAATGTACATGTGCTGTGATTGCCACAGTGTGCTGCCATTGATTTCGACTTCCACGTCAGAGACCGACTGCAGTTATTACTATTTCTGGTGAGCGCAGAGCCCCGGTAATTTCACTCAATCACATTTAGAGCAGAAGTGTGGCGTCATTCAGGGTGCAAGACTAGACATGTATGTACGACGTCCGCCAATTTAGACAATTTAGCCTGTGAGATTGTTTTCGAAACAGTTGCCTGAGGGCCACACGGGGCACTAACGTCAGTCCAGGGCCGATCTCCACACGCACTCTATTAACAACAGACCACATACACTGTTAACATTTTGTTGTCCCATTTTGTCCCACAGTGTTTAATGTTTTTGCCAATCTACAGAAAAATATCCAAAAGTAGTTAAAAACAGCGAAATATCCTCAGTTTCAAGAATTTGCCTCCACCTGACAGAATAGACCATACACGTCTTCATTTTTTTGGATTAATTCTGTGTGTATACTTTTTTTACTTTGCCTACAGAGGCTACTTTAGCGTGATAAAGTTTTTTTAAAAACACAGACTCAAGTCCAGAAAGGTAGGCGTGGCATGCTGAGGGCGAGCGTGCTGTATGTGTTTTCTCTTTTAAACCCTTGTGATATACTCCTTTTAACGTTGTTCCTTCACGCTCTATCTTTTCTCTTCATCTTGCTCTATCACTCTCCGGCCGGTGACACTGACTGCATGTTGTATTGACGTGTCTGTGCTTGCAACCGATCACACGTGATGACGGGCGGAGATTATGCGACCAGGTTAAAATCAGGCGAGGGGACTGAGAGTCTACAGCTCTGAGGGACTGTAGCTGCCCGGTGGTGTTTCTTCTTTGATTCACACGTTTCATTTTGAACGCTGGCCTGACACTACAGGTCGATCAGCTTTCCAGTTCAGGCTTGACCTTCAACGTCAAGACGGGTCATAGTGAGAATCTTTTTTTTTTTTTTACTTGCTCGGGTGAATCAAAAAGAAGACCCAAACGCAAGATAGAACAAGGCGAACAGGTTGGAACGAAAGCCAGCTTTGATAATACGCTGATCTAAAATCCAATTATTTTTGACCGATTATGTTTTGACTGAATAAACTTAATAAACAAACGGATCTAAAAGGACAACACAGTCAATACTTTTTTCATTTGTGTATATGTGGCGGACCCTGCCACCTGTCTAGCTTCAAACAGTGTTCTTGGGACCTTATTTCCCTCCGAGAGCAGCTTGTTTATTCGGTCTAGAAGAGATAAATACATCTGAGTTTGTATTATTACCTCATTAATATTATAAATATTACAATTCTGAGTTTGCATTGCACTCCACTTCAGTGCCCCTTTAAGTGTTAGATTTATTTACATAGCCCCTTTCGAGAGCAGAGACGTCATTAAGTGCTTCACAGAGGCAATAATGTAGAAGCACACATATAGATGTAGGACACAATGAAAGCAGGAAAGATATTACACAAAGGCGAGTCTAAACAAATGGGTCCTGAGCTGCTTTTTAAAGTGGCACAGGGGAGAGGGCCTTAAAGCTCTGCAGGCGGCAGCAGGATCTCTGATGTAGGCAGGTGCTTGACCACACAGAGCTCTGTAAGTGATCACGAGAGCTTTAAACTGGGTTCTGTACATAACAGGGAGCAAGTGGAGAGCAGGCACAATCGGTGTCACATGAGACCTTTTGTAGGACCTGTTCAACAGTGATGTATTCATTGAACAAGTCCCCATCAAAGACACATAGAAAAAAAGCTGCAGCGCTGCACAAAGCCCACATTCACAGTGTTTACTCCCAAATATTGGCATGTTTACCAAAGATCAGGCCACAACACTAAATATTTAGGATGGAAACAGTATAAAGTTACAGAGCAGCAAAAGAACATTTCCTTTTGATGCCTATGGCATGGCTCCGATCCCAAAACACTGAGGTGGAAAGTGACATGACATTTGAGCTTTTATATACTCCCTGACAGTTTGATTTGGTTCTGAGCATGTCAAAAATAATAAGCAAATACCTTGAAACCAGTTTATCCACAAGATCTTTCCCTCCCATTGGAAAACAGTAGATATGCTTCTTCTTTTTTTTGTTTTTTGGCATTGACTCAAGCGCATAGTAAGAAAAGACATATTGTGAACTCACTGTCTCTTCCCATGTGTCTGCTACTGAAATAGAAGCATCGCAGTGTGAGCGCTGCACGAGTTCATTAGGCCGGAGTTTAAAATTTAATGAAGTACATGTATGCTGTGACAATACATGTAAAGTAGGCTGGGAACCACTGAGAGGTTTATTAGGTCTCACTCACACTCTCTCTCACACACACACACACACAAACACACACACACACACACACACACACACACACACACACACACACACACCTCTCTACGTAGGTATGGCTGACAGACTCACTGCAAGGTTGACGTGCTACATGTAAGTAAAGACATCCTCCTGTCACGTGTGTCTACACAGACATATATGTGTAACGTGACAAGGACTGTACTAGGATGTAACCCAAATTCATCTCTAACATTACTCAGTGTAAACCAAATAATCAATGTCTGTCTGCGTCGTCAGCTTTCACACAGCCTCAAATGGGAGGAATGAAGAACATTTGAATATATGAAAACAAGAAACAAATTGAGTCGTTCAGTCCAGATTACTTAAATACTCTGGCCGCCTCCTGAACCCTCAACATCTGTGATGATGCAGATTCATTTATTGCCAGGTCCGCTTGATGTGCTTTGGTACATCTCTAAAAATGAAAAATAACTGTGTCACAAATATAGCTGTTTGACCTGGTAAGTACAAATGTGCTTCAATTTGTTTCTTGTGTTTTCTTTTAGAAATCAATTGTGAGTTGAAAAGCCTGTGTGTGTGTGTGTTTGTGTGTGTGTGCGCGTGTGTCTACAAAAATCTGTGATATGTCATAAAAGTCATCTGAGGATGAAGCAACATTTCGGAGGCAGTTCCTCTTTGTTCACCTTGTACATTTGTATTCTTGTCCTTTTTGTAGTCCGTGCCTCAAGACTTTAGTATCCTTGAGTGTGAGCGTGTGACGATACACAGATGTTCTGCATTTGGGCTAATTACTTGAAGGTCTATATATACACTGAAGTGTTGTTGCAATCTGTTTTTCAGAAGAAGGTCTAGGTTCATGTGTGCGTGAAATAGAGTGCACACAAGTTCTTGTTTTTGTACTCAAGAAATCCGTTCAGTTCTAGAAGAAGTGGATACTTTATAGAACTGTACCATTTCGTATTTGCTTTTCTCCTCAAAGACACGGATCTGGCTGCTTCTGAACCATCGGGTCACCTTAAAGCAGCCCCGTCTCCCCTTTTATTTCATATCATCAAATGTGCCCAGTTTATTGTAAAATCTCACTGAAAGAATAAAGGGTGAAATTTGGATGCAAATATCTCATTCACTAATACTGAGGCCCAAAGACTGAACAGATTCAAGCATAGGTTTCCCATTTCAGTGGGATCTCCAGCTGCTTTCACCTTTTTCCGACAGCCTATAGAAACACTGTTGCACTGTGAAGTTGTTTTCCTCCGTAACCGATTTAAACTGCAGCGCTGCTCTCAGACACAGCTCATGATCACTCTCATAAATATCGATTATCTGGATCAGAAATGTGACATTGCATCTTTATTGGGCCCAAATGAAGGTAAATTTGAACAGAACTGAAAGATAACGTGACCGTACCTTTACGCCTTACAGACTACATACCCTTAGTTCACCTGCACAGGTGTTTTCATTTGGGTTGTCTGATGAGACCTCTGACCTGAAACTGTGTGGGCGTGAGCATTGATTAACATCGCCCTTACCCCCGTTAGCCTGTTAGCTTAACTTACACTGTACCCATAAGGTGTGCTCCAAATCCCACCTGACTGAGGTCAGATTGATCTGTTTTTGAACGTGTAACATTCAATTTCTATTCAGCAAAAGTAGCACTAATTAAGCTATTAATTAGGCATAGCACGATGCCCAATTGTGTGCCACAAAGAAAACAATCAGTGACTTCATATTCCTTTGCATCTATTATTGTATAATTGTGTGAAATTCTGATTATCTATACCAGGGGTCTAAAGCTCAAATTAGCTTTCATTTAATTTCATTTCATTTTATTTGGATCTCCATTAGCTTTGGCAAAGCCATTGCTATTCTTCCTGGAGTCCATACCCAGCACCATAATCTTTTCACTGCAGTACACAAACAGCTTGGGACCACTGTCGGTATTGTCATCTCATGGTGTTTAAATCCTACAAGTGCAATATTTCTTCAAATGTAGGCTTGCATTCACAGTAGTTTGTTTACATTTTTATTTGATTAGTTTTTAACAATTAGTGCAAATGTGTTTCCCTTACTCTACTTTGAAACTTTACACTGAACCAACAAATGAAATACAATGGTACTGTATTTTTTTGCCAGACACCTGGCACCACTTCTGCTCATATTTTCTTCATATTCAACAACAACAAAAAATAAATAAATCATGCAAACAGGAGAATCCAACTGTATGCACAAATCTTTGATGGTGCAAATCTTTTTCCTTATGAATAATTTACCTACACCGCTGCAGTCTCACACCGTTTACATTACTCTCACTTGTCCTTATTCGAGTCACGGGTCGAAGGACAGAGGGTGGCGTATGCTGTGCGGACTGTAAAGTGTAAATTATGGGAATTTGTGATGGCAAAACAAGTTTGCGTGTAGAATCTTTGTACACACGAATAAAACAGTCGACCATAAACAGTTCACCATGTAGTAAATAGAGTGATCGCAGACGCACCTTTTTTATAGACGGTGACATCGGCTTTAATGAGTCAGAATGAGTGAAAGCACCTGTGTGGGAGCGGGTAGGGCCTTTGAGCAGGTGCCACTGCTGTGGATTATCAGTATAAACACACTGTGATCGTGCTGACAGTGAAGGTTATGGGGTGAATCAAATGTTTTTACCAGACTTACTGATGTTTTCACTACCTTTCGATTATTTTCAGTACCTGTACGCTCCCGTCAAGGTTTTTGTTTAAGACTGCTCCACAGCAGGAGAGGCCAGGACTCTTTACCTACTTGAAAGCATTGTGTGCCTAATATTGTAAATATTCCCACGCAAATTGATGAATCCTTTCACAGCTGCCCTCTGCTTCCTGCTCTTCTGCTCTGCACTTTACGTCCTTCGTACGTAATGCAACTTGCTGTACAACTCAGCACCCGTCTGCCTGACTCACTTGTTCTCTGCTCAGTCTCAACTCACCAGACTCAGCGCCCCGTCGCAGGCTGCCAACATTTCATGCTTGTTCGCATCGCTAAACTTTCGACTTGCACGGCATGCCTTTTACTTCAGCAGTCCAGACCAAACAGCTGTGTTTGTGTGTGTGCATGTGTGTGTGCGTGTGTGTGTGTGTGTGTGTGTGTGTGTGTGTGTGTGTGTGTGTGTGCGTGTGTGTGGGGGAAGGAATCTCTCTTGTATGCTGTCTGTTGGCTTTTGTGGTACGTCTCTTGTGGGGGGAAAAAAAAGCATCCTTGGCATGCTCCTCACAGATGTGTGGAGCTTTTCACGTACACGATTATGAGAAATTAGCTTGTTTTTGTCCCGTTCCTTTTAGGATGTGCCAAACAAACATGAGAGAAAATGTCTCCAGTTGCACAAATGTTTTGCATATTGTGCAACTAGTTATTTGCTTCGGTAAAGCAATCATCGTGAGTCAAACAAATACATGCACTAATTTGATTCAAGTGTTTTAGAGGGTTCACAGAAACCTGAAGTCCCCGTCACTTTTTCATCCATGTGGTTCGAGTCCGACAGGATGTGGGGAAGAAACCAGAGAGGATCAAACAGGTAACTTAGGAAGTTTGTTTGGTCTTTAATCGTGTGTTGATTTAAAACACAAGAGCCGCTCTGGATGTGCAGAATTAACTAAATCCTCCCGAAGTGTGACGTACAGTCATTTTAAATCCAAGTGAGGTGATTCAACTGGATTATGCTTGTCTATTTTTTTTTACCTTAATCCAGCTAATTTAACCCGTGTAGCCAGTCATCAAATAATATGCAGTCATTTAAGTATTGCCAGGTTTAAATCAGGTTTTAATCACATTATCAGTGTGCATATAAACACACAAATGGGATTGCCGAGTCAGTTTAATTTGAAGTTTCCGTGTTTAATTATAACTTAACCGTCATTTCGAGGTTTACCCGCCGTTTTGTCTGATCTCTGCCCTCGGAAGTACTGACAAGAATCGTTCATATACTTCCCAAATTGTTGGGAGAATTATTTGCAGGTAATGTTTTTATTATAGTTGCGTTCTTTAAGCTACAGTTGTTTGTGTGTTTCACTCTTTGTACTGTGTACTCATGTTGTTTCCTCATGAGGGATTATGTACTCACAGCTAACCAATCTGATCAGGGCTAGCCAACCGTTGTGAATGCAGAGTTCTTACTGTGGCCTTTGGTCTAACTTTTATCTATGCTCTCATCTATTTCTAATTCATAACCTTGAACTTGTGTCCAATACTGTTTATATACTTCTTACAGTTTGCCAATAAAATTCCCAAACTGCAATAGCTATCTCCAGCCCTTTATTTGAAATCATGTTAAACTAGCTGCATAACGTCGACCAACACTCCTGACAAGGATGCTTCAATCTACGGAAGGAAAAATGCTCTTTAGATGTACTGCTGACTCCAAGTAAATCTGTTGGTCCAGCCCTTTCTGTATGCCTGTTGCTTTGATACAATCTTTCATTTCACTGAGCTCAGTGTCGGTGACATCATCACCGGTACCTCGTTTAAAGTGAATCAGCATGCTAACCCCCTCTTTTGGTTTCAGTGGTGGGGATAATGATGGCTATGATGGAAGATCTTTAA
>CAEMYA010000024.1:12357816-12372834 GCA_903131615.1 Diplodus sargus
GACCTCTGACAGCTGTGTGAAACTGATGAAAAACAGTTAATATGGGACCTTTAAAAGACACCATTAGGTCCATACACTGACAAACTGAGAGGATGATAAAATCAACGGGCATACTTTTTTTTTTTTAAATCACAGATGATGACTACAAGGAAATGTGTAAGAAGAGACACAAGCTCAAAAAAGGGAAAATTAACTAATGAGAATATGATCTGTATCCATAGAAGGGAAGCTGAACAGTTATTACCACGTTTAAAGACTCAAAAGACACTAATGAATAGGCCTCCTCCTCAGAAACGCAGAAAAGGAACTGTAAGAAAGCCGAAAACAAGGGATGGGAAAATGGAATCTGCTGGAGCTGTTACAATAGAAGAAGAAAGTAAAATTAGAAAACAATGAAATCATTGCAGGTGGAAGAGGGTAGAGACAGGCAACTAATTTAAGCATTTTGAATACAAATTTCCAGAACGCCAGAGACCTCCTCAGTCTCGTCATTACACAAAACGTCTTATGAGGATACTATTATCATTCCTAAAACTGATATTTAGGGATCACCAACAAGTAGCATTAAGTAATAATTCTGTAATGTAGCCTTTGGAGATTCATGAGATCTCAGTCATCAGAGCAGGCCAAATGGTCACTGTAGCGCACTGAAAGCTCCAGCTGCTCGAACAAAGCCTGGAGGTCATGCAGATGGCTTCCACTCGCCTTATAATTAGCCGTCCAACGCAGAATGACAGTGATTACTACGTAGCACATGGCAACTATTAATCAGCCAAGCAACTGCATGGTGATCACCGTGGCAGATCTTTGCTCGCACACGGACCTGTTTGCCTGAAGTCCGAGGATATTGTCGGTAAATGTTTAGAATGAAGTAAACCCTGTCAAAGGAACAAAAAAAAAGGAAGCTGTAAAAATGCGGCCCTTTACGCCTATGGGTGCAACTTTATAGCTGGCAAGAAGTGTCGTAATCGGGACAACCCTTGCAGCAGAACAATGTTTCAGATGTACTCACAGGAAGTGTCCCCATCGCTGAAGAATGGCCCTCCGTCTCCGCTCTCACTCCCAATACAGGTGCATTTAGTGTGATTATTCAGTGACTGGAGGTGGGAATTAGCCTTAATTGTCTCGCTCTCAACTTTAATGTGTGCAGAAGATTCATAACGCTCCAAACAAACCATTAAGTTTAGACACAACCTGTGAAACAGCCATTTGGAAGAGTTTTTATTGCCGTTACCTGCCAGCTATTAGCGAGGCAGTGACTAAGAAATGAAGGGGATGGCGGTGAAAACAAAGACATCAGAGCCACACTGTTTTAGAATAAACAAAGCTGAGATGAATATTAAATTAGAGCTGTTCATGTCCTCTGAACATCGCTCCCATCCTCAGTGTTACGACCACTGCCACGTCAATCACCTGCTGCCTGTGTTTTTAACGTAAAACCTGCAGAAAACGGCAATATAAAACCAACGCGTGTCGAGCACGTGTGTTCCCATGTCAGCATTTCGTGCAACCGTGAGACACACTCGCCTCGTCTCTTTGATGGTGCACATGATGTTTACAGTAACAACAGTGTACAGATGCAGAGCTTTGAGCCGATTAGTCCCTCATGTTGTAGTTTATGTATTTTGGCTCGTGAAAGCCCAAGACGCATTCAAGCTTACTTACCTTAGATGTATGAAAGGTAAAAAAAAAGAAAAGAAAAAAGCTGTTTTTAATGAAGATTAATGGGGTGAAATTCAAAAGCCGATTGTGAGTGTTTCTTTTAATAAGAATTACAGAGTCGTGTAGGGGACTAAGCCTCTTTCAAAAGGCTCAACAAGCTGTTGAAAGAGGATCACAAGATATTTTACTCACAAAATCATTTTTTAAAGTTATAATCCTTAAGATTTAAGTCCAGCTTTGGCAACACCTGCGGTTACTGTGCGGAGACGAGGCCTGGTCACAGCGGAAAGAGGCACACTGAAATTAATCTGTTCGACTTTGTTTAATATTTATCATATCGTTCCCTTTAAAACATTATGATTGTGAACAAAATGTTTGACAGAGGTTGTCGCATCCAAAAATGATTGTTTTCTTTTACCCCAGTGTCCAGTTCGCTTAGCTTAATGTCAGCTAACGTTAGCTAGCTTACAATTTAGCAACCACTTGAGGGGGCAGATGATTTGAACGACGGTGGTGTTGTGACATGAAAGTAACACCTTTAAGACATCTTTATACCTAAACAATTGAATAAGTCAACTGCTGGCATCTCCTGAAACAATATGGCTGCTGCAGCATAACAGACAGGCACTGCATGGTCACAGGATGGTTATACTAAGCCAAGAACACCACTTGTTATGAAAAACATTGAGGTTTTGGTTAAAATGACCATTTCACTTCTGTAACTTCTTCTTCCATACATTACTTCTCCACATTTGTAGGTTAAAACAGCTCACCACTGACTGCAGCAGTCTCCTGAATGAAGTCTCCTGTGCTTGTTTAGGCCAGCCGTCCATCCCCGAGCCTCTACAGTTTCACTCTTTATGCTTCGCTGGAATTATCGGGGAAAAAAACGTCTTTTACAAAAATTCATGTCAGTGCCCTCAAGTCAGAACCGAGTTGCAGATTGATGTCACTTGAAGCTGAAACGTAGCTTTTGAACACTATTGTATTTGTCAAATGTGTCTTTGTGTGTAGAGTTGTGCATATTGTCTCAGCTGTTTCTCTGCAGTAACTGACTTGTATTTTTGTATTTTAGTTAGACAGATTATAACTGACACGTAAACCATCTTCTCCTTTATCCGTCTTGATGTTCGACTGACAGCAGTGTCGCCCGAGCATGGTAACAAAAGCAATAAATGCAGTAGGAAACATGCTCTCGCACTCAAACGCCAGTAAAATCCCACTGTGCACTTCGGAAGCGTGATTTGTCATTCTTCTCTCCCACACTAGTGAAAGGACCTCGTGACGACATGTGTCACCCGTTACAGAACATTTTGCTGGGCTGCTTTTCCCTTTTTTCCCTGACAACCTGCAATTATATCAGCATGCTCCGAGAAGTCAATCCACACTGCCTCACATTATAGTCAATCAAAAGCTTTTGAACAGACTTGTCAGGAACAAAATGGAGGTCCAGACCCGATGTCGTCATACTGACACTGACGGCTTCAGAAAAAAAACGAGCACTTTATGAAAGCCTCTATATATTAAATATTTACCTCAGTATATCCTTCACAAACTGCTCTTAGTCTCTAGGATGTCTATTTTTGAAGAGTCCATGTCAGAGCAACCGTTGCTTGTGTGTTTGCACAAAGAAGAAATCTTGTACTTATTTCCTCAACAGCTAAGATATTTGTAGACGGCAAAGAAGCTCATTAGAAAGTGTTTCAAAAAAGTTATTGCCCAATTTATTCTTTAAAGAAGGCAACCAATCTCACATGGTGGTTCATTCCTTCGCTCATTCCTTAAAATAAAAAATTAAGGACACATTTCACATCAAGCGTTCTGGATCGGATCTTCCCTCCAACTCACTGGCGTTTCTCCACATGCATTTGTTTTTAAGAGCAAGAAGGAGGGCGAGAGCTCAAAACTGAGAACTGAGAATTTTCCATCAGCCTTTTGCTCATCTCACCATCTGCCGCTGCGAGAAAACATTAGCTCCTTCTGTGCCGGGAAATCAGCGGCCATCCTCCTCTTCCTCCTCCTCCCACCTCCTTCTTCATGTTTTTTTTCTTGCCATAAAGCAATCCAGCACACTTCCTGTGAAATCTTAACCCTGGTAGCACCAAAACGTAGCGGAGAGGGCAGTCGACGCTGCCAATCGTCTTGGCGGTGGTCTCTTTGTTTATGGTAATTATGTTAATTTAGCAAAATTATTTGGTGGTGATGATTTGTTAAAGTCAAAATGCTGCACGCAGACGCTGAAATATTTAAAAACACCTAAACTGTACTGATGACACTGGATGCTGGAATGTGTTATAAAACAGGTCGGTGCTGTAGCGAGGCCAGATTTGACCAAAACTGATGGACGTGAAAACATGGAAGAAATCCAGTCACTGCTTTTAAAGCCAATTGTTTATCACCACAATGTGTGTAATAATGCGAGAAGAAATCCATCAGCAAAGCCATGAAGCCTTTAAGCCCTTTCCCTCACACATGCTGGCTGTGTTTAAAAACGACACGTCAGCTCGGCACAGTAGAGATTTGCATCTGCATCACAGTCCTGTGTGGATGATGTCTGGAAGCGGCTCCCTCTTTAGTAATGTTTATTACAGCAGCGTGCAACTGTTGCTGGTAGCTAGCTCCTCATCATCATGGATTTTAAAGTGAAACTCTCGCCAAAATGCAACCTAGGCTTTTTTTTGTGAATGTATATGAGTCAAACCTTCGTGTAAAAGCGTAATTACGATGAAAGAGGCACTTTTAAGATTTACCGTATTTTCGTTTTCGGACCAAAGTCATTTTAAATGGGAGTGCGAGGGGCACTTTTACACTAGCATCAAAATCGCCATTTTTAAAACACTAAGAAGGCTCGACACAACATGAAACTTTGCTCATAGTATCACCAGGGTCTCTACACATGAACACGAGCTTTGAGAACATTGTTTGCGTACACAGACTTTACTAAAAAGAGAGTTTTTGAACAACTCACCTTAGCAGCTGCTTGTTCTGCTAGCCGCTGTCATGGCAGCCGAGAAGTATCGATCTCAGAATGCAACATAACCTGGAGGAGATTTAAGGTGGACCGCTACTGTCTTCCGGCAACAACTATCCACGCAATATCTCACGTGACTTTTCTGGCTTTTGATTTTAGTATTGTTTCTTACATGAGGCTCCTTTTTCAACTTCAAGGTCAATATTGTTTTTCGCTAACAACAAAACAATGAATTATCCATGCATTTATATGGAACTAAGCTTTAGGAGCAGTCCACCTTAACTCACCTCCATGTTACGTTGCATTCTGGAAATCAACACTTATCACTGGCAGGATGGCGGCAAGCGGAGGACACATCTGCTAACGTGAGTTGTCCAAAAACTCTCTTTTTAGTAAACTCTGTGTACACAAACAATGTTCTCAATGCTCGTGTTCATGTGTAGAGACCCTGGTGTTACTACGAGCAAAGTTTCATGTTGTGTCGAGCATTCTTAGTGTTTTAAAAATAGCTATTTTGATGCTGTCGCTAATTTGCGCGTAGCACTCCCATTTAAAATGAGTTTGACCCGAAAGCGAAAATACGGTAAATCTTAAAAGTGCCTCTTTCGTCGTAATTATGCTTTTACACGAAGGTTTGACTCAAATACATTCGCAAAAAAATATCCACTGCTGTGACTCGCTTGGAGGCTTTGTTGGCTGTAATAACCCCACCGTCCCCTTGTGATATGCCATGTTTGCAACAAATGTCAACCTTGGACGTATCTGTGGTTTTCAGAAACGTTAACTGCTAACATCATTATATCCTGGTGACTGGGTTGTTGACTTGAACTGGTAACTTACTCCTGAAGCCGTTGCTCCATGGCACTACTACTGGTCGAGAACACCACAGGGTACTTTTAAACTTAATAGCCTTCAATGGTCGCTTGGTCATCACTGGTCAGACTGCTGATAACCATTTCAGGTCTTCATCAATGTTCAAACTGGAGGAAACACCACCTCAACATTTACAGGAAGAACCTAACAGTTACTTTATTGAGGATTAAAAGTTTTGAAAATAAAACATCCATGTTGGGCCATCTTCCAGAGGGAACCCTGTGCTTTTTTAAACTTTCTGAACATTGTATTCATGTCTGAAGGAGGAAATTGATATCAGATTCAAGTGTGCGCATGCACAAACATTTAATAGCTTGTTGTCCAATTTATTAGTTTGTTTCTGCATTTTCTTGTTTCATCCTGTCATCATACACCTGGTTTAAGCCCCCAGCTAAAAAAAAAGGTCAAAGTTGGACAAATGGACAAAGTTAAAAACGTATCGTTTTTTTGTTTTTGTCGTCCCGTGCTACTCAAACGCTTTACACTGTGAGATCTTTCCGGTTTGATGGCCAAAACTAGTTGATTTAAATGTTCAGATCACAACTTTACTCAACAAATTACCGAACAGTAATGAAAACTTTTCCCTCTGATTTAATTTGACTGGAATAAGATCTTTCTGGTATCTCCTGTAGCCCTCCCTCCCTGCTCTCTGCTGATTGATTAAGCCCTCACAACGGAGACACTCAGTGGGAGACAGATCTGTGGGAGGACATTGGAGAGGGAATTCAGGGGTTAGGATGAGGCGGGTAGGTGGGTTCAGCACTCAACCACTTGATGCTTCCCTCCATTCGGTCGAAGATGAGTCACCATGGCAATCCAACAAGTCTGATTGTTGCGTGATGCCAGAAGAGAGACAGACAGAGGGAGGGGGAGATGTGTCCTGTTGAGAGCCTCATTGAGTGGCGGCGCAATGGAGCACACACACCTTCAAGAGACTGTTCCATCAATAACGCAGCTGAAGAAACAAACTCTTCTCATCTGTGGGCTCTATTTGTAGCTGTGCCGAGCATACAAATGCTTTGATGCTATTATCTGTGGAGAGTTTAATACTCAAATGCCAGAGGTTCACATAATGTCACACTGGGAGCTGACAAGTCAAGTGGATTAGCAGGTATAGGGAAAAACTGAACACAATATCTGGGAAAATAACAGGAAGTTTGACTGAGAGAAGGACTACTCAACTATTCTGGTTGTGAGCATATGCATAACATATGCTAAACAGTTGATCTGTCTATATACTATGCTTTCTGGGCTATGGATTTCTCTTCGGGGACCTTTCACAAGAAATGATAGCTGAAATTTACAATGATCGTTAAGAGGGTCTGATCTTATGAAAGCAAAGAAAGGCCATAATTATAAGATTGTTTTGTTGAAAAAGAGGTATGAGCACCACCACGTTGTCGTTAAGTCGTTGATCCGTCAGTGAAAGAAAAACATACTCTACGTATTTTGATACAGTCATCTCGTTCTTGGATCGACAGAATATAACCTGCTGAGAACATTTCCGTTCAGGCTCAACTATTGATTTTGGTGGCAAAAATGTTTGAATCTTTCGTTTTACATTTAGGTCTGAATTTCACATTAAGATTTGATTAAGATTAAGATTAAGATTTAAGATGTAAAAGTGAACTGAATCAGATGAATATCAGTATAGTTTTGGACTACAGGATTTGGAATTTATCTTAGTTTGTGAGCGCTAAAAAATAAAAATCAAACTTTTGAAATGGCACCATTTGAAATGACATTGGTTTATACGATTAAAAACCTCCAGGGCCTTTCTTTGCTTCCATATTACCTCGGTGAGAAGAGCTGAACTTTAACAAACACAGATAAAGCCACTTAATCTTTTCAATTCATACAGTTTTGAAGCTCTATAGCCAGAAAAAATGTGCTTCACAGATAATTTGGTGAAAAGTTTCAGGTGAATCTATCCATTCACCATCCACTTGAATATTTTGGTTGTGACGAAAGAAACCTACGTGCACATGGCGCACACACACACACACACATTTGTCCAGTTCTCTGGGGGAGGTTTAACAGCCAGAGGGTTGCTAGTTTGACCCTTGACACTGACAGACATTTCAATTATGCCGCCTGCCATCAATGTCACTGTGTCCTTGAGTAAATGCCTGAAACCCTCAATCGATTATTTTATACTGTGACCACAAGGAAGACACAGTCTGCGGAGGTAATCCAGAAAACATCCAATTCCAGAATTATGATGATTCTCTCTTGCGCACACACAGTTTAAATCCCCACATACGTATCATATGACTGTCGTTGTGTGATTGAAGAAAGCCAAAACACGGCTCAAAGTCTTACCTGCTGTTTTTATGCTACAACAAAAGCCTACAGACTGCTGCAGAGTTTGTGTTTTTCTTTTATTTCTCTCAATGGGAGCATTTTCACGGATGTCCTTGAGGCAGGTCCAGTAACAGTGTTAAAATGTTCCGGTAATGGCAGGAAACATGCGTCACTACCCGTCATCCAATCAGGCATTTTCACAGAGGTTTTTTTTTTTTGTCCTCAACATTTGATATATTTTGATTGGGCGAGCGTCTTCGAGGCAGTTATTTTAGCCTTTCTTGTTTTCTGTTTTTGCTCTCTGAGAGTATCTACATCGTGACGGGGTCTAATACTTTTTATGATCATCGATTTATGGCCAGCCCATCAAAAGGCCCCAGCTGGGTGATCAATCACACCAACAGTAGCCCGGATCCAGGGGCGGGTTTAGAGACTTGAAGGGGGGCAGAACAGGGCACAGTAGTGAAGAAGGTGGGTACATCTGTGAAATCACTGAATCATTTTTAAGACTCACATTTAAATCCACACACTTTCAGTAATAAGCTGTACATCATCAGTTGATACACTGAGTATTCACGGTAATAGATGAATACCAAATATACAAATTTAGATATCCTAATTTGAGATAGCATCAGTACACAGCTGGTATTTGCATCAACATACAGCCTACAGTGATGTACAGATGATCAAGCAAAGGGCCCCTGGACACAGAAAAGACCCCCAACCCTCCAACACTGGAGCAAGACCTTCAGACTGAGAGAGACACAAGTCAACTACAGAGCAGGCGCCTTGTTCACCTCTTTTCGGGGGACATTATTCATTCATTTGTGGTGAATTGTACATTTCTTTGTTGTTGCTTTTGTGTCTTTGTGTTTTTTTCTGTTTCGTTTTCCTGTCTGTTGGTATTTGTTTTTTTGTCTTTTTGAAGTCGGTTTGCGTCTATATGTTGTTGTTTTTGCATGTTTGTTGTTGTTTCTCGTCTCTGTGTAGTTGTTTTACTCTTTGTAGTTATTTTGTATCTCCTTGGAGTTGTTGTGGAATGTTAGTAGCTTGCGTCTGCTTCTCTGTTGTCATCTAGCAAGTCTTTGTAGCCATTTTGCATCTCCATAGAGTATTTTTTCTCTCTTTGTATTTTTTTTTGTTACTTTGTGGTCCTTTTTGTGTCTCTTAGTAGTCATTTTGCATTCCCTTAGTAGTTTTTTTTCTTTATGTTATTTTGTGTCTTTTTAGTCAACTCTTTGTTATTGTACCTGTCTCTTATTTTTCTGTCTTTCTAGTTGTTTTTCTTCACATGTAGTTGTTTTTCTCTAACTGTGTTTATTTTGCATCTCTTTGTTGTTGTTTTTCCTTTTTGTAGATGTTCTTATTTGTCTCTTTGTGGTCGATTTGCATCTTGTTGTAGTTGTTTGTTGTCAGTTTGTTGCTGCCATTTTGTAGGTGTTCTTTTGTCTTTTGGTATTTGCCTTTTGTGTTTCTAAGTTGTCATTTTTGATCCCCATAGTTGGTCTTATTTGTCTCTTTGTTGTTGATTGGCATCTTGTTGTAGTTGGTTTTTGTATCTTTGTAGTTATAGTGCATGTCTTTGTTATGTTGTTGTCTCGTTGTAGTTGGTTTTTGTATCTTTGTAGTTATATTGCATCTCTTTGTTATTGTTGTTGTCTCTTTGTAGTTGCTGTTGTCTCTTTGTAGCTATATTGCATCTCTTTGTTATTGTTGTTGTCTCTTTGTAGTTGCTGTTGTCTCTTTGTAGTTATATAGCATCTCTTTGTTATTGTTGTTGTCTCTTTGTAGTTGTTGTTGTCTCTTTGTAGTTGCTGTTGTCTCTTTGTAGTTATATTGCATCTCTTTGTTATTGTTGTTGTTTTTTTTTGTCTTTGTAGACATTTTGTGTCTTTTGTTCCTCTTCAGTAATTCATCTCCTGCCTGGATCACAATAATCCTGTAGAGACTTAATAACGCAGCTCTTAGTATTCAGACTGAGAATGTTTATCTGCAGATGAGATGCTGTAATGGACCTCAGTCGAGGCTTTTGTTTTGAACCCACTGATGCCCGGAGGCGATTCCTCGGCCGCTGTCCGCGGTGCTGAAAGTTAACGGAAGCGCCAGCGGCCACATGGAGGCCACAACAAATCAACTCCGTGGGAATACACGGCCTAAAATGTCACGGGTGCGGCTTGACTCACCAGCAGTTTGTTCTGTTTAGTGTGGAGCACATGCGGGAGTTCAGACGTTAAACTTTTGACTAAACATGAGTCACACACGTCACGGGGGCCCAACTCGGCGCCTCACAAATTGCGCGCGGCAGGGAAGAGGACCTTGTGCCTCCGGGAGCGTCTCAGGGGCGCAGGCGCAACATGTCAACGACTTTTATGAGACAGAGCTGGTTTCAGGGAAGTCCCACGCAACGCAACGCAACGCGTTTTTATCTCGCTAGTTTAACATCCCAGCGTTGAGCCCTCTTCCTCCAGCTGCATTTGTTGCCTCTGTGTCTGAGGAGGTGCGAATCCCAAAGGAACTGACACCCTCCTCCCTCCACCTCCTCCTCCTCCTCCTCCACCACCACCACCACCTCCTCGTCGTGGTGCCGCAGCAGCAGCAGCCAGCGCGGTGAGTGCGTCCTGCAGCAGCAGCAGCAGCAACAACAACAGCAGCAGCAGAAGCGGAGGCACCTGTCGTTTTCCAGGACGAGCTGAGAACCATTTTTTAGGGAGTAAAAACAAGGCATCCTACGAGACCATTCGCACCAGAAACACCGCGGGGGGTCCGCGAATACCGATGGCTTCGCGTGTAGACATTTGCGCCTCGCAGAATTACGCATCGGTAAGTTCCTTCGACTTGTTTTTTCCACGCTGCGCGCTTCCACACACATCTCCGGCTTCTCGCTGCGGCTGATCAATTAAGGAGGCTTTGACTGAACCCGAGGCTGTGCGTTACAAACGAACAAAAATGAAATAATCCGATTCCTCTTTGGAATGATGGGAGGCGAGCTGAGGATGAATTTACGAGTGAGAGGTTTTCAGTCAATGTAACGCGTTTTTCCCCGCCGATGGTTTTTCCAATGTGCAAGGCGAAGGTCACCCACATGCGCTGATGAATTAAACGTTTTACGAATGCGGGGAATAGAGGGAGAAAGACAGATGCTGGGCGACATGAGCCTTTATTGATCCTGCACCACCGAAAAAAAACACTTTCTACTGATTGACTGTCACTGTCACCTCCTCAAAACCGCTCTGACATTCCCCCGAGCTGTGATTTAAAGAATAAGAAGCGGTGGATACCGTGTGTGTGTGTGTGTGTCTCCGTCGTGTCGCCCTGTGTGTGTGATTGTTGCCACAGGAGCCTTTAACTGAGCAAAGCTGCCAAGAAACTAATGATTTAAGACAGACATGCGGTCCCTGGTTCCGGGCATTAACAGGCTTGTATCTGGGATACATGACAAAAGAAAAGAAAAGAAAAAAAACGCTCTCCTGTCTTAGTGGGATCGTCTCAAACTGGAGATGAATAATTAATGCAGCACGATGTTCAGAGGGAGCTCAACACACTGGAGGACGAGGCTGATGTGTTGAGACAGATCTTTACAGATTCCCTTTTACAATGGAGATGAATCATTTAGGAGGGCGCGTAGCTGTTTTGCTACCTTTTTTTTCTCCCTCCATCTGTAAACACACACACACTTAGAGTGACAACCTGGTGAGGCCCTGAGCTATTTCCAGTCAATGTGGGTCCCAATCTTCCCATCAACATCTGTTTGCTGGGTTGTTTCCTGCCAGTTTTGGGTCAAGTGTCTTTTTAACGCCATGAGTACCCACCCCCCCCCTCATGCAAATCGCTCCATCCTGTTCTTTAATGTGTCTCGCTTTACTGGGATGCTTTTATAAAACAGCAGGACAGTCAGTGCATTCTGTAAAGCCCTCTACTTTCACTGGCACTGACCTGAACACCGTTTGATTTTCAACCCGTAAAGCTCCAGAGATTTCTAGGTGACTCACATGTTTCCAGTGCTCTTGCTTTCTCGCCTTCAGGGTGCATTGATGTTTAGTCCTTCTGTTGTTCCCTGCACCAGTGCTTCCTCAACACCAAAAGCCATATGGATTTGTTCTAAATACCAAGCACCCAGGGTTTTTTTTTCTTTTCTTTTTTTTCTTCTTCATTTTGAGCCTCCAGCAACATGGCTGCTGTGACAGCAGACATAGCATCAATTAGCTCTTGTTTCTCTCCATCTCTTCTCAGTTGTGATTCCCCCCCATCCTGACAGTTTGGTTTCAGCCCCACTTGACACATGTGATCCCTCGTCTATATCTCCGGGTTCTTCCTCCGAGCACGGTCTGTCCTATTACTTGATAAAGCATCCGAGAGATGCTTCGGAGGTAATTGGATTCGGTACGAGAGGGAAGGGACACAGAGCGGAATTTGTGTCTGTGTGTGTGCATGAATTAGCTTAGGGAGTGTGTGTGTGTGTGTGTGTGTGTGTGTGTGTGTGTGTGTTTGTATTATATGTCTCTGCCGGTGCTGGCCAGTGTGCATTGTGTTTGCAGTGAATCATTGTGTTTTCAGGAAGCTGTGTGGATGACTAAGACATGGAGGGAGGGGGTGTTTTTAAAGTCTGAGGCGCATGAATTTTATTTATGTGATCCTTCCAAATTTCTTGCCGTTGGTACTCAGCTTGTCCTTCATAAATCCACACGTTTTGCTTTGTTTTTCCTGCGTTAACTTCAAGCAATGACATATCCCTCGCGGTCGTATATATAAGCCCAGTGAAAAGCAACAAATGGTGCCTCTGAGATTCAATCGAGGGCTTTTTTTTTTATGAGTCTGTGTATCATTTCATATCTCATCCCAACAGGATCTTAGTCACTGAAGAGGTGTGTGTTAGTTTATGTGTGTGAGTAGGTTGAAAGCTATATTTTGATAAATTAATACTTAATAACTCTGTAATTGTAATGAACATTGAATTGAAGACA
Organism: Diplodus sargus; assembly: GCA_903131615.1. Taxonomy (NCBI): domain Eukaryota; kingdom Metazoa; phylum Chordata; class Actinopteri; order Spariformes; family Sparidae; genus Diplodus; species Diplodus sargus. The sequence continues at coordinate 12,370,588 of CAEMYA010000024.1, forward strand.
ATGCCGTGAAAATAGTTTTTTGCTGCTGCAGCTAACAATTATCTCCATCATTTCATCTTCTTGATTAGTCAGTTGACTGTCTTGTTAGAAAATGTCAGAAAACAGTTAAAAAGTCGTGTAGCAATTTCCAAAATCCCAAGGTGGTATGATCAAATGGTGTATTTTGTTCTGCTTGCACCACCAAACCATTCCTCCACAAAACTACATAGTGCACCTTTAAGACAAGGCAACGAGGAAGATTAACGAAACATGAAGGAGTGGAAAAACACAAGGAGGGCGAAGGAGAAAAAAAGATAAAAGATAGAATGAAACGAAAGAAAATAAGAGAAGTGCTTTTAATTTATTATAGGTCAGAAATGATTTATATAGTTGCATAAATAAATTAGCTGTAAAGTGCTTGTAAAATGATGAAAGTATAAAAGTTGTCTAGAAATGTAATATAGTGCGATTGTGTAATCATTTGTAAAATACCATCAGTCTTTTTGGGAACATTTCTCATTGAAGCTACTTTAGAAAGCATGACAATGCCAGCTGTATTTAATTATGTAGTTCTTTTAGTCTGCAGTAGTGCAGCACTCTTTTTTTGTTTGTTAGTCGTTCACTACTGACTACTAAGTCCTTCTCGAAGCAAAGAGGAGCCAGTAACTCAATTCAAGTGTTTACAATGACAACAATATAAAGTTATAGGTAGTTACCAAATCAACTAATTGTCTTGTTCCACAGACTAACACATTAACTCTACCTGAAAGCTACTGAAAGTAAAGGTAGAAGAGCTTTTTCTCCGAGTCACTGGTTCCAGAAATAGAAGTCTCATTAGTTTTCCTCATAGACAACATTGCATGACTCACAACTGGAGCAGTTCTGCAGCTTGGATCGGCATGAAGCCCTCCTGATTGAATCATCGGTACAAAAGATGATCAACTCAGAAAATCTGGTTCTTTCAGGAAGAGCTAATGATGCAGGCCTGTGCACACAGAAACTTTTAAGCTAAATGTTTGCTGTAACTCCCAAAGTTCTCTTGAGCCAGCAAATCCAACCACAGAGCCCACATTTCTTTGCATGTATATGATGGCAAATGTTTACGACAATGCTCCAGTCCCAGAGATCCTCAGTTGTTCTCGATTCTGGTGATGGTGAGCTATAAACTTCCAGGACAGGTTCCTTGGAGAGAGTCAAAGAGTGAGGAAGTCTAAACATAAGTTTAATAAATATAAAACATAACCTGGTCGTGAAGATGTTAGCCTGAGTCACGTCAGATAGATTTTCATCAGCAGTGGTGGTTGTTCAATGGTCCGAATCAGAGCTGTTTATTCCTCCTGAAGGTCAATATTTCCAGTATTTTTTTCTCTGACTCATTTCTTCTCCATAGTAACAGCTGCAGAGGCTCATGGGTGCTGAAATATTGTTTCTTGGAAACAAATTTGAAAACATAAAGATCGTGACATTATCGATTAGGTGTTTCTATATTAAAGGTCCTGTCTGTAGGATTTGGCAGCAGAAATGGAATATAATAGAGATATAAATGTTTTCATGAAAGGTGCACTCTGTAGTTTTTGGTGAATACATTTTAATCAGAAGAGGAAGATCTTTATTGACTGAGTTGACTAAATAAACAAACTCTCTTCATTTTTCATCACTGAATAAATTGAACAAACATTTGACTTCTTCTCCAAAAACTGCCCCTTTAATGTATAGTCGACTGAAACTAGGAACTGTTGTGTCCAGTTGTCTAGAATGAAGAAATCAAACACTGATTTCGGACGGGGCCTTTCATCTTTCTTGTCTTTTTGTAGGGGCCACTGTAGATGAGGGTGAGACGAGGGGTATTCAGTTGGTTGCAGTTTACAACCTCAGTGCTAGATGCTGGTATATCTTACACACTGTACCTTTAACAAGGTATAGAACAAAATAATAAAAGTGATTCAGTGACCTGAATCAGAAATGATGCCCTTGTGATGTTGTTATTTTTTTCTCTTACTGAATCTTTTTCCTCTGTGTGTTGTGTTTCAGACCCCTTGATGCTGAAGTGTGTTGCCGCTGAGGGGAGCATTTTCAGTGCATCCCTGTGAACACACACACACAAACACACACACAAACACATATTGTGGAGCCTTTTGGATACAAGCACAGGAGACAATGAGAGGCTACCTGCTGATTGCAATCTTCCTGCGGCCCTTGGTGAGTATTTGTGTGCATGCATATATGTGATGTGCACTCGTGTGTGTGTGTGTGTGTGTGTGTGTGTGT
>CAEMYA010000024.1:12380032-12397100 GCA_903131615.1 Diplodus sargus
CTGAGAGAGTGATGTACAAAGTTGCAGCCTCACTGAAACTTTTGCCATTTTTCTCATAAAAGCAATGGATCACATTAAGGTGCAGATCTTTTACATGAGCTTCGTGACATGTTTCACCTTAAATTGAATAAAATGGATTAACAAATAATAAATGAATGCTGTTTTGCAGCCTACTTGTTTATGAGAAATCAGCTCTGATTGGTATTCTGCTATAGCTGCACCTGATGACTCAGAATACCAAAACAACACAACAAATATCACCCAGTCGTTCGATAAGATCAGCTGTCATGAGAAAAAATGATTGTCTGTATGTTTTGTGTATACACGAGGTGTGTGTGTATGTGTGTGTGTGTGTGTGTGTGTGTGTGTGTGTGTGTGTGTGTGCGCAGCCCAGTGAAGATTCAGTGCACTGTGGGATCTTGTGTGAGATAGCCAGTGATGCAGACAGAGTGCTTTATTAAGCCGGTTACCTCTGTAGCTCAGTGCGGCTCATTTGGCTCAGATTTGCCCTTTAAAAGGTAATTGGCTTCGTGTCCAGCTCACCAGACAGAACCAAAACAGATTAGGGAGCCGAGCAGAATGGGGAAAGGTCTGCTAACACACACATGCATGTCCGGAAACACATGAGCGCACAGATGCGGCCGCACTCGAAAATGCATGCAAAGCGCGCACACATGCGTTCAGATTCGTACCGGCCTCTGTTGCACTATCAAACCACCCGGGCAGAAATAACGTGGTAAAACCTAAAGAGAAGGAGACAGAGGGCGGGGAGGTGCCGGAGATAAAGGACAGTGAACCGGAAAGAAGGAGAGACTCGAGAAATGAAAACTGCGGGAGCTGAAAATATGGGATGTGAGATTTATAGTGAGCATATTTTTTAGCAATGATTGATGCAGAGGAATTGAAGGAGGTCAAAGCAAAACAAAAACACGGGGATAAATGGAGCTTGGATGAGGGACAAAACACAAAACAAATTCATCTTCTCACCTGTGGCACTATTTATCCGTCTCGACTGTTTTGATGTGAGTTGTTGAGTTTAGGCGGTATCACCCATTAAGATGTCTGCCTCCTCTTGAATATAGACGACACACAGTTTGTGGTGAAGTGCCCAAAAAAAGGGGGAAAATATGTATTTTGATTGTGAGGTGGACAGTCCCTTTAAGCCCGTTTGTGATACAGGTGGGTCAGATTTGATAGACAAGTAATGGATGAAATTGACTGTCAAGGTGCACTGCAGTGATTTAAACATTCAAGTACTTTAAAAGGGTTTTTCAGTTTTACAGAGGTGTTGATTGAACTTTTGGTCGGGTTCTCTTGGGTCAAAATCAATAACGGAACACAATCTTTATTCATTTGTAGTTGAAGTTGAGCTTATTTATAGAGAACTATCACCTGAATCTGCAGCACAGCTTTGTGGAGCTCTTCAGCTGAGATTTATTATGCTGTTTTTAATTTGCAGTCTGTAAACGTACACTTTCGTTTCACTCTTGCCTCTCTCATAGTGTTGTTTTGGACCATAGCAGGAAGCTGTCACCCTCACTTTTCCCCAACCCCTATTCTTGTCTTCCCTCACTTTTATAGCATTAGGTTGATATTTATTGTAGAACCTCTTTGAACGGACTCCTCTCACTGTCTAGCGCCCAAAAAATCAGAGGAGAGAGAGGATGTGAGTTGATATGAAAAATGATGCACTCATCTGAGTCAACAGCACTTATTGCTATGATAGCGCTCAGAACTATGCGCTTAATTCAGCAGCAAGTGGTACTGTTAGTCCTCTGCAGGCTTTTTGCTCCAGCTTTTGACTCTCAGGTGACACCAAAGGCTGCCCTGCCTTGATTGGTGAAGGTTGTCGGTGCTGTAGGCAACCGAAAATGATAATGTTGCTCTGTTATTACTGGATGTGTAAAAAAATTGAAATTGCCAGCAAGTTCACCATGTCAGCGTAAAAATGTGATATTATTGACAGTGTTGTCTTCACAACTTGTTTTCAAAGTGGTTAAAAGATAATCTGTTATTGCAGGTTTGAGTTGTTAAGACGAAAGAACAGTTATTAATTAGAAGATACTCTTCAGATTTTCACCCCATTTATACCTGGTATTAAGATGTGATCAATGTCCGGACACGTTATCCAGATAACAAAAAATGCATCTTAATGCAAGGATCAAATGCAACGTGAACTGCATGAGAAGGCGTGTGAAAGGAAATCGGTTCAAAATAAGTAAAGTATAGGCTCCAGGCTCCAGTTTTATGATTTTACATCTATTCTGTGCAACGAAAAAGTGGCAAACGTTGCGTGAAATGTTAAAGCGATGAAAGATGAATCATGTGCAGCAAGAAATAACCGTGTGTGGGACTCGTCTGGGCAGCTGATTCTGCTGTTAACAGAGCATATATTTTATCTCGTCACAGAGTCGCCTACACGCCAGTTCTGCAACGAACCAAAGGCAACGTGACACAATATTTTCATACCAAGAAAGGAATAACTTAGAAGTATTACATATCCATATTTTACAAGAGGGGACAAAAAATAAGATTTTTTTTCCCAGACATGGTTCCACAAAGTTTCCCCTCGCTCGGCAACCCACAAAACTTTTTGAAAGGAATCTAGGGCTTATTTGCAACCGCCTCGTATTCCTCAGAGAGGACAGAGATCCGATCTCAATGAGGATAACGAGAACGCACTAAAAACACCAGGTGTAAATGTAAAGGCAAGATCAGATCCTATTATATCCAGATGACATATTCAGATAAAGATACCTTTTTAGGCCACAGCAGCTAAAATAAAGCGTTAACGTGTGCTGACTGAGAGCGCTCAGGAGAGGTGATTAGATCTGAAAGCTGCTTTCATGTTAGCGACAGTTTTGTCCATATGGGTGTTGGATAAAATGTTAGATATCATTGAGAATTAAACTTCATAACCTCCCATTCAATTACCTCAACTTGCTTTAATTCAGTTCAATCGAATTCAATTAGCATCAGTATCGTTTCATCACCTTAATCACAGCAGAGATGCTGATAGGAGCTGCACACTGACTGCATCGTGTTTTCTGTTTATCTGCTCCACAGCGTGTCCATGGATGTGGGATAACCTGACCTGCTGGCAGGCGGCCAGGGAGGGTGAAGTTGTGGTGGTCAACTGTCCAGACCTCTTCCATGAGTTCATGGACCCTGACGAGGGTAATTATTAGCCGTGTCTCACTTGACTTCAACTCATTCGTATCCCAAACGCTGATTTCGTTCAGTCCACTGCAGCCAAAGTCAGCGCAGACATGTTTGTGACTTTCAGAGATGGAGAAGGTCAGTCGTAACTGCACCAAGGACGGCTGGTCCGAACCGTTCCCTCACTACGTGGACGTCTGCTTCTTCTATGACAACACCACGGATCCTGTACGACCTCTTTCACCTCGTCTACATGTCCTATTACATTTCGCACAGACGCACATGACTAACCCTCTGTCTTCGACATTAGGAGGAGTACTACGCCTCGGTCAAGGCCCTGTACACTGTTGGCTACAGCACGTCGCTGGTGTCTCTGACTACAGCCATGGTCATCCTCTGCAGATTCAGGTGAGCGTCACAATGTGGCCTCAGAACTAGTACATCATATGTAAATGTGTTTCATTTATGCCTGTTCTCCACATTTCCTGCTGTTAGATCCTGTAGAAAACAGTAGGAGCAACAAAAGTCATGACATTTTTTTCACATTCTGATAAAAAAAAGGTAATTTATTGTCACCTGAAAACAAAAATGTTTTTCAACAGTTTTTGATAATCGGTTAAAGAAGACCTATTATGCTTTTTTCCCATTTTGTTCTGTGTGTAAAAGGTCATGAAAGTTACAAAAGTCAAGGTCAGCACCAACAGAAGCTTGTCTCATCCACAGAAAATACTGCTCCTGAAATGCCTCGTCAGTCGTCCCACCTTCAATTCTGTGACTTTGTGACAACACAACTATGTCACCATGTCACACATTTGCATCATTTATGCCCGAAGACTGATTTGGCTCCTAATAATCGATTTAGTGCAGCTGCGCTCTCATTGTTAGCAGTGCTGGGTCAGACATGTGTGAGCTGACCAATCAGAGCAGACTGGGAATTCGGGAAGGGGGGTCTTAAAGAGACAGGAGCTAAAACAGAGCTTTTCAGACAGAGGGGGTATACGGTGCCGCAGCAATGGACATTAGAGAAAACTGATGTGTATTTTTAAGCATTAACCAATTCTAGTAGTAACCCAAAATAAAATTGTGAACCTGAGTTGAGCTACATTATAGTGGGTTAAAACCTGTTCATTCCATGTTTATGCACTGCTAAATTTACTTTGTTGGACTCTGAGGAGTGAAGATAGCATGTGATGTATTTTCTCTCTCTCTTCTCTCCAGGAAGCTCCACTGCACCAGGAACTTCATTCACATGAACCTGTTTGTGTCCTTCATCCTGAGGGCCATCTCCGTCTTCATCAAGGACGGTGTTCTGTACGCTCAGGAGGACAGCGACCACTGCTTCGTTCACACAGTCAGTCACAACCACTATATAAGCCCTATTCACACAAGGCTGACAACCTTTTGCTGTGCCAAATCCTCTCCAAACCTGTCATGACTCGTTTTAATCGTCAATATAGTCGATCTCAGCCACAGCCGATCACCACAGTGTGAGCAGTGATCAAATATCTTACTTGTACAGTTGTCTTAAAACAGAAAACAGATGTTGAATAAAAATACACTGAGATCGAGGTCGTTTGGCACGAGACTAATATTATAACTCGACTTCTGTGTTTGTGAAATAAGGAAGGTACTCTTTACTTGACATCCTCTGCAATTATTACAAGTTACTTGAGGACCTGAGATAATTAAAATACACATTGTCTGTGGTAGATAAATGACTTTTCATCTGAGGTTTTCATCAACAGGAAAGGAAACAACCATGACTGCTAATTTGGTTATAAATGAATGAAAAAAATGAACAAGTTATATTCAAGTCACAGGGATAATGTTCTCATTATTTAAAATCTGACGCAGATAATTCCAAAATGAGGCTTTTTTTATTCTAATTGGTCCCTATTGTGCCAAAAATAAGCAGTATGAGAAGTCTGCTGAAGAGTGTTGGCGGTAGTTTTCAAGATTATTGGTTTAATGGTTTCCAGATATCTCTATTAAAGGATTTCATCCGTGTGCAGCCACTCATTTTCTAAAAAGGAAAGCACGCGTGTCAAAATAAGATCAAGCCTGTTCCGTTTGAGATACAAAGACGGACGGCTTGAAACACTTCTCCTCCAGTCCTTCCTGTTTGAAATGCACCTTTGTACGAAATTCAATCACATGCAAATTTTACAAAAAGCAAACACGCTATTAGATGACTAATACGTCCCTGATTACAAATGCAGAACAAGCTCTTAGCCTTTGTCTGCTAACAACACATTGCTCGTTCTTGTTAAGCAGCCATGATAAATAAACCTAATTAGGTACGCTAATGGCTTCAGCAAGGCCAGTGGAAATCTTCTACTAGAGCCTCATTAACATATCAATGGGTACTCTGCCCTTTTTGTCAAACCCGCTGCTGTAGCGTTGTTGCTATGGCAATCACAGGTCACCATCATGGCGTCGTGGCACCGGGAAGCAGATCAGTGCTGTGTTTTGGTTGACCCCACTCAGAATATGGACTCTTTAATTAACACCATGTCATTAGATTACAGTCCACCTGACTGCTGTGAAAACAAACAGTAGCTGCTAAATGCTACATTTTTAGGCTAATTGCTGTGTTTGCTGCCCCGCCACCCCGGTGACAGCGATGTCTGATTACACTGTGACTTACAGGAGTGACAAGACGTTTGTTGTCCTGAGCTCCTCAAAGAAAGATGGAGCGTTTAACGTGGATTTTGCATTTTGAAGCTGGGACGAAATCCTTGTACTGCAGATAAAACAACCACCTAAATGTGAAGAACATATTTAAATGTACTGATAACTTTAACATTCTTTAACATTCTGCTCATCTACAGTGTTGAATTTCACCCTGTTGGTGTTGTGAAAACATTTTTTCTTTCAAGGTTATATCAACTTGTATCTCTGTGAGAACCTAATACTAGAATTTGTTGAACCAAAAAATAGAGAGATGGTCGCAACCCTGGTTGCAGAATTTGCACTTGCTCCTTGGGTTGGATAGTAATTGGAATTGTGTAATCTGATTACTAAAATCAGCCAAGTTTACATCCAAAAAATCTTCACAACTTTTTTCTGCAAAAACATTCATTACATTGTTAAGATATGTAAAAAAAAATGTTATATTAAATTAAGAATAAAACATGATGACCAATATTCTGTTTAGTCATGAATGCTCTACTTTGTGGCAGAACTGGAATGGTTAATATTTGACTTTGTTTTGATCATTTATGGATGATGGGAGTTTTTACACTTTTAATTTCAATAGAAAATCTAAGATGAACAGTTTGAGTAAGTGATCTACGGCAAAGTACCTCCATGTGACAAATGATTGAAAAAAAAACAAAAGAAGCAGCATCACACACAGTACACCTGGAGTTAGTGCCAGTACTGTTTTTCTCAGACTGGAAATGAGATTGAAAAAAATTATATTTGTGGAACTTTTTCATAGCTGTGCTAATTTTTTTTCTATAACATGAAATATTTTTAGATCCGATTAGATTACATATGTTTTGTAACCCAATGGAAATAACTGCATTTTTAGGTAATCTGATCAAATCCTGCCCCTCTGCCTTTGCTCTACTAATGCGCCTCTTCCTGTTTGTTTTTTTTTACACGTGCAGGTGGCGTGTAAAGCAGTAATGGTTTTCTTCCATTACTGTGTCATGTCCAACTATTTCTGGCTGTTCATCGAAGGTCTGTATCTCTTCACTCTGCTGGTGGAGACTTTCTTTCCGGAGAGACGCTACTTCTACTGGTACACCATCGTAGGATGGGGTGAGTACCCATTCAGGAGCGGTTATCAGTTATGTTGGAAAGCAGTTCTTCGTCACTTCTGCCTCTGTTCGGTCTGTAAATTCAACAATTTATGTCCCCATTTCAACTCTGAAAAGACACATTTATTTAGATTTTTACTCTCAGTGTTTTAATCTTAAGAAGAACAGAGATTGTAGAATGAGATAGACCAGATATTTTATCTTCTTGTCACGGTATGTCTTCATCCTGGAGGTCACAGTTTTGTTTTTACTAGCTGCAACAGCCTTTTAAATAAACCAGACTTCATCATAAGGTCCAGATGAAGTAGCAACACTGTATATAGACAAACACTTCTGCTGATTATGACAACAGCTTGTAGTAGTCGTCATTTATCTGATCTATTTACAGATAAATACGGAATAAACCGTATACAATCACACAAATATGACTCCTAATTCTATAATCCTAATTCCATGTGTGACATGATGACTGTTATTAAGACAATAGTTCCGTATTTTTCTCCGATTCATTAACGATTGCTGTTGTTACAGGAACTCCAACCATCTGTGTCACAGTCTGGGCAGTGCTGAGGCTCCACTTCCATGACACTGGGTATAACTCCTCTACCGACTTCAGATTTTACATTCAGAAAAAAGAAGAAATGCATGTCGAGTGTTTGCCATGTTTACAAAGTTTAAGGCACATGAGAACATTTCACTCAAATGTCTATTTAGTCTAGATTTAGGGAGACAGCTGAGACCTTGACAGTGTTGTTGAAATCATTTAATGCATTCAACTGTAAAAACTGATAATGTGAGTAAGTAGGTAGGCTACCGATGTTTCCTCCATTGTCTCTTGTGCACAATATATAATGTGAGTAAACAAACAACACTTAAAATAATTAGACTGATCATTGTGTGCAGGTCAAATTATAGATTTTATTCTCTTTTGTTAAATTGGCTTCCATTTTGAATCCCCCACTCCGCTCTGACCCTCTCTTCCCGTCCGCCGATACTCTGCAAATGGCCACTTGATTGACATATTTTATGCCACTGTGTCTTACCAAGTGTTGAGAGAAAGCATGCTGAATGATTATTGAAATGCACTGTCCTCCTCCTCATCCTACTCCTCCTCCTCCTCCTTCATCAGATGCTGGGATACAAATGAGAACACTGCCCTCTGGTGGGTGATCAAGGGACCAGTCGTGGCTTCTATCATGGTACGGCAGATTCCGATGTGTCTGTTTAGTTTTTTTCTCATGCTTTATTGAATGAGCCTTCCAGATTTACGTCATTGCACTTTGTTTCTCCTCAGATCAATTTCGTCCTCTTCATTGGAATAATCGTCATCCTGGTCCAGAAGCTGCAATCCCCTGATATCGGAGGGAACGAATCAAGCATTTACCTGTAAGTTACGGTCATCCAGTGCACTGGTTCCAGTGATGTACATCTTCAGAGCGACACCGTGTGTGTGAGAAAATGTTGTACATAAAAATGATTGAAGTGAATTGACAGCATTTTAACATCTCTTGTACACTGTGCACATAAACATGTGATTCACTTGTGCTGGCATTATTCTGTGCTTCTCTTAGTGACAACAAATCCCACGAGAATTTCAACACCAAATGATCAATCGATGCGACCAACAAACCCTGATTTAGCTAATTCCTCTGTGACACAGAACTCCATTGTTGTCTCAAATGCCTTGACGCACCGGGGATCTGATGAATTAACAACACGAAAATGTGCAATAGGTGGAGGGAAGTTGCATTCACCAGGCTCATCTCAGTAGACAGACTCAGGGCTCCAGTCTGGTCCTGTCGTGACATTTCAATTGGTTGATGCCTTCTTTTGCAATGCAGAAGCTCAAAAAAGGTCCTGCAATATCTTAACTTTGGTGTGAAAATACAACGGTAAAAAAAATAAAGCACCTCAAGTGTATAAAGGGTTTTTAAGGAACAGTTTACCCAAAAAGGACAATTAAGTCATGACCTACTGAATGCCATGCCGTGTGGAGTTTTTCGCAAGCATGGTTCAGGAGTTTGTGACCTGATTTTAAACATTTACTATAAAAAATAAAGGGTTTAAGAGTGAGACAGGGTTAAAGTATTGAAAGAAGGACTAACACATGGGATTCTCATGGGATTTGTTGAAAAATACAGAATAGCACTAGCTTTTCCTTTAATCAGACACTGTATGACACCCTAGACACAAAATGAAAAATAGTATTTTTTGGCCAAGTCTGGTCTGTGTACTGTTGTACTGTTTTAAATGTAGATCAGTTGGCATTGTCCCGTTATTATACACTAGCTGATGTGTCATCCTAGATACTTCTAAATGCAGATATTCATAAATCTACTCATTTGTAGTACCTGTTGGCAGGAAGCTTGAGCCTCATTATGGAGTTGTACTGTAGCCAGACATCACTCCCGCTCTGCTCCCACAGGAAGCCGTCTTCTGAGGCCCAGCAGATAATCTCATTTCATCTGTTGCTTAGACCTGTGCGTGCGTGACCAAGTGTGAAGATGTGTGTGTGTGTGTGTGTGCGTGCGTGCGTGCGTGTGTATGTGTTGTGTGCGAGACTGTGCGTTTGTGTCCCTAAAGACACTGTCTTTGTTGTATTGTTGTGTTGTCTTTGTGCTGTGTAGCAGCTGTGCACAGAAATGCTTCAGTGAGCCCACACAGGCTGTTCAGCATTCGTGCAGGATGTCAGAGTTATCCACCATCACACTGTAAGTGTGTCTGCGTGTGTGCGTCTGTCTTGTGTTGACCGCATGTGTGTGCCTTACACCGGGGGTTCTCAGAGATTTTTTAATGGTCTGAACTCCTAAATGTATATTTACTGTCTCTGTGTCTCACACATGTTTGTACTTATATACTTGTGAGGACTAGAGCCGACAGAGATTGATATTAGGGGGAGATGCCGAGAACGGTATTAGGGACTTCCAAAATTCTGACATCGATATATTGGCTGATATGTGGTTATCCAGGACCTAGTGACATGGAGGCAGGATATTTTAACATAGAACTTTATTGTCTAAAATGGCATCAGATCACTGAAATAGAAAACTGTACTAAGGATTTATTAATTTTAAATTACCCTAAAACATTTTTCGCTGCATGATGTTTTGTAAAAATGAAGATGATACTGGCACAAGTGCTGGTTTAACTGCTTAGCTCAAGTGAAAGTGGAAAAGCAGAGGCTGAATTGTACTCAGAGGATCACTAGTAGGACCAGCATGCTGGTGTATAACAACGTAGCAGCCTTACCTTTTGGAGAACTGCTCAGCGGGGGTCCCCAACACGTCACACACACGGACCATGGAGTAAAAATCCAACTGCGCCGCACCACCCTACGCAGCACCGGATTTGGTGTGAATGCACCCTGAACCCTTAGCTTTTTTTTTTACCTTTTTCTCACAACAATAGACACACAAGACAAACAAACATACGAACACTCATAATGTATCACTTTTCACCAAATTTGATCTGCTAAAAATACCCTGGGTGTTCAGGTAACACTGTAACACATTACTTTACTTTAAGGTACACAAAAATGTGAGTTTTTACTAAAGAACGAGAGAGGAATGGCTCAGGAACTGCACTTAGAATGGCTCATGAAGAAAGTACATCAATTCACAGATTTATGAACTAATCATTACCTAATTATTCATTAATATAGCATCTCTCTGTAACTTTTCCTCAGCATACCTGCCAACACTACTGATTTGTGCAGGGTGTTGTTTATTTGGGTGAGTGAACCCAAACGTCACTGCCTGATGTGTGTCACTCATGTATTCCTACTCTTGCTCAAGTCATTTGCGCCAAAATGCACTTGTTGATACCCTTGAAAATCTCTTTCATTTTCATAGCCTAATGCTGCCAGGTATGATAACATCCTTAAATTACAGTTATACTTTCCAAGTAGTTCCTGAGTAACTACTCACATTACTGTGTATTTTACTATAAATTGTTTTCAGATTTGGTTTACAACCCCGGTTACAAAAAAAGTTGGGACACTGAGTGAACTGTAAATATAAAACAGAGTGCAATCATTTGCAAACAAGCGTTTTACACAGACTGCACAGATTTGTACATTGGGGAGGCAAAACAACCTCTCTGTAAATGAATGGCACAACACAGGAGGGCCAACTCCTCAGGTCAAGACTCTGTTGTCCACTTACATCTGAAAATCTGAAAATCATTCCTTTGAGGACAATAATGTTAACATCTTGGCCAGAGAAGACAGATGATTTGAAAGAGGAGTGAAGGAATCCATCTATGTCAAACTGTAACAGCTGTCTTTGAACAGAGGAGGTAGCCTACGACATTAATTATCAACCACCTACAATGCTGTACTGAGTTCTCTCCCCAGACAGCTCAACAACCATTCACACCTGGGCTCACCTAGCCCTAGCAACCCACATGAAGGCCGGTCGGATCAACGACCCACAAGTGGCCCAAATGTCTCTGAAACTCAGAGCTCACACTTGTCCTTAATGACTCTGTGAGGACACTCCCACACAGTTTAAAAGGCTGCAACTCCCCTCCAGTTAGTTAGAACTGAAGAAGTCTCTTGCATTATAGGTGAAACGTCTTCCAAAAAAACTGAACCAAGTCCAGTTTGCCTACTATACAGCACTTAGAATTAACATGACCTAGATGAATGGGAACATTAATCACCATGTTCTACACAGGTGTTTTTGGAGCATCCAGCAACTTCCTCAGGCATGTGTTGCCCTTATCCAGAGTTGTTTGAAACGTGTTGCTTGGATCAAATTCAAAATAAACATATATTTACAAAAATCAATGAAGGTGATGAGATCTTTGTACTGTTTTCAATGAACTATATGTCAAAAATGATTAGCAAATTACCATTTCTGTTTGTTTATATTTCACACAGCGTCCCAACTTTCTTAGAATCAAGGTCAGGGTGCTAGTGGTAAAACATCAGCACAAAATGTTCTAGTGTTCGTCAATTTTCTAACATTTCACAGTGAAAGAGTTTAGAGTGTAATGTTTGTCTTCTGCTCCACTGGGGGTCACTGCTGCACTGTATTAACATTAACCACTGTGTTCGTACATTTATGTCTTCCAGTTCCATATTTGTTGTGTGTTTCTGTGTATTTCTATTCCTTATGTCTATGTGAGACACAGTGTTTTACTGCATGATACCTGCTGCACAGATAAGGAGATAAATACATAACTATCTGACTACAGGGTTATATTTCACATGTCAACGGTTACTATGTCTATTTAAGTAAAATAAATGTGTCATAACATCGCATCAGTGACCTGACGTAAACACCTGAATCTTATTCAACTGTGTGTGTGTGTGTGTGTGTGTGTGTGTGTGTGTGTGTGTAGACGTCTGGCGCGCTCCACCCTCCTGCTCATCCCGCTGTTTGGTATTCACTACACTGTGTTCGCCTTTTCACCTGAAGACTTCAGCAAGAGGGAGAGACTGGTCTTTGAGCTGGGGCTGGGATCCTTTCAGGTATTTCTCTATGTGCTCTTTCAGCTTCTCGAAGGTCCAGTTTCAGTTAAAGAGACATACCAGATGGCGAATGAGAGAACATGATGGGTTGATAAATAAAAAGAGGCTCTTTGGGAGACGGCCAGTGATACTCAAATGTATTCTTCTTTTTTAGAGGAAGCAATTGTTAAACTATGTAAACAAACAAAGTTGGTATAGCAACAACAAACCAGGATTCACAAAAGTATCGACAAGCTTTCAAATAAGGGACATTTCTTCTCACTGTCTCTGGTTAACGCAATAATTGAGTAAACATAGACGTAAGTTATGTCTGAAATCACCTCATTCACTCATTCACCACCTCTATAATAGATACTCAATAGTTTGCTCGGTGTGAGTGGTAAATTGTTATTATTATATTGTTGTTATTAATCATCAGACTGCTAATAAAAGTCAAATGAAATGTGTCGTATTATTTTTTGGGAACAATGATATTCACAAAACACAAGAGTAATATAGTTAGCAATAAACTGCTCACAGACATGTGATTATGTCGTCCAACTTTAAATAATGAATAAATCACCTGAAAAATCGTGAAAGGAATTTTAAGCTGTTTTCTCACTTTCTATAAACACAACTGATTATTCGGTTAATTACACCAATTAAATCACTGAGCTTTATGCAAAAAATACACACATTTACCAGCATAAGCCACACAGTCTAACTGCAACAAATACCAACGTCTACCTCTTTAGTTCTCCTGACCCTATACATGTTTGCCAGTGTGTGTAAATAGAATATCAGGTATAACTTCTGCAACCGTAATGTGGAAAATAAAAATAAAAATCCTCAGAATGAAATATAAACTTCATCCTGAACAGCAGTCCCTCGTGCTTTCATAGAGAATGTTACAGACATGATGACACATTACAGTTTCTGCCTTTCAGAGCTGTCAGCAGACACCGTTTTATAGTACAGCTTTCAGTAAAATTAGCATAACATTTTTTTAAAAGCTTATTCAAGTCCCACAGTGAGACGCTTTTTGACCCGTCATTAGTCTTTGCTGATAAGGATGTAATTATTTTGTTGAAAATGAAAGCTGACTTGATGTCTCTGTTCTCCTCCTCAGGGCTTTGTTGTAGCCGTCCTCTACTGTTTCCTCAATGGAGAGGTAAGATTTGGTCCTGGTTCATGAACACATTCACTTTGCGTTTTCCTGACATTATTTACTCCAGAATTGTATATAATCTAGATGCCACTGGTCAAAACCAACCCAATTTCCAGAATAAATGATGGCAAAATGCATTTCAGTCACAGTTCGCATAATCCGGTTGAATATCATATACATTTTAAAGTACCTAAAGATCCAGTCATAACTGAAGCATCAGACAGAGTGGAACAAACTGACATTTAAGCTGTGCTGATTAATTCATGACATCAACTTGTGCTTTTAGTAACATGCAAGAAAAGGTTCCACCTTACAAACATGCCAGCAGTCTTTGTAAAATGATTTTTCTCCTCAGTTTATAGCTTCTTAATATCAACAAGTAATGATGAAAAGGCAGCCAAGCATCCTGTCATTTTTTGGAACAACTAAAAAGGTAAAAGTTCCATTGTTGTGGAGTACTGCGAGAACAGGCCCGCGTCCTCAGCGTGCATCAGTACCGTACTCAAACAAATAGCACTACATCTCTGAATGTATCTGTTTCAGAAACATACAATGCCAACATTTTATTCTAGCGACTGGGCTAGTCAAACCTAAACACTGAACTCTGATGTGAAACATGAAGACTTTATATTGAGATAACGGCTTTGCTGTGTTGTCACTCATTAACTAACTTTTGATACACCAGGTACAAACGCTCCAAAGGAACCACAATTGTTGACATTAACAAAAACTTGTGTGTCTTAGAGTGTCGTCCTCGCCAGTTCAGCCAACTGTACCTTTTCATGAAGCCGGTGCAGCTTAAAGTACATTAAAAATGACCTTGTGAAGTTTCTCCCTAAAGGTGCAGTCGGAGATCAAGAGGAAATGGCGCAGCTGGACGGTGAACCGATACTTTGCTGTGGACCTGAAGCAGCAAAGGCACCCTTCGTTGGCCAGCAGCGGAGTGAACGGCGGGACTCAGCTGTCGATCCTCAGCAAGAGCAGCTCCCAGATACGCATGTCCAGCCCGCTGGCGGAGAACGCCAACATCAGCCTCCCCACCTGAGCGTCTGATCGGCACGAGACAAACCTCAAGGTGCCGTTTCCACTTAGCGTACATCCAGACTAACCAGAACAGACCAAAGTGGCCCCTGACACCTCTTATATTTTGTAGTTTGGCCATCAAAAATGAGGTATTACTTAGAGCATTCACTGGATATTCATGAGAGGATGTCATACTTTATAATTTCATTTGACAACGTAATCAAATTATTTAAGTGTTTCAGTTGACTGACGAGTTGACTAGATTGTGATACATTTAATATTTTTTATGAACAAACCCAAATTCAACTTGATTTAAACATGAAAAAAGATATTAAAAATCCCCTTTCTACCAATTATTTTAAATATATATATGCCCTGTTATTGTTTGATTTATCAGTAATAATAATGTAGATTTGGTGCCAAAAATGGTACAAGTCGTGACAGAGAAAAAACACATCTCATGTGGGGGTCACATTTGGCTGTCAGTGTGTAAAGTAAATGTGCTTCAGAGTGCCATACAGGTTGCCCGTCTGGATCTGATCTCACAACAGTCCAAAGTGAAAAAACAACCAAACGTTCGCCTTGCTTGTACAAATGCTCATTGTTTAAATGTTCCATCCTCAATTTACACATTTTTCTACAATCAGCCGTAAGTACAGAGTATGTCAAAAGATATATACAAAAAAAGAAAGAAAAAGAAAAAAGAAAAGAAACTTATGAATTTTGTAAATAGTTACTTTTGGTGTTTAGATCAGAATTAGTTTCTTTTTTGCATAACGCAGTATTGTAATGACCTTTTCAAACAAAAGGAACTGGAGCCCAAATCTGTAGACTTCATCACATGTGCAGTACAATGACCCAGAAGATTCTGCCCACTATATTCTGAAATATTTGTTTGTATTAAATAAACACACACACACACACACACACACACACACTATATATATATATCAAAACGTAGTGCCAAAATGAAAGAGCAGTGTAGGGTGGTGGTTCCCAACCTTAGAGGTGCAGGATGAATCTGAGCATCCGTGACGTGTCAGAAACAACAAGTTACAATGAAACAATATCTTTCTGCTTTTTCATGACATTTATTTGGGCTTTTCTGTCTTGTTAACACCACGTAGACACTTTCTACCTTCAAGCCTCTGTAAAATAAGTTTAAATTGAACTGCTGGAAAACCTTAAATGTCATAGAAATGTGAGATACTGGGGCTTCTTTTTATACATTCCTCACTTGATTTTTAGGCATTTTCATGTTTCAATCGGAACATTCCTGGTAAAGCGTCTCTTTAACTAAGGGAGTCCTGGCCAAATGTAGCAGCAGAAAAAGTTTTATATAAAGGAACAAGCAACCGACTTAAAAAACGAAAAAACATAAAAACAAAACATCATGAAAACTTTTCACATATAAGAATCATTTGACTGATTGTTAAAAAACAATCAGCAGATAACATCAAGACAATGAATCTACAGTACCAGTGTTCAGTGACAAGACATTCAGTGGTCATATATTTCTGAATCCCTTTTTCTAGGCATCCACATATCAAATAATCAAGTTTAAGATTGTCTAGCAAAGACTTTGAAAGCAATTTCGCCAAAAACAGTGCAGGGTCGAGGAACACCTGGTATTCATTGCTTTTCTTTAAAAAGACAAGTGAAAGGTTGGGAACCACTGCTACCACTGTAGAGTTCAGCTCAGTGTACGACGGAATGAAAAAAAAGACTTTTCACTCTGAACGTGTTTTATCCTCACAGCTCGTCTTCACTGTTGAGATTCTCCTCTCACAGACTCGTCAGTGACGTTCATACAAACCATGAACATGAACTGTACATGTGCCATCAGGATGCTTTTATCTGAAGCTCCTCGCGGTGTCGTGCTTTTATATATGTGTGCAGCATTGAAAAATGTAGGCACTAGGAATCGAAGCTTCGACGTGGTCTTGAAGATAAAAAGACGTCCTCTGTTCTCTGAGCCTCACTCACATCAACGCCATATTATTGCTGTTCATGTTGAATTTTTTTAATTAATCACCTTCTACACTCATATTCCAAAGTGCCTAGTTGGTCACAAATAGCTCTCACTTTCATTTACAGTGCCACAGATTAGCAGATATCCTAATAAGGTGTAGAAAGGGTCATTTCCTGCAGAGAATGTACAGAGTGGTGTTTTTTTTTTTTTTTATCGTCGGTCACTTTGCAACCTTTCATTCATCGCGTGCTGCACGCATATTTGGCGCGTCTATTGGTATAATTCTTCTTCTCGTCCTCTCTTTATTTACTAAACAAGTCTTGCTGTGTTTTTTTTCTTTCATTTTAATCACGATGAGTTTGACGCGACCTAAGTAACAGCTCTCCGTAATCGCTGCTTTATCTCACCACTTGGTTCCGTCTGTCGTCCATTCGAGATAATTGCAAGTCCATTTCAAACACACAAACCGTTTTGAAATGGAAACAAAACATTTTGTTACAGCTTTAATGTGACAGCTCTTGACA
>CAEMYA010000024.1:12411256-12433739 GCA_903131615.1 Diplodus sargus
AAAACTTCGATCAGAGATTCTACTCCAGAAAAACAGACACTAAAAGCGGGGAAGGATGAGGCACCAGAGGGAGCAGAACAGAAAAGAGTGTTTTTGGTTGTTTTTGTTAAAGTCCAGTCACAGGCCGAGCTGAACACAAACACACCGACTCACTAGCCGACAGCCAAGTACGTTCACTGTTCGGGGATAAATAAATGCACAGTCCAGCGGTCAAATTTGGCTGAACGACACGGGTCGAAAGATCACTTGGCTTTCTGTTTGATGCCTTAAAGCGGGAGCTGCTAAGAAACCAGCAAGATGAAGCCTCATTTTAAAAAGTATCCAACCGAGAAATCCCACCCCGTCCCTTCAGGTCTCCCTCCAAAACACATGGCTACACTTGCTTCCCCATAGCTCTCGCCGGCCAGCTGAGAGATGTGTGTTCGCAGCTAGTTTGCCACGTTCACAGAGCTCTCTTCGCCTTTTTTTCAGTCTAATAAATACATGAATAAACAACTCTGTTAAACATCACGGTTGCATGAACGCGAGGAGCTCCTGGTGCGACGAGCGCAGCGTTTGGATGAGCTCATTAGAGGTCTGTGACAGCCACAGACACCTTATCCTGTCTCTTTCTTTCCTCAGAGTATTTGATTTAGTGATTGCACTGGGGATTTTAAGACATTTTCTCCAGATCTAACACAAGAAAAAGGCTTCAAAATAACTCACCAACTCTAGCTTTAATTTAGTTAATGTTCCTCCCTCTGCTCATCCAATAAAGCTTATCGATCGCGAAACAACAACATTTGATGCTTGGCCTCCCAAAATTGTCTCTGTGATGAGTGATTAACGTTGGTGTTTATTATCTCCCTGCTTGACTGAGTGATTCAGATCTCATTATGTGATTTTGTGTTTATTTTGTTTGTTATGAATATAATGTGCGCCTACCAAACAGTTGACAAATTGGGTGCGACACGTGGCTCAATTAAGCAAACAGCATTCAGTCGTGCTCTGTGGCGCGTATAAAAATGCTGAGCTGGACCGTTTGATCGTGATTTTGCATAAAGATGCCTACAGGAAAAGATGTAAGTGACTTTGAAAGAGTAAAGACTGTGTTTCAACAGGAAAAATGAGTGACTGAAGTGTGGATCTGCGTGGAAGACATCCGTAAATAGGGTCGAAAAGTCGTCAGCTCGCATTTGATGAAAAGGAAAAAGAAGGCGAGCAACTCTCCCTCAGAATGTCAGCGCAGGGCGAGATCAGACTGTGTCAGCAAGAACAGTCCATCGACAGTTACAAGAGAGGGATGTTATACGGTAGAAAGTCTGCAGTCTATAGAACTCTTATTACATAGATAAACACACTGAGAGAGTTCAGGCTTGAATGGTTGACCCCTACAAATGTGTTACTCCGTGGGGGGCTCTTTTTCTGGCATGGTTTGGGTCCACTCGTCCCCTTCGAGGGAAGTGTCAAATCACTACAAAGTTGTTCTGAGTGATTGCCCTGGTCCAGTAATAAGCCATTTCTGCCCTGATGGGTGTGGTTCTAATCAAGGATGACACTTTCCCCTCTTCATAAGGCACGAAGGGTCAGAGGGGTCAGAGGTTTGATGAGTATGAACATGATGTTTATATGCTACGACCTTCACAGTCACCACTTTTTTTGTTTGTTTTCCTTCAGTCTTGCAACCATCTGCATCTGTGTATCCGAATGTCATCCCTACTCACCCCAACCAATCAGGATGTACCACCAGAAGTACTTCCTCTGAGAGACGAAGGTCAGGGCCAGCAGGGTCTGCAGATACATGCCCTCCACCAGCAACCAGAAGTAATTTGCCAGGATGCTGAACTGGAAGAACGCCACGGCTGACTTGCACGCCGTCTGGAGGAGACACAGCAACCCAGAGTGATTTAGCACTGAACCAACACACACTGTTGAGGAAATACAGCAGGGAGGTCCCAATCACTCGCCAAGGACTCTAAGATGAGAGGTAGAATGTAGTTTTAATGTTTTAAGTTATTTCTGTACAGCAGCAAAGGCACTAATGATCTCCTGCAGTAATAATAACAGTTGCACATCCTTTGATATCCTTGGAAATGTCATTATTTCCTGCTCTCTCGACTCGGGATGAGCAACTTTTTTCACGAGCTAACAGTCTTGTTTTCACATCTGTGACGATGCATTATTTTTCGACACGTTTGTTTTGAAAATCAATCTCGTCGACTAAGCGAGTTTTCTCGAGAAATGATTCATCAGCTCACCACGTGTCTTCCCCTAGTTCACTCCTCTTTCCTGTCACTGTCCTTGCCTAACTCAATCACACAGCACATGTGCAAATCCGCTCTATGATGGGAACATTATCCACCAATTAGTTGTCTCACCGTGGAGACAGAGCAGTGGTCCAGGGTCTCATCAGCAAACAGCACAGTGTCCTTAATGAAAACGGCGCTGGCTCTCAGGACGAAGGAGGAGAACAGGTTGATGTGGATGTAGTTTCTGGTGCAGCGGAACTTCCTGAAAGACGTAAAAATAGACATAGCTCGATGTTGCAGACGCAATCATGTAAATAAGCAATGTCTCTCAACATTCATCAGTTTTATTGTTTGTGACATGTGACAAATATAACTTTAAAGTTTTAAACATATGTGCGAGTATCACATCAGGCATTAACGTAAAGTGACGTTGAACATCTATAAGGTAAAATTAGCTTTGCTATTTGTCATGAATTAGCTCGCAATACCTAATGGTAGCCTGCTTACGCTGTCGTAAATACAGATCTCAGGTCTGTGACAATCTGTCAGACGTAATATAGGTGCTGACTACAAACAAAACTCATTGTCATGTTAGTTTAAGGTAAAGTTACTTAATCCTGCTTTAGATAAACAATCACCTACTTATCCAGCAGAAACAGATTGACATGAGCATTGAGTTTTATTGTCACTGCTGGTTCTGGAAATGAATAAAAGTCAAAATTTTAGTTGTTTCAGCTGTGCCAGATTAGCTACAAGTTCATTTGGAGATGACACCAAAAGTACACTTAGAATCATTCAACTTCAGTAGACCCCAGTTGAACCAGGGCCGTGAGCTATGATGGATGTTAACTGCAGACAGTTTGGGTTTCAGTGTTAGTGTTTGGCTTCGTTTTCTCTCCCAAAAAATGCAACTAGCCTGAGGGTTTGTTTATATCCTGTCTGATTGAATGACTGCTCAGTGCTCGTTGCACTGGATGTCCCATTTTTAGAATAACTAATATTTAAAGATCTCATCAGTTGATTTAGTTATTGCATTATTTTCACTACCAAGAGAAGCAAAGGCCAGATCTCCATTATTCGGTAATGGGCTCTACCAAACCCTGCGGGGAAAGATCTTTGCAATGCTGGCTTTGTTCATCCCACACTTGTTTACTTTGGCGCTTTGTCGCTTAATGCAGAGCAGCTAGTGGCACATTCATCTTTTCATCCACTCTGAACTTGTTTGCTGAAAGTGCCTGCGTTGATGAGGAGGGCATGTGTGGGCAGGAAAATCAAAAATATGAGTCTTTAAAAGCTGCTTTAAACTTTTCACTTTAACTCTGTGTCACATTATGCAATAAATTAATAAGCTGTTCTGTCATTTCCTGTCATTAATTTGCCCAGCTGCAATTTGAAAAACTTTAAGTTTCCAGTGTTGTAATAAAATAAAAAGTATTAGTCACTAAACAGGCTCTTAGGCATTATGCTTCTTGCACAACTCATGCTTTATATGTAAATCCGCATTTCATAAGATGAGAAGAGGAGCAACAACAACCGCATGAATTTGCATGTGTAAGAGGATCCACGAGCCTCTCTGCATAACAACTGCTTCACAAGGCCTTCACTGATCTAATAGTCGGTCATAGGAAAATCTGGATATTTGTATCTGTGTCTGGCATACTTGTGTTTCGCTCATCACCACCATTTTATACACTCCAGTTTGGGCGCTTAACTCCATAAATTTTGGGTCAGTGAGCATTGCAGTTGTGGTCCCTTTTTATTGCCCTCTGTGTGTATCGAGGACAGTGTGTGCTGTCAGTGCTGCTTACCTGAAGGCTGTAAACACCACTATGGCTGTAATGAGGGAGATGAGTGAGGTGGCATAGCCCACAGTGTAAACCCGTCTGAACGTGGAGAGGTAACTCGTCTGGAGAGAGGGAGAAACAGATAGTGTGAATAAACTGTGATGCGTGTCAAAAATGTCTGAATGGGAAATTGCTTGAGGAGTGAAATGTTGCACTTTCATTGTTATCTATAAATAAAATGGAAATGAAAAGCTCAATCATTAATCGAGCTCAAAGGAGCTATCAATCAAGTCAATGCACTTTGATCGCAGCGGTATGGTTGGTTGATTTGACTGACATTTATCTGTGATCAAAGATGTTCTATTAGACACCACATTTTGTCGATGCCTGTCCAGTAGACTACATATTTGTGTTTATTTAACCTTTTTTGCCCAGTTTAAACCAATTGTTAGGAATATAATGACAAAGTAGTCAAATAAATGTAAAAAGTGAATAGTTTATTGCTTTGCATAAGGGTAGTAAGTAATCTTCTATCTATTACATTCCAACACTGGTTTTATCGACACATTCAGATTCATAGCCTGAAAAAATTTTTTTTTAATCGTGCCAGTTTTAAAGGGCAATATGTAAGAGTTTTAGTTCAATGTTCAAAATTGTATAAATTATATATTAAATTAAAATATTAAAATTATATATTATCATCAGAATGTGTAGAAATAGTAGTATTTACTCTATGATGTCTATGTCTTTTGTTGCAGAGATGTCTACTGAAGTACTGAAGATCAAAGCTAACGGTGTTATCTCCATGAGCATCCAGCCCGAACAGCTAGCTGCATGGCTAACTGAGCTAACTGATCTGTAAATGCTTACATATTGCACCCTTAATTGGCTTTACAGCATTGTATCAAACTAATTTGAGAACATTCCCTCACCTGGACTCACCAAATGTGCTGTAAACATGCAATGTTTTATGTATATTTGGGTTTATAGGGTGAGAACAGTCACCTATCTGGCAAGACTGTTCACTTATGTCGTAGCATTATTGGATAAGATCTTATGATAACAAACATGTAGCATTAGAACAGGGAAAACACCCATACACTTCTTATCAAGACACAAACCAGATCGAGGAACTACAGAATAGCAGGCAGAGTGCAGGTTGTCAGATTAGACTGACAATGTCTATTTGTTCTTCATGGCTTCGTCCCTCAACCTCAAAATCGGTGAGGATGTTAACGCTAAAAGTGTCCCTTCATCACTGTGTGCTGCCATCGTGGCTCCAATAGGTCTGAAGACAAGTGACGAGGAAGCAGAAACAATATGAGAATGCTTAACTGATTGGCACGATTACAACAGCATGGGTGTATACCTCAGTTTCAGGTTCGCTGTCGTCACTGAAAGCACAGGCCTCCTCGTAGGGTGGATACATTTCTGACCAGCCATCAACAGTGCAGTTCCTGTAAACAAAGCCTGAAGACAAGCACAAGTTGAAATTGGTCAAGTGTTTTGACCATTGTAAATATTTCCACAGCACATCATACAGTATTTGTATTTGTTTCAATCCTCAGTCCCTGTGTTAGATAATATAATAACCTCACATTCCTTACGGACCAATTAGCAATTATTCTGTTCTTTGCTCTTGGTTTACTACATTAAAACCCTTTGATACTCAGATTTTAACATCAGTAAGAGCCATATCTCCTAACATCCTGTAGCCACTGACATTACGCAACACCTCTGGGAAATCGCTTCTTAGAACCAAAACCAAGTAGCTCTTCTTACTGCTTCAAACTGCCTCATTATCAGGGATAAATGTTCTTGTGCAATAAGAAGTGGTATTAAGAAAGGCTGACCTATAAAATGTTTGCATATGCACCTGTGTATTAAAGGTCCCTTATTGTTGAAAGTGAGAGTTACTCTCTTCTTTTATCATGAAACACATTACGCAACTACTGTGAAAGTTTTGTCCACGGCACTGCCATGGTTAAAAATACTCCAGCAGAGCTGATGCGTGAACATGATGGGTGTATGGAGCCTGCTCAGGTCTGTGAGTGCTGACCAATCAGAGCAGACTGGGCTTTTTGGGGGGGGGCCTTAAAGAGACAGGCACTGAAACAGAGTGTTCAGAATGAGGGAGCTGCAGCAATGGAGAGTTTGAGAAAATGGTGTTTTTTGAATATTTGAGGCATGTGAACATTTTCTAGGAGTCACCCTAAATAAAAGAGTGAACCTGAAAATGAGCACAATTCATTTGGCTAATTTTCCAAATATGGACTGTGTACATTTCTCCATGTTTTGGGCAGTTTGATACTTGATAATAAAAAAAAGTAAATGTTTACTTGGAGACACCCAAAATAAAAGTATGAACTTAAAAAATAGCATATATGCATTATTGTGTACTGACACTACTAACTATTGTTATTTCTATGTTACTTTCTTATAATATAAAGTAAGGGTGTTGGAATTCAAAGGTTTCATGACAAGCGTGATATTATATAATGAAATCCTGTTAAAATTACAAATGGTCGCCTGGGTGCCTTTTCACTAGAATCTAAGTAATCACTCAACCTCTCTACACTCTTAGTTTTAAGAGCAATTTATCTGCTAAAAAAGAGACAAAACACAGTAAACAGAGTTAAAAGGCATTTTTTTGAACATTTCTATAAAAATTGTGATAATATCCTTATTTTGAATTTGTTTGGCCATGACAATCATGATTATGAATATCTGATATTGTGACAGCCCAACTATCAAGTATGTTCTTTTTCTACATTTCACACTGCAGCTACACTGTTAAGGGAAGTTGTCCATCTTGTGCTCTTGAATTTCAGCACATTTTGGCCGCTCCACTGACATTCCCCCTCCCGGACCATTTTGCTCCATTAATGCGTTCAGTCAGAAATCAATCGGTGCTTTCACACCCTTGTTCGAGTCACTGGCATTTCCTCCGGGTTAACATCCACTTGGAAACAGCAGGTGTGAGGAGACGGATGTCAGCTTGTGGGGTTGTACATGCTGCTGTGCGGGCATTAGCTGGACTGGTTGAACTAAGACGCACAGAAACGCAAACAGGAACTGATGCCGCCAGCCGCACAAACTCTGGTCTGTGTGAGTGATCTGCAATTCAGATCCTAATGAGACGTGATTCCCATCAAGGTAAAGAGGAAAGGACATTATTCCCTAATGATCCTGACCTTATCTCCCTTAATGATACCATCATAATGACGTTTCAACAAAGACAACAAAGCACAAACAGCCCGGCATTTGTTAATTTATATTGTGAGTCTTTAGACTGAAAGACAAATAAGTCTATATTTTAAAAATTAACAAGATGTCCTAGAAACACTGACACCGATGCAAACAATAAATAATTGATTAGAAAGGGACCTGTAACATAACAATTCACTAAACAGAACACTTTTTTAGAATTATTTGCGACTGAATAAATAACACCAATATCAAAATATGTGTGCTTAAAAAACTTTCACATTGTCTCAAAATATCTAAAAACCTTTTAGCTAAACAACACTTTCACTTTCAACCCATGACCACACTGTTCAAACTTCAGAATATGTCTCTCTTGGAGTCACCAGCACTATCTTTCAGGAAAAACAAATTAACAGCCCGAGAGGATGTCAGACTGTGACGTGTGTGCCCTGAAGATAAGATTTAACGTCATTTCTCCTGCCAGAAACTTCTCAGAGCATAATATAGATTCTCGCCAACAAACACGCATGAATAATTCATTCCGCGCTCCTTCATCAGAGTGACTTCCGCCCCGCATCAGCGCGGCAGATTATACAGTACAGATAAATATAGTTAGTAGTGGAGCATCGGTGCACCATGATAGAGAACGGGATTTTTAATTAATGAGGTATTCTTTCCTGTGTTTGACATGGAAACCAACCTTGATTGCTGGAGAAATGCTGGAAGACTTCAGAGCAGGATAAGTTGACCACCTGCCCGACTTCAGCTCTCTGCCAGCACCCGATGTTGTCCCACTCTGTTCTACATCCTGTAAGCACAAACAGACGGGGCAGCAGGGTCGGTTATTAAGTGTGTGAGAGGAAACGATGGAAAGCGTACTTGAGGTGGAAAAAGTCGGATACAGCAAAGCTGCATGACAAAGTTTTTTTTACCACTCTCTTGTTCACTGAGAAATGCTGCTAATTTTATAAGACCGGTTACATAATTTTTACACAAAGGTTTATGTGCACCCAGAAAAATAAGTGAGTTAAACGCTGCTTCAAGATGCAGCGTTACCTTTCAATGGGTTTGCACTAAGAGCTTCTGACACGCAGCACATTGTCAATTTGAATAAAAATCAAAAATATGGACGAAGGTGTTCACCCAGCTTCATTTGCCAGATGAACACTGTCAAAGATCAAAGTTTTAAAAAGTTAAATAAATACATTTCCATATCCATCCTCCACATTTCCACATTCTTCATATAGAAATGAATATTTCAAAAGACGGTCTTAAGAAGCAGGCGGACAATAGCATGAATTAACATGTGTATGATGATTCATAACCCGACAAAGACTGTAAAGGGACTCTACAGATCAAATAGTCCATCTGGATATTTTGATGTTGCCTTAGATTTGGAACGGAGAGTCATATCACAGCTCATCTCTACCAAATATCCTCTGAAGTCCTCTTCAAAATATAACCGGCTGACATCTGTGCGCCTTCAGGCTTTATTGAGGGTAATGTCACTTCCCCGAGCTGCATCCACGTGTCAGGAAACTTGATTTCGGCCACATTTCGTTGTCTAGAAGGAAAGGTTGTGATCACTTGTTATTCTGATGACCTTTTAGTTATTCAAGATATGTCTGTGTTTTTCTCTCGGCAGCCGAAGCCGTCCAACACAGCGACTAACGCAAGAATACGATCATAGTAATTTCCTGTTTGCACTTTTCTTGTGTTTTGGTTCTCTGAATTTGATTTGTGAAGTTCAAGCTTTCTGTCCGTCTCATCACATTAATATCAGTCTCCTTGCTCTGTCAGCTGAACTGAGGCTGTCACAGACAAGTTTTCTGAAATGTTGTTGTGTTGTCTGCAAATAGCTGTGTCTGTCTGTCAGAAGGTTCACCACTATGGTCCCTGATACAAGTAACTTGACAATTATTACATGGACTGAAAGACTGAGGAAGGCAGACAGAGAAGACCCGCTGGGCTGCCGCTGTGATGAGGGAGCTGCAGAGACAGAAATACACTTTCCAGTGTCAAAATATATCAAAGAGGAATTCTTTCCAAAATTTGACCAAAGAGTCTCGCACAAAAGGGAGAAAAGATGTGGAGGGTTGGCTTCATACAGTGTAAAACCTGACAAGGTTATCTAACTTGAAAACACATAATCCGATTACCTCAGAATTACCAAATAATTGGACTGATAATTCTTAAGTTGTTAAAGCATTTCAGCTCATACAACTTTAAATCTAAGTTTCATAGTTTGCTTTACTTATTAGTTTAAAGTAATTCTGAGGTAATCGGTTTGCAGACTTTGTGAAGGGATGTCAACTTTTATCATTTACAGTCTTTGTCACTTCCTGCCACAGCTACAACCAGTAGATAAACATTTGGAAATGCACTAGCACCATTTTCTTCTTGCTGTCACCAGCTTATTTTAATTGGTTTATTTGTTTGTTTTTTTCATGCTGTTCTGTGTAGACCAGCCTTTCTCACAGTGGGTCCGTGTGAGTATTTGGCAATTCTAATATCCTGATTTTATTCCCTCCTTGTCTTAATTGTAATTTTGCTTTTGCAACTTATGTCAAATGTCATGCCAATAAAGCCAATTCATTTAAAACTACTTCATGTACATGTTTATGTATATATGCCCTCATAATGTATAATATCCCATCAGCCTCAGCTTGTGTTGAGTGCTATGATAGCATGTTAAATTATGCTGAACTAAGATGTTTTGTATGGTAAACATTGTACCTCCTGGGGTAGTGTGAATAAGGAAGGAGGTAGGCAGGCGCCTCAGCAGACATCTTGACCTTCGACTGGCCCCATTTTATTTACAGTGTTCTCCATTACACGTGTAACTTGGGCAAATCCTGAGTCCGCCACTGTCAGGCTGGAATATTTTCTGCTTATAATGTGGAGCAGCTTGTTTATGCATTCAGGTAAGCAGCTTAAAAAGACTGTTCCCTTTATTAAAGTATAGCAGCATTACTGCGTGCCTGTGAATGCATCAAAATATCAAAGGAACAGCAGATTCGGTTCTATTTATGAATCAGTCAAGGGCTTCTCAGTGTTGCTGATAGGCTCTATGAATTAAAAAAAAAAAAACGTCCTGTTCCCCAGCAAAAGAATGATGAGTTTCTCACAGCATCACACGCTTCCTTTTCTTAAACTGTATGTATTGAAAAAGTAATTGAAACATTGCGCCACACATTCACTGACACGGATTCACCAAGACAAACTACAGTACATACAGGTGACCTGATTACCTACTCAGACAACTTCCTCTCATGTAACCAGAGAGGATATTTCTATTAATCCATGCCTAATAAATCTAAACCAGCAGACAGGTCTTATCCACACTCCAGCAGAGCTGGACGTGCCTTGTCTTGTGTCTGTAAATGGATTGCGGTAAAAGCTTTTGTTTCATGTCACACACACCAGGTTTTTTCCATCTATTGTCCAGACTGCAGAAGAATCTGAGGTTATTAACCAGTATATAATGTACTTTGGTCTCAGGAGGCAAAGTGACAGTTTTGACAGGGAAATGAACGGACAGAGTGCGTTAGTCCACTCAGATATATATTAATCATTGTGATAAGTCTGGTGTGTGGTGCTGAAAGTATCTGCAGCCAGCTCAATCTACAGCAGGGAGACGTTAACAGCAGTGAGGAGTCTATTTTCTAAAAGAGTTTTTCATGTCTCCCCAAGGCTGAAGTGAGACCAAAACAAGTGTCAAATACATTTTTATCAGGAAATCTCTTCTCTTAAAAAGTATAAATTCTCCAGACACTATAAGATTTCGAGGATCATGAATCCAGGAGTGGTTTCTGACTAAAGCATAAACACAACCGATGCGTCAAACTAGGACTCTTCAGTCTGCAGGATGACTGTGGAGCACTTTTCGTGCCACGGTGGAGTCATTTAATCCATTGTGTTTATTCATCCATAAATTTAACATTTTGTTAATTGGAATGGGTCCCAAATTAAACTTGAATGTTATCAAAACACAGGGGACATAAATTAACCAATAATGTCACTTAGTATAATATTCAAACCCTTTTTATGTAAATTTGATTAAGATGCTGTGACTCATCTACTTGAAGGTAACTTGGCTGTCACAATGTAATAAGAGTAGAGTCTGCAGCCATAGTTGAAGGTCTGTGCAGCACACTGTTAATAAAAACAAGCAGATGCATACTAATTAAAAATGTATTTTTGGTCTTCAGCAGTGGTGGTGACGTAACAAAGGATGGCATCACAATAAAGGAGTTTGACAGCCTACTAGATGAGAAGGTTTTTTTGAATGTTGAGCGCAAGAAAGTGGCAGTATTACGTGTGTGAGGATGGTGCAAGTTAAGTCACATTTGAGTTATTATGACATCATATACTATGAAATGTTGAGTGAGCCAAGATGTGAAAATGAGCGGAAGAGATCTGAGAAATAGAGTTTGTATTTTTAAAGCCAGGCTAGCGGCATGGCATCGGATAGCAATGTTGTTCTTTAAGTTGTTCCACCATTGTGATCCAGGTTGAAACATCTCTACAGCTATTAGACTGCTGTCTAATAGACATTGGACAGACATTCATAGTCCCCAGAGAGTAAATCAAGCTGACTGTTGTGATCTCCTGATTATCAAAAACCCATTAGCTCAGTACATGTACAGAGGCTTTGCCCTGACTTTGTGTTCACCCCTGTGAAGTAGTCCTATCAATAAAGCCATATAGAGTCCCCACACCCAAAAAAATAAATTCATTTATTTTTACTTGCAAAACTAATGCCATCCTTTTACCTCTATTGTACTCTGTTAGCAAATTAGCAAATGCTAAAGTAAGACAGTGGAAACAGTAAACGGTGTGAACATGTTGGCATGCTGCTGTTAGCAAGTAGCTGAAAGCAACCATGTACAGTCAGACAGGTTTGAAGGCAACTGCTCACAGACCAAACTATTAAACTAGACTGCAGGATGTCTCTTCTGGGAACCACAAATGTCTGCACAACATGTTGTGTTAATCCATCTCATCTGCTCCTTGTCTCACAGTTTTGTATCAATAACTAGTTTTTACTTTTAGTGAAACAATCTTCGACGCAATGGCACCAGGAAACTCTCCCTTGTTTATTATACGCAAATAAATCATAATCATTCAATTTCATTTCACTCCATTATTTTAAGATCATTTCCTGGATGACTGAAAGGTTTGTAATGTGTTGTTCTGATGAAGGCAGATCACCAAAGCTGGTGCCGGGGTACATCCTCTGGGAACCATGAATGGTTGTTTAATGTTGATCTTGTAGTTGATTGATGATTTTTAGTCTGGACCAGTAGTAGTAGTAGAAAAACAGACTGACATTGCCATCCTTAGTGCTTTACTGCTAGCTTAACTAAAATCAAGAACACGTTACTGTCGGAAGACAAGTCTGACAGTAATAAATGCTTTATTATTCAAATGTATGCAACCTCATGTTGGGCCTTTTCTTGGAGTGTCTGCACTCCAGGTAATATGAGAGCAGCAATCTGTTACCTTTGTCATTCACACAAAGCCAGTGTATCCAATCCATTATCCACTCCTACGCCTGAATTTCCCCGTATCTCACAAAACCAACCACTCGCATCCGATGAGGAAGTTGGGTGCAAATGAAGTCACCTCCAACCAAACGATAGTGGGGCAACGGTGTGCAATTATTCACGGACGACCTGTGAAATGATTCACGTCAGCGTCTTCCCTATACTGCTGTCAGTGTGACTCAGACTGATATTCCTGAAGCTGAGGATCCAGGAGGGGCAGAGGGATTGTGTTGAAACACTCTCAGATCTCAGGTCTGTCACAGTTTGCTCAGCGAGTTGTTGTCCCAGGGTTGGTGCTATGAACTGTGCAGCTTTCAGACTCTGTTAAGTCTCATAGTTTTCAAAACAATGCCTTATTCATAGGATTCTTTATTATTCATTCTTGTTTGGATTTGTTAGGGTGATTGCCGCCACAGCACGTTTACTTTACTGCTACGTACATTTCATGTATCAGTGAGTAAATAACTCTCTGCAGGTTTTTTCAAAATGTATGTTAAAAGACTTCCAGTGCACATATCCTCTTATGCTACCAAGACGGTTTATATTCAAATGTAAAAGCAGTCCCATAGGCATCAATTTTATTTATATCTCTGCCATTGTTACAGAGCAAACTCCATGCATATGTCAAAATGTAAAATATAATGCATCAAGCCTGTGGTTCAATCCAACTGTGTTCATAGCAAAGTGTCTCTTTACATTACAAACTCTATTAATAGTTTGTAAGGTCATGTTTTAAAGTCTTTGGTCATGTTTGCCACTTTCTTCCCTCACTGTTTTTGCCCAGAAGTAACAGCAGCAGGCGACTAAATGAAACACACGCTTAAGTTAGGGGTTTTTCTTGGTTTGAAGATTGTTGGAAACATTCGGGATAATGTAAGTACATGACTCAACAAATTATGCAACAAGGGTAGAATCCTTTTCAGACATTTCAAAGGGAGAAATGTTGCATATTGTATCCTTAAAGTTTAAAGGGGCACTTGAGATCTTCTTTATTATTTTATTTTATCGTCTACTTTACTATTTTATTTATATCTTTATCTCTTGTTTCCAGTCATGCTATATTTCTATTCTAATTTGCACGGAGCATCTGGAACAAAAACAATTTCCCCCCGGGGATTAATAAAGTATTCTGATTCTGATTCTGATTCTGATGTAGTTCTGGGGAGGAAATTCTGATCAGAAGAAAAAGATATTAACAAAACTAAATAGATAAACTCTTCGCACTCATAGCTGAATAAACTAAATAAACAAACTGACCTTAAAGGACAATACAATTCTTGTACTGTTTATACTTTATTTATACGTGGTGGACCCTGCCACCTTTCTCGGTTCAAACTGTGTTCTGAGAACCTTATTTTCCTCTCAGAACAGCTTGTTTATTCAATTATGGAAAAAATGTATATTTCTGTGTTTGTATTATAACCTCAATGATACTGAGGTTGAATTTCTTCTCCAAAACTACATAGTGCTTCTTTAGTGTAGAAAATTCAGCGGAGACATTCAGGTAAGTTTGCTATTATGATGGGTAAAATCTTCCAAAGATGTATGTCAATCATTATCATCAGCTCATCAATTTGCACGGAAATTACATACATTTTTCTTCGGGAGGTTCTTCTTTAAATGTTGCTTTTATTTGTCTTTTCTATGTTTTTGTTTTTAATGTTTGCGTCCGTTTATTATTTGGCTGTTGAGAAACATATTGTTTTGTTTTCTGTTTTACTATTTAACGTGGTATATGTATGAAGCTATTACTGTCAGTAGTCGTACCACTAATTTGCTGTTATCGGACCCACTCCCTCATTTAATTTCTGAGTTTTGGCTTGATTATTCAAGCGGTGCTAATCGGCTGTAGACTCTGCCCGGGGGGGGGCAACTCGGCTTCAGTCGGCACAAGCAAAACACATTGTTCTAGTTTGTTCTCGAAAAACCACCCAGATGTCTTATCAGAACAGATCTCAGACAAGAAATTGTTTGTTTGGGAGAGTTAGAGGAGTGTGAAATTAAAGTATGAAATATTGATATCAGGGGAACACAAAAGTCATTTTAGTAAAGACAAACTGGTGTTCTGGAAAAGCTTGTACCCAATTTTGAACGAAGCTATTCAGACATGTTCTAGAGGCAGAAGACCATAAATAATGACTGCTTTACATTTAAGTCTCGGTTTCTGCTCACTGGTACACTACAGGACATTTAACCTGAACTGCAAACTGTGCTTTTCCTGCTATCAAAAGCAAAAACATCAGCTGTGGAAAAAGGTGGATTTGTGTCATCTTTAGAAGTCTTGGTGTGGCCGCGTCCGCACTAAGACCCTACAAATATAAGGAAGATTTCCTCCTTGTTGTGGGCTTCCATCCACACTAAGCCGCAATTAATCACTTTCAACAAACAATGCATCTGAGACTGTCTCCTGTCAAGTGCGTCTTGTTGGAAGAAAATCCATTGTGAATAAGATGATCATGCCTGGCAGCGAAGTACAGGCCTGTAAATAAAGGACGCTTGCAGTTAACTATCTGCTGGGGTTTAGCTTACGAGGAGGTACAGTTTCTTTACTCAGGGGCTCCGTAGCTGCGCTGAGGTAGTTGGTATCAGGGATTAACAGCTTTTACTCTCAAATATCGAGGGGTTTCTTATTCCACTGTGGTTAATGCCAAAATTAAAAAAAAATTAAAAATTAAATTTTGGTTAGAGGGGAATCTTCTTAAGCATGTTGCATGTAGGAGGATCATCTTCAGGTTTACACACATCCGTTTAATCCTGATGGAATCCTAATAGGAAAACAGAAGCATCTACTCAACGGAAGGAACCGCTTCCAAATACTATTTCAATTTTTACGGCGGAGATTTTGACACATTTACGGTCTCTTCGGTGGGTGGAGGAGAGAGTTGTCGCACACTGACATGAAGGGACGCGCTGACAGAACGTGGGCTTGTATAGATAATGAATGTGGGGGTTTTGAAGTCAACGTCTGTGTGTGTTGCCTTTAATTTTAAGGACAAAGCTGGTACTTTTGGATAAATGTCTCCCAGTGTGGTGCTCAACACAAGCAATATTACAAAGTGCATCACGAGGACAGTTTCGCTCCATCTCACGTTGATGGTGGATGGCAGCAAAATGCCGATTTAACAACTACTCTGGCAGAAATGAAATCCAACATGATGATCATGATGATTTAGCTTATCAATAATGTTGGTCTGTTGATCAGTCGGTTGGTCGGTCCAACACATTCTTCAAGATTGTTGCTACAATTGGATGGATTTTTGTGAAATTTGCAGCACACAAGAGGATGAATTGCATATAACTTTTTATCCATCGCTCATTATAACTTGTGCTTTACTTCAATTAACGACAAAACCCCCTCAAACCAAGTGACATTCCCATCAGCCTCGACTGCATTTTATGGTATTCCGCCAATGTTAGCTTGCCAACATGCTAAACTAATGTGGTGAACATGGTAAAGAATAAAACATCCTGCAGGCACCAGTATACTCCATCGGAAGAGCTTGATGGATGGTTGGACAGCTTTGAAAAACCCTCCTTCTCACACCTTTCCAAAGTTTACGGTTACATTTCTGTAAATTACAAAAAAATCGACAATTAAATATTCAGAGACAGTTGCAAAAACACAAATCCTTCTGCTACTACAGCACCACGGACAGCTGCATGGATTCATCGCAGCACAGTTAGGCTACATTCAGACGCCGCAGGGTGGAATGGGTGCAGGAGTGTCATCTGTTGTTAGCCCCCCACTGATAGGTGTGCTGATAGGAGAAGCTGCTACGTTGTTATGCTACATGCTGGTCCTAGTAGTGTTCATTTGTCCACATCGACGGATTAAAAATAACAGTAAACAACCAGGACGCAAGGCGGATCCTTACTGAGTGTTTTAAAATTACTTCTAAAACACTTTTGACTTCAGACATCTTCCTAGAAAACGACTTCTTCTCTTGTATAACCAGACCCGTAGCGTTGTCATTGTGTACACATGTTAGTGTGCTGATGTTAGCAGCCTCTCAGAGCTGCCAGTGCAGTTTCAGGCTTCACGTCTTGTTTCCTGTTTTTGTGTTTTGCTCTGAAAATGCTACCTTCCACTTTTTGGTACCAGCCAGGTCCTTTGCACTGTAGCTGAGCCTGAGTTTCTATCTAGGTTGTTTTCATCAAGATGTTAGTTGGACTGCTCTTACAGATCAGTTTACTTCAAAGTGCGAATGAAAGTCAAGCAGTGGAATAATATTCCAATGAGAGAGTTCCCACTCCAAGATGTAAAAATTCAGATCTCTGGATTTGAGTCATACAGACACAGAGTGATGTGACAACTGTGATGCGCTGATTATGAAAGGATTTCATTTTTAGCCCCGAGTTTAGAGTCACTACAGAAAGAGGCACAATCATATGATCCACATTATGTTAAAAGAAACATTTGTCCCCATTCATCCATGTCACAAAAGCCACTCCACAATTATGGAAACTTATACTGTTCACTGGGACAGACATCTTTGTGTTCGGGCTTAATCACAGGGGGGAATTTAAACTACCATGTGGAGAAAACCATTATTTTATGATTCCTGTCTGTCATTTCAAGAGATTGATGATTAATTTCAAACATTTTCTTTTAGATGAATTAAAAGTTTTTGTCACCCGCTGAGCAATTCTCTATTCTTAGGCTCTACAGGAGGTTGTACACTTAGCCAGCTGAATTTTCACCTCACTTAGAATTAATGATATCATTTGAGATTATTTTGGACGCCGTTTTATTTTTTAACAGAAAGAATATGTTGTTGTAAACTCTTTCTTTACTAAGAAAGATAAAGTGCATGAGGAGAATCTGCTTTGTAGAAACTACCTACATACAAAAACACCTGTTCAGCTTAGTAAAAGCCATAAAAACTTTCAGAATCAAATTTCTAAACATATTCCACAATTTAATCACTGATAAATTGATTAATCAGCTCTTATTCACACAAGAGCAGAAACAGTCAATTAATCAATTCATCAATCAAAGACGGTTGATCAGCACAGTAATACTATAGTGTAAGAAGCAGTATCAAAACATGTAATAAATTGTTTATAATGCATTATAATGCAATTGAACATGGATATAGGGTATTTTTTGTTTGTTTGTTTTTGCAGTTGTCAACACCTTTAACTCGTCCTGTGACACTTTAATAATCGGATGCTGATATATAAATAAGGATAATGAATGATGATGTAAGTCAGTTGTAATAATATGTCGTCACAGGAGAAGTGATAAATGTAAAAAGAAATGAACATTGAACATTGATAAACACAGAAAATATCCATATATCAGCTTACAACTGCATTATAATGTGTTATACACTATTTTAGAAATGTATATGTACTTCTAACAAATGATACGTCAAAGTGTTTTGCATGTAGTAAAGTATAAGTCTGACCATGAGCATCAATTGAAATACTGGATCAGTTAGTTGTTTAACTTACATATACTGTACATATAATCTGCTCTGTGAAGCTATACTTTCATAAGCAAATTATAATTTTTTTCATCCAGCAGTTGTCCTAATGTGCAAAAGAATAAATGAAAACACACA
The DNA here is from genome assembly GCA_903131615.1 of Diplodus sargus. NCBI lineage: Eukaryota > Metazoa > Chordata > Actinopteri > Spariformes > Sparidae > Diplodus > Diplodus sargus. Next base: position 12,429,592 of record CAEMYA010000024.1, read on the forward strand.
CTTGTGTCGCAGGAAATACAAAACATTTTAAACAAGATTAAGAGTCTACAGCCATGCTGCACCTGAGGCTGTGAGGCTGCACACAGTGACGCGCTCTGGGGCAAAATGCTATTGGGAGCGAGCGAACAGGCTTACAATGACAATGTCACCATGCTGCTGATCAGCAGGTATAAAGCAATGTTTACCGTGATCCTCACCTTCGTCAGCATGCTAATGTTCGCTTATTATCACTGAACACAAAGTGTTGGAGGGATTAACCCACTGGGCACCATGAACACCTGTACCAATCCATCCAACAGTTGTGGAGTTGTGTTAGTTTGAACCAAATTGGCGGAATCACCAGTCAAAAAATAAACGCTTTCATATGCTTGGCTGAAAATGCCAAATATTTGCTATCCCAGGCTCTCAAACGAGAGGGTTTTTTGCCTTTCTCCATTTTATATTATTTTAACTGGATATCTTTGGATTTGGGATTGTTGTTTAGACAAAACTGGCAGTGTGAAGATGTCACCTAGGCCCCTCAGAACTCCTGACAGGCACTTTGTCACTATATAGTTACAAACTAAACTATTAAGCAACAAAATTCTCAACAGTAGCTAGCCGGTTTTTTGCCTCCAGCCAAACATTTCACAGCATCCTATGACGTCTACACGGGCCAATTACCTCCAGGCGTCAGTCACTGACGACACTGATGATCATCTCACAAAGGTGAGACTTCAACTCTGCATGACTCTCCACCTCGGCACGATTACAAATCACCTGCATGGTTGGAAGCACGCTGATGGACGCGCCAACACACCTCCTGCGACAGTGAAATCCATCAGCCGACTTTCATCTGCGTAATGAGCAGCGGATAACAACAATACCTGAGTGTTGTGTCGCTCCCGTGTTCAGAGTCATTGGGGGTAATTAAGATCAAATTAGTCTGAAAATGGTAAAGTTCATCACTGCCACGAAGGGGGGGTGTTGTCAAAATGATGTTATTCTGGGGCCATTTCTGATGACGTGGAGAAGAGCTCGGCCTATGTGACGCAGCGCATTACGGTGACATGCAGGGCGGCCCTCTGGGAGACGCCAGGTTCATTAGTATATAATGAAGTCAACGAGTCAGATTGGAAGGACAAGCAGGTGAACCCTCACCAGGGGGAAGCGCAGGTGTCAGAGTGGGTATTAGATCAGTGTGATGAAGCCTACATGGTGTAATAACACTCGGTCCGCACTCATAACAGATTTCAAGCCACTCTCTGCCCTCTCAGTCTTTTCAAAATAAGATGAGAAGATAATGATTGCACGAGCTGAAGTGGAATGTGGGAAATTAAACAGTTCTGAATTCACTCTTTCACCTTAAGTGTAAGGGTCAGAAAGTCACATGAGGGGCAGTTCTCTCTGCCTGGGGTGTTTACAGGAAAGTCGATAGGATGACATTTTCTGTCTCAAAGGGTCACAGTCTTGGGAAAGGCATGATCGACACAAACATCAGGGGGTCGTTGTTTTGGGAAGAAATGATTAACAACTGTCGTTAAAGTGTGTAACCCCTATTCTGTTGTATTAATGTCGGAAACATTCGGAAGACTGGAGAGAGAACATTTCAGGTCTTCTCTCCACGGCGCATGTATTAAGATCTCATTCATCACGCTGAGTCTAAGACTCTTCGGAGAATTAGCAGCCCTGTACCTCAACAAGGACAATTTTCCCTAACAGGAATTAAAGGGGTGTCGCACCGCTGTTCTGCTGCTGGGAGTGAAATTACTGCATCTTTAACCCATCGACTGACACAAGCAGCAGCAATATTCAGGTTGCTGAATCAGTATTCAGGTCTACTGGCAACAGACAACTTTGTTTTTGCTGATCTTATCATTCTGAAGTTAATGCTGATTGCGCAGTGTGATGTCTGTAGACCGTCCACATAAAGATTGTTTTATCTACAAACCTCGCTTTCACAGTAGTGTTTGGCCTTCAGAGCTCGATATTTACCAGACTAATAAACGTCACATTATGTCCGTCACTGCGCAACCAAAACAGGAAGTTGTTTTCCTCGACTATCCCCAGGTAACGGTGGAACAACTGGAATAACTGTGAGAATTAGACTGGAAAAAGAAGGACGCCCACTTCAGCGGGAAAGCGCTCCAGTGTTGTCTTAAAGTCTGTTCCTACGCTGGTACGTGTTCCCCTTTTCCACCGGGACTAGAAAACGGAATTCCTTCCACTAGATCTCACAAAACCTGTCTTTTCATCGCGCAGATATCAGGTTTTGTTCCGCTGCTATTTCTATTAAAGGCAGTTAACCTTTCACCACCCACTGATCCACCTCCAGCTGACTGCCACTGTTTCTATAACTTTCCTTAGTTACATGAATATCGACACCGAATACGCTGCATATATCTAAAGATCTAGACTTCTGTTGTTGGTCATCGTGGTCATTTAAAAGGGCTGAAATTAAGTTGCTCTTTCTTGAAAATTAATCTGCAACTACTGTGATTTCCGGTTCATCTTTTTGGACATTTATCTGGCAAAAATGTCAAACGCTCTGCAGTTCCAGCTTCTGAAACGTAAGAATTTGCTGCTTTTCTTTGACAGGCTTGATAGTTAAAGGTCCTATTTGTAAGAAACATTTAGTTTTGAGGGGTGACACAATAACCACATAGTGTCATTATTCAACTTGCCTTACAAGTAGCACCTTTAAGTGGATATCTGGCGAGTCTGAACTATTGTGGAGACGAAACAAAGCGATTCGAAGGCGTGGACTTGGGCTCTGAGACAATTTGCCTGACATATTTTCTCTGTATTGTGACACTTTATAACAAATCGACTTATTAGTAATACATACAAACACTTAGACATCTGAAACCTAGGAACTATGGCATTTGGTGTGACTCTAAATTAAACAATTGTAATTTAAGCACGTTCTACAAAGTCGAAGACAAACAATGCGACCGTATTCACCTAATGTCTAGCGTGTGTGTGTGTGTGTGTGTGTGCGCGCGCGCGCGCGCGTTCTTGCATGCGCTCGTGTGCGTGTGCGCTGGGCTACAAAAGCATGCCACAGAGGACGACCTAACATCTAAAGAGGCAAATAAACCTCTCCAAAAGATCCCACATGAAGTTCATCCTGATTGATTTCTGCCTTTCTGTTTCTTTCACTCCTTTTTTACCATTTTTTTTTTCTTTAGTTGAGCCCACATTCCTGTCTATTAAAAAACCTCTCGCAGTGCGCCTCCCAGAAACACAAAGCAGCAGCAGATACAGCACATGTATCTGAACGCACCGCTGTGGTCGCTCTGGTTCTGCGCCTCGCTCCTCCTCGTCTGGCTGCAGACCTCCCGAGCCCTCAGGTGCTGGGAGATGATGGCGCAGTCCGGGTGAATCGCTTTGACCTGTGAACACGAGGGGAACTTTAGTTATCTACAAGGGAAGCAGACACGGGGGCGCGCAAACAATCCGACGCTGGCGGCTGGCTGCTCGGAGGACGCACATCAGACATGAGCGGACACACCTCTTTGCATAGATCGCTTCTTTTTTTTCTTTCTTTCTTTTTGTGCGTCGACGAGGAGTCCACTTCTGTTATGAAATCCTCTCCGATTTTAGAAAAGTGTCTCCTACTCATTTTTAATCTATCTGTTAATTAAAACTCACTGGGTTGAGATTTTGCCCTCAGAATAACATTCATGTCAGACAATTAAAGTCATTTCTTTCCCCCTCATGCTCAAACCCTGCAGACTATATAAGACACCATCTGCACCGGTCACACATCGTCTTTTTTTTCTCCTTCTTCTTTTTTAATTTTTTTATTTCTTACCCTCCCTGCTGATTTTGTCATTCACACAGGTCGCGAGCCTTGATAACCGCTAATTAACGCCGGCAGCTTAATGAGAACATTTGCTTCCCAAGTGCAGCGTTTGCTCCGAGGGGCCAGAGGAGGACAGAGTATAATAACGGTATTAGCATTGCAATAAAAATGTCATTAGGCTGTAATTAAGTCAAACACTTCCCAATTAGGGGGTTTATTCGCGTGTAAAACGCTGCAGCAGAAGGGTCAACTTCAGCTGCACTTTGAGCTGCTTTGAATCAGTTGGTCGAGGAAAAACCCGAGAGGAAGACTACATGATAAAAAAATAACAATAAAACAAAATATGGAATGAAAAAAAAAA
>CAEMYA010000024.1:12434435-12463062 GCA_903131615.1 Diplodus sargus
AGTTGGTCGAGGAAAAACCCGAGAGGAAGACTACATGATTAAAAAAAAAACAATAAAACAAAATATGGAATGAAAAAAAAACACTCACTTTGTGCCACAGATGAAGATAAAGGATGAGGAGAACGAATTTCTCCTGTCCTCCTTTGCGACACATTTCCATCCGCTTATCTGTCCTCTTCGCTGTATCCTTCATCGACGGGTGACGGTGGCGGTGATGGTGCGCGCAAAATCCAGGTTATTTTGTTCCTCCGCGCCTCTTTGACACTCACTTCTCCTCTACTGCCTCGGCATGAAAATGTCAACCTGAAAATAGATGAATCCTGGCGCTCCCTGAGAGCTGCAAACTTGAAGAAGAAGAGCTGCTGTCGCACATCTGCTTTCTCTCCCTCCCTCTCTCTCTGTCTCTCTCTCTCTCTGTCTCTCCCTCTCTCACACACACACGCACGCGCGCACACACACAGCGTAAAATCAGGTGAATGGATGTCTCCATTGAGTGTGACGACAATGGGGACGCGTGACAAACAGCCAATGGCCCAATTTCGAGTCACAAAATGTGAGCATATGTGTCTCCAAAAAAAACCCCTTCTACTGCCTGATGTGCCACCGGTTCAACATTTAACACAACATGTGTGCATCAGTGACAACATTTTAGGGTTGAAGCAGGAGTAACATCTTGAGTAACTGGTCCGGCTCAGCACATCCTCCCAACTCCTGTTTACTAGGGGACACATCCCAAATACCAAAAATATCAAAAAAGTGATGCGTGATCGCCTCGACCATTTTTTTTTTTGTGCTATAAAAAAAACTGGCCAAACTGAAAATTCAATACAAATTGAAATAACAAAAAGTATTTTTACAAAGCATCTGTCACTCATAATCACCAGTGGGAAGAGCTTGTTCAAATACTGTTCCTATTTCCGTGCGCTTCCACGTTTGACTTCGCCCGCAACACATTTTCAAAGGCTCGCTTTTTACTCAAACGCGTTTGTCTGCGAACTGCTTTGTGCGTCAAGCCGCAAAAGTTCCCGCCTCCGGACATGTTTTCAAAAGTTTGATTATTTCTTGCTTAAAATCCATGAAATTACATCTGCTCCATCTCCCTAATTTAATTATCCTGAAGCTAGGATTATGCAAATGTGTGTCATTTCGAAACTACATCACCGGTCCATCAGAGGCTGTTCAGGCCCGGCATCAACATGCGTCCAGAGCGATCCCAACGCAAGCTTTATGTACAGGTCACATCCAGGACACGGGATCAGTCAGACCACACTCTTTTAGTCGTGTGTCCTGATCCACATTGAAGGGCCGTCGACTCAACTGATGTCCCCCGCCAAACAGCAAGCAGAATGGATTACTGTCTGATTTCCATGTGGTTCACTGAAATGCAAATTGCAGTTGTTGTTCTCTTGTTTGCGAACACACATGCCGTTTCAACTAAGTATTGATCTTCTAACTGCAGCATCATAGAGTCCCTAACAAAAGCCAGATTTTCAGAGTGGGTGCATCAAGAGAAAACCTAATCAACTTTGCGAAACAGCTGCAACAAATGTAAATTAGTACACTGTTGGATTCCTTGTTTGTCGTGGCATTGCTGTACCAGCACGTCTGCTGCTGTGTCTAAAGTGCATCTATTCTGCTAACATTTAGCAGCCGCTTGAACTCACTGTTTATATGATTTCACATTTACAGTTAATATTTGAAGTGAGACAACATTTTATTGAGAGTAAATAGGGCCTATGTCATATTTCAAAAATAGCATTAAGCGTTAAGCAGTTTCACCAATATAGGCTACTACTTTGACGCCCGTGGAGAATGTCCCCAGGCTTCCTTTAAATAATCATCAGTTCTTCTGGGTTGTTGAGTTATGACAAACTGTAAACTAACATTCAAAAAAGAAAATTAGCCGTACTACTTCCCTTTCTTTTCTTAGGTGATAGTCAATTTTAGGTTTGAAACTCTGAAAAAAACAATGCATGATGTCACTCTGTGCTCAGTGACATCAGTCAAAATAGCCTCATGCACTTCATATAGAGAGACCTTGTGTCAAAATCTAGTTTCAGGAGCTTGACTATTTCACATTGTGTTGTTTATTCATGACACCACAAACTGTCACACATTAAGTTTTATCCTACCATGAAAGCACTGACTGCACGAAACTTTGATAGGAAAAGATGCCAAACCGCAAATTATTTTTGATAAGTCAAACTTCAGGTTAATTGTAATTTGGTTTGGCAAGATTTCCCTGATAGGATATCATCCTTAAGGTTGGTCCGGCTTTATTACAATCTGGCCTGTGATTGCTTTACATGATGAAAGATCAACAAAAAGAAGTAAAATATCTGAAGCTTGATGAGTATTTGCTTAAAGGTTTAACTCGTGATTTCGTTCTTAATATTTGTGGTGTCCCGGGGTCAAAATACAAATTCTAAACCATAATGATCCGAGGTGTTATGCCATATTCCTACTTTGATTTATGTTTAATCAAATTAGCACAGCAAACCTACATGGCTGTACAGTTCCAGCATGCTGCTCATTTGGCCCAATGGAACTATTGTACGAGCTGGAACAACGTGGTGGAAAAGTCCTCTGAATAAGAAGTTGAATGAAAGAAAATATTACATTTTCGAAGCGAAATCATAGAGCCAAACAAAGAGCAAAGTCAAATGGGGCGAATCCCTCACATCCATCTATTTCAAAAGTCAGTCATTCAATAATAACCATAAAGACTAAAGGATAAGTGAGGCAGCACTGTAGGGATTCAGATGATGCTTCTGAAATAGAAATAGGAATGTTTTTGTATTATTCTTTCAGTGTGTGAAGGGTTGATTGTAATGAGAAAACAACTGTCAATATTCGAATGCTAATCACTTGTCAACCTTACAATTATCTTCTTTAATGACATTCATTATGAACCGGCTGCCAGACACAGCGGAAGAAGTATTCAAAAGTACCTCCAGCACCCAAATATCCACTTACTTCTACCACAGACTATATTTCTACAGTTTAACAGCGCAGTGTCTATCATGCACTGCACATAATGTATATATATGCATAAAAGCTTAATACACATAATCCATCCGCCTTTTGTATGCACATATTCATGCTATCAGATGAATATTTCATTTGTGGTGGTTGAAGTGCATCATATTCTTTAACATCATCATACATTTGTAGCATGTTTTCTGAGAACCACTCATCTCTCATGGTCTGTTTTCTTCTTCATGGCAATGCATATCCAGTTAATCCAATTGGAAGTTTATATAGTTTATATAGCTCAGGAAGAATTAATCTTTTAGTTTGAGGGCTGCTGTGGCTCAGACAGTAGAGAGGGTGGTATACTTAGTGAAAGTTCAGTGGTTTGAAAAGAAGTGCCGCATCGCCTCTGATGAACAGGCTGGTGATGCTGCAACCTGAGACAAAGTAGCACTTATTATTATTATTATTATTATTATTATTATTATTATTATTAAATGTAATTTAAACAATATAACCAAATATTAGATCATTTCAAATCAAATGTATTTTATCTGCAATTGATTTTAAAAATGCATTCTGATTATTGGAAAAAAGATAATCAGTACTGATAACCAGTACACCAATAGTATAAAATATGAAAAACATATCTATATGTGTGAAGACTGAGAGGAGGGCAGTGGATGTGGCATCATCTGTGGATCTGTTGGTTCTGAATGCACACTGGTGGCGAGTGTCCAGGTTTGCAGGCATCAGAAAATCAGAAATCAGAAAAAGTACCATTTTTAGGCAAGCTGTGGTGGTGTAAAAAGTTTGCCTCTGAGATGCAGTGGAATAGAATCTGCATAAAATGGTAATACTTGAGTAAAGCGCTTTGAATTTGTACTTACATGCAGAGCTTGAGTATATGTATTCAGTTACAATTTGTTTGGAAAGGACAGCTTTTGCTTTCTTTGCCCGAGGAGGTAGCCTGTTGTCAGTGACAGGTTGTTAAAAAAACACAGATGATGCAGTAGCTCAAAGGCACATGGAGTAGGGTATGACTAGGGGGACAGTGGTTAAAATCTCCTGAATATATTTCCATGCTGCTCCCTGGGAGCAGGTTTATGGATAGCTCTTTACAAATGGGGCTACGTGAGGCAGTTTGAGGCCAGTGCTAAAAGAGCAAACGCCCTCCCTACAGAATAGGTTCCCAAGAACAAGAACACAGGATTTAACCTTCAACAACTCATCTGGAGCTACTTTTTGATTCGTTAAGTGGAACATTTAACATCAGGTGTTCAACAGAAGCACCTCACTGTCCTGCTGTGTGTATCCACATCCCAGTGGCTATTAAAAATCACTAAAAACAAACCTGTTGGTATATAGCTTGGCATGTTATCAGGTTTGGGTAATCACTGTAGCCTCGGCTTCCCATGAAGCTGATCTTAAAACACTGTGACCCGTTCACAAACACGCGTTAACAAAAGATTTGTGTGATGCCTCTGATGCCCGTTGGCTAATGGTTAATTTTCAAACAACCAATATGTTTGCATTTAAACAAGGCTTTGCATTTCCTGTTTGATCACTGGTTTCAATTTCAAAAACTGTGGAGCCGGGACACCAATCTCTCTATCAACAGTAAAGGTGTTGTTTAGAGTAGAAACAGCAGAGTGTTTGATATCCACAAGAGCTAATGTGTGCTATTCAAGCTTGTGTTTTCACAAGCTAGAGTCAATTGTACTGTAAACACTTCAAAACTGAGGCTGGGAAAAACCCAGGTTTGCATTTTTTTTATCTTAATATCTATGGGGGCAGCTATATGTGTGTAGTATCTGGTTCCAATAAATATTGTATTCTGTTGTATAGCACCATGTTTTTGATTATTCTGCTGATTATTTTTCTGATTCACCATGTGGTCTATAGAATGTCAGGAAAAACTACAGTAAAAAAGTTTCAGAAAACACAACATTTTATACGAGGACAACACTTCTGCTTGCTTGTTTACAATGTTGTGTTTTCTGAAGTGCATTTTGAAAAAAAGCTGTTGTGTTTTGTGAAATGTTGTGATGTTTTGTGAAGTATTGTTGTGTTTTGTGAACTGTTCTTGTGTTTTGTGTAGTGCTGTGTTATTCATCTGAAATATCTGAAGCATTGAATGTTTGCTCTAAAAATGACTTGTATATTAGAGTACAATATTTCAGACTGATTTAACAGTCCTGATGAACACATGTTTAGTGTACTTACTGTTTCAAATCTAACAATAAAAGATAGATCATGCATTTAGTATGTTGCTTTTGCTGAAGCTGCACAGTTGGAAGCCTTTACTGTGTCCAGTAAACAGCACAAGGAAGCCTTTGTTAACCAACCCGCACTAAACTGTACTATTTTACATGATGAAAGACTAACAAAGGGAACAGAGAGGAAGAGGATTTCAAGCCAGGGAGTCCACATTTCTATTTGCTCACAGGTTTTCATTCATGATTTACTGCATGCAGAAAATACCTCCCCTCAGTAAAAATAATTGGGTCAACATAAACACAGAAGCACAAAAACACAGCACCGGATTAACTTTGCCTGGGTCTCAGGGGTAGACAGGTGGTAGTACTGACCCTGTTACAGTGTTAGTTTTAATCTTACTGTTGGGTAATTCACTTGAAATAAAATTAAGTATAATTGTAACATGGACCAATAATGAGACATATAGCAGCAAGAAACCCACACTGTCATTTACAGTCGTTTTGTGTTCATTTTTTGGTTGTTTTTGTGTCCCTTTGCAGTTGTTTCGCATCTCTTTGAGGTTGTTTCACATTTCTCTTTAATACTTTTGCATCTTCTTGTTCCTTTAGGCCTGCTTGGCCTTATTTTGCATCTCTTTGTAGTTATTTTGTGTCTATTTGTTGTAATTTCTGTATTCGTATGAGGTTGTTTTACGTTTCTTTGTTACACTTTTGTGTCTTTTTGTATATGTCTGGCCTGTTTGTGGCAGTCTTGTGTCTCCATGTGTTCATTTAACATCTCTTTGAGGCTGTTTCATGTCTCTTTGTAGAACTTTTGTGTCACTTGACACATGTGGTTGTGTTTTTAGAAATGCTGTTGTATTTTGTGTAATGTTGTGTTTTGTAAAATGTACAACATTTTGTAAAATGTTTTGTGAAATGCTATTTGTGTCTATTTGTTGTAATTTCTGTATTTATTTAAGGTTGTTTCACGTCTCCTTGTTACACTTTTGTGTCTCTTTGTATATTTCTGACCTGTTTGTGGCAGTCTTGTGTCTCCATGTGTTCATTTAACGTCCCTTTGAGGCTGTCTCATGTCTCTCTGTAGTGCTTTTGCGTCACTTGACACATTATGGTGATTGTTTTGTGTCTTTTTGTGGTCTTGTTTGTCTCTTTGTCGTGGTTCTTGAGAAATTTTGAGATTGCATGGTTATGTTTTGGGTTTTTAAGCTTTTATTGACATTTTTCTTATTATTATTTTGTGTTTTGTACTCTCTTAATGTCTAATTCTCTTACTAATTTTCTACCTATCGAGAGACTATCGAAATAGAAAATAGCTATTTGTCAGAGTCTGGTGCATCACATCTCTCCTAATGGTCTTTGTGCATTGTCCCTGTTTAAAAAAGATATCCTTGCTGTGTGTTTATCCACCCATTGAAATCCCTCCTCCTGACAGGGTGCAACTTGACTCTTTTTTTTTTTCATTCTCCATTTTTTCCTTAAGCCTTAGCCTGAAAGCTCAGGCCAGGCCATGTCAGTGCTACAGGACAAAAACATAGTCCTTGCCTTGCTTGAGGCCTTGTTTTTAAGAGGAATGTCACCCAATTTCAGAGATCGCATGTATTATTCCTGAGTCTCAGACGCAGTTCAGGCAATACCCTACTCGTTAATGTGTTCCCTTTTCCTCTAAAACCTGAGGCTAAAGTGCTCACCATTAAATCTTGATGTCAGGGTAAAAATTGTGGCTCTGCTATGTGTGAAAATGAATGACTCTGTGTGTGTGTGTGTGTGTGTGTGTGTGTGTGTGTGTGTGTGTGTGTGTGTGTGTGTGTGTGTCGGCTCTTTCAGACAAATTATGTTAAATGTAACTGTTTTTTAACTGTTTGTGAAGCTCGAATGTGAATTTATTTGATTTGACAGCTCCACAAGGTGAGCGTCTCATCTAGTCACTGGAGCAGATGCTAATTTTACAGCCCAAAGACTTCAGGAATTCAAAGTGTATGTCCCTGTAGAAAGAGTGCCTATTAGGCTGCATGTATCTTTGATGTTGAGTCAAATAATGATATATCAAAGGATTTTAGATCATTTATTGTGACGGATAGATGTGCACTTACTGTATATTTGTGGAGGTGGCTTGGGACTCAAGGGGCTCCACTAATCAATGGTAGAAGTCTAATGCTGACATTAAATGTTCTGCCTTTGTGATATGTTTCACTTTGCTCAAGTCTGATGATAAGACTGTGCCATTTTCTTGAAACAGGAAGTTAGCTGGAGCAGGCTTTCAGAATTCTGTAAGAATTCTGAAGCTGTCAGAAGTCAGAAGTAACTTATCTATCTCTATATCACAGGAAAGATTTAGAAGCTCATAAGAGGAAGTTTCAAATCCCTGTCTACCATGCTTCCCTTGAGGTTTTCACATTGGAGATATAAATGTTTAACATTGTCACTATGGTCGATTTTTTCGGTTGTGGTTGCTCAGAAAGTGTTACATTAACTCTGATTTGGATCCAGTTCTTATTGACTCATTGTAAACTCTGTTGTCCTTGTGTAGGAAACATTAACTTAGTCTATGTTTATTATACTAGGTGAACAGAATTATAGCTCTGGTAAAACTGTGGTAATTCCTGTGGATGGTTGATGGCACTGGCCCATTTTATTACCAGCTTTGGCTGCTTACATTTTTAAGATCCTCACTGTTAATCAGTCTATATTTTTGACATTTTGTATATTTTGAATTTGCATGTCAATGATTTTACATATTGACACTATGTTTTTGTACCATTTCCTACTTTGTACTGGAACAACAATTTGCCTCTTTATGACTAAACCCTAACCCCATCTTCATGTGAAACTTGAATCAGCCTGAAACATGCTCCTAAACACATCCTGGAGGAACTTTTTTGGAAATGGAAAATTTGACACACAGTCATTGACTGAAGTCAGTTTACCAATCAACCCCAAATGGCCTGAAACAGTTATGCAATTAGTATTAGTATTAGTATTAGTATTATCTATTTCATAATAATCATTATCATCACAACAACAAATCCTAACAATAATTAGGAATTGTTGTTGTTGTTCTTGGTTGACATAGTAAAAATAGATCACCAAATTATGTCTGTGTTCTCTGTTATATACAAATATTATGAATAATACACAGTAGTCTTGTTTCTCCATTTATAGTCAGCTGAATTTAGCTCGATTAGTCTGCCCTCTACAGGACAATGGAATTACAAAGATAGTTGTTTTCATCACCTGATCTAAACTTAAACTTTGTAACATCCAGTTTTATGTTAAGAGATGTAGTAACAGAGGTCTGTTGATCAAACTGGAGAAACAAACAAACAAAAAAAGCTGCAGTGCGTCATTGTTGAGACCACACATAAAATCAGTGTCACAGTTATGCAAGTAGGAGGCTGGTAGGCTCATGAACCACCGGCCTGTCAAAACATCATGAGGATCACCACTCACATCTCCCTGTTAACTACCGGTTCCCTGGAATCATGGGAAATTGAGTCTTTAACCAAAATGGATCATACCAATCTTAGGCAACGGCGTTATAAGTAGCAAAATCATGGTTCCCTTTTATCTTAAGGATTTAAAGAAACTACGTATTTTATTGTGTATTTGTATGGCCTCGTGATTATCATTTACACTAAATAAACGCGTAAATCATCGATAAAGTATTTGTCGGCCCCCCTTCTGTCACTGAAGAATACTGGCAGCCCGTCGCCGCTCGCTCTCTTCTCCCGTCGGATTACAGTCGAGGCGGCACGCCAAGTGACGGTTACTGAGCCATAAAACGTCGAATAAAGCAAAGAGTAAGTGCAGCAAAGTTGTATTTTGTATCCCAGAGCATAATACAAAGTGTACTGTTGTAAAAACCCATAAACTACTCTGAAATGTTAGTTTTCATGCGCCACGTGGTCAACGGAACTACTAGTTGCTGAGGCTGTCAAAAACTCAACGTAACAAATCCTAACTTTAGCTAACGTTAGTGTCTGTTGAGCAACTGATGAAACAACACGAGTCTCTACTATCATTAATGTAACTTTAACTGCTGCACTTCACTAATTTGTGACCAGTAATTCATTTGAATTACTTTAGTGACTCTGAAATGACAAATTGTTGGGAAGTTGTGGGTTTGTTTGTTTTTTTTATTTAATTTTTTGTTTTGTTTTTTAGCTGTGTCCCAGTACTAATATTCCGTTAACTTCATGTTGCCTTCATGTTAGCATTCCTCATAATGTTAAGGTTTGTAGTTCATGGAATTGTTTTGTCATTGTCTCCCATTTCTATGTCGCATTCCAGGCACTAAAGGTGAGTATTGATGAAGCTGCTTTTCAGCTGATGCCCAAGCACATGCACTGGTTTATTGCTGTCATATGGTGTAACTTAGTGGAAGTGTTTTATACTCAGTTGCAGGTTTATTAGTTAGCTTGCACCTGGCCAAAACTAGTGCAATGCAATACAATACAATACAGCAGCCCTGCAGTAAATTCCTCATTCTTCTAACCCACTGCCAATAAAATGAGACAATGTGAAACAAAACTAAAAACGCAGTGCTTTTGTTCTGATGCAGCATCCTATTTCTGTTAGCGAGCACCAATCTTTGTTCTCAGTGTTGTACATAACACTATCTGATGTCAGGAGTAGTAGCCTATCGGCACTGAATAATCTGAATTTGCTTGCTAACGTTATTAAGTTAAAGTGAAATGAATGTATTAAGTAGTAGAAAATGGAAATACATAAGCAAAGTACCTCCAAATTTTACATAAGTGCAGTGCTTGAGTACACTGTGGTCTTGAATATGCTTGATTCAAGATTTGTATTTTTTCTGTAAATATATATCAGTTCCAGTCATCAGTGTCCTTGATTACTAATAATCAGTATCAGCCCTTAAAAAGCCATATCAGTCGGCCCCTGATTTTGGAGGCTGTAATTATTGAACCATATAGCACTTAAGTGATGTTTCCCTTATTTCATCTAATCTCACGAGTGTATAGAAAGTAGGGCTGCAACTACCTTAATTGATAGAATAATTAGTCGATCTTTTTCTGTAAAATGGAAAAAAACAATCTTTAATTTAAACTGCTACAAAAACAGACTGAAACTGTCACTGTACTCACATTCAGGAAGCTGATACAAGCATACGTTTGGCATTTTCAGCTTTAACAAGTCATCTAAGATTAACACAGTGCAATTCAGAAGCAGAAACTTCCTGTAGAAATTATTGCCAGGCTTTTGTATTAGTCTGCTATAGTTTTGGCTAGGTGTTCTTAATAAATTGGCAACTGAGAGTATATCTGCACTGATAGTGCTTGCAAGTTATTTATTATTATTTTTATGTACTTTGTCATGCATGAACTGAAAAAAAACCAACTGCGTTTCCAATGTAAATGGTGTCTCTTGGTTGTGATGTTTGCCTGCTTGTCTAAAGGTAGCACTGCTATCTGAAATATTTTTGATTGTCTGTAATGAAGCTTGATTTATTTTCATGTAATGCAAATTTGAGCGATTACTTTGAATTATTTAAATATTCCATCCCACAATAGGTAGTGTGCATTATCCTGCAGCATGCCAAAACGAAGGTGAGGCAGATGGTGTTGCACAGGTTGGGTTTTTGGAATGTAACGAAAGCAACGTCTTGACACATTTAATGTTATAGCGTGCTTCTTTGTTAATTGGACACAGCTGCTGTGTGTTTTGAAAGGATAACCTTCTAATGTTTCACCACACCTGTCATTAACTGGGTGATTCAAATTAAAATTTCAGTGCTCCCTGATTTAAAAAAAACCTAACCTTAAATGTTGGCCATTCTTATCTGTTATGTGTGTTAGCCACATTACATTTTGCATTGTTTGTTTTGGCTTTGCTTTTGAAAAGTCCAATGTGAGATTGATCCGATAAACTGTTAACTTTTGGGGGCATTATTCCTCATTCTAAAATCATGCACAAATGAGGCCCTCTACATTCTCAGGTTCATTCTTACAGTCATGTACCGCTCATTTTGGGAAATGGGGAAATTTAAGCTTTTTGATCAATCCAATGCCTCTTGCCCTCAAGATCACATTGGCATCACATATCAGCTGTTTTATGAGCTTTCGTTGATGTGTCTAACCAGCAACGTTCCTTTGTGATGCTAATGACACACTGAGCTAACGGCTTTAGCTTCCACCTGTTGCTTTTCTTCTCTCCTCATAAACCTGATACAAAAGTGAATAAAGAAGAGACCCCTTTAAAAGAGAAATGGATCAGTCTTTTCCCAACTATCAACATGGAGGAGCCCCTCAGCCTGCAGCACCAGTGGGCGCCTTCAGGCTTGGAAATGTTCCCACGCAGGAGAGAGGCATCATCAGCGGAGACAAAGTCCAGTTTGGGAGGCCACGCCGGCACACACGTCTGTCCCAGTCAGAGGGACAGGGCTCTGGGGCTGAAGACGAGTGGTTGAGCTCCTCCATGGAAGGTACCGGCTCCTATGGTCAAAGCCCCATCCTGCAGGGCATGCAGGCAGAGGGAATGTGGTACCAACGTAGCGCCTATGAGCATGCGGAGAGCAACTACCAACGCTGGCGTGCTGCCATTGACAGTGGAGCGCTGTCATCTTCTCCAAGGAGTCCAAATACTAGAGGCTACCAGAGCTTCCAGACCAGACGCAGCCGCAGTCAACAGCAGGATCAGGGACACCCTGTCACCACCGTGAAGGCCTCTGGTACCTCCCACCGTCAAAATAGTAAAGGGCGCTACCGCACTTCCTCTGAGACCGAGCGGGGGGGCAAAGGCAGCAGGGGTCCGACCCAGAGAAGGAGAGGCCTCTCTGAGATGGAAGGCAGGCCCAGATGGGACAAGTATGGCACCTTTCACACAGGGAATGAGAGAGACATGATGTGTGTTTTCCGTTTATTTAACTATCATGTTCTCTTGGGGTTTTTTTTGTTGTCTGTCTGCATTTTTGTTTGGCCTTTTTCAGTTATGCTAACTTCTGTATTGTGTATGATATGTTTTTGCAAGTGTATAGATGAGCCTTTGTTAAGAGTCAGACTGACTTAGAATAAACATAACACCCTCAGTTAAGCAGTGCCAATCGAGTGTTGAACCTCACTTAGCGTGTTATAAGGGTATGTGCACCTAACCTGGTGAAAGCTATGTGGAGGAATCTTAGGAACCATTAACTTGTACCAGTAACTGAAACAGCCCCCATCAATGTAGACATGTACTGTCATATGTAGTAAACTGGTTCTGTGATTGGTCATGGTCATGCAACAAAGTCAAGTCAAAGTTTATTATAGCTCATATCACAAAGAGTTGCCTAAAAGGGCTGTACATAGATTAAAAATGGCAAAAAGGCTACTTTAAGAAAACAAATGTGTTTTTTTTAAAACAAGCCATTAATATAAGAACTAGAATATGTCCAATCAAACAATAATTAGAAGTGATAGCAAAACATACAACAACCCACAGAAAGAAGAAATCACACATGGAACACTGTAAACTGTAAACACAGTAGAAGTTGGATTACAAAAGTTTGGTATTGAGGGGGATGTCTGCTGGGACTAAGGGGGTTGTTAGCAGGCAGTGACCAACCCTTTGTTTGATAATCCAGTCTTTGCAGACCAGGCAACTGTGTTTCACTGACTGAGGAATGTGTAGATGCCTGTCTGCTGCGGTAACTTGTCAGCAAAAAGAGAAGGGAGGTGAAGCATGTATGCAATAGTTTACACAGTTTGTTCAGTGTTTTTTGTTTTGTTTTTTTAAATGCAAAAACTGATTCCTGTTTTTCTGCCATTATTTATTGTGTACATGATGATAACTGTTATGTTTTGTTTTGTCTCTCCCTCTCCACGCACAACTCCATCTGTGGCTCTGCATGATGTAGTAACCTGTCGTATACAATGTCCTGGTCAAGTACCTAATCGATCATGTTCTGACATTCAGTTCTTGTCACTGATTGTGCTGGCTGTAACAACTAAACACCTGGTCATGGCTGCTAGTTGGGAGATAAACTTTTGGATGCAGATCAATGCTTTTCGTCTTATTTCTCCTGAATTTTGACTTCCCTCTTCAGTACCAACATGAGTGGACTGCAGTGCCTCGCCTCTGAGAACATCTGGTTCGACAAACAGCGCTACGATGAGGCTGAGACGCGCTTCTATGAGGGAGTCAATGGACCCTCCACACAGGTAGAACAAGCATTGTCTTTTGAAAGTTTGACTGTTTTTTGTTATGCAGCCCAAGAAAAAGTTGGGCTCCTCCTCCTGTCTCTCCTGTCTTTCCTGTCTTTCCTCTTGAAGTTCCTTTCTTTCCCTGTCTAACACCTCCACAGCTCACTCTTCCCTGTCAGTTACTGGCCTGTTAGATCAAGCAATAGTTACATCATAGTCAGTCACAGCCCTCAGCGGACCGGAGCAGCTGTGTGTGTGCATGAGAGTTAAGCCACTCGATTTAGAAGTGGCTCATCCTAATGAGAGGGGGTCAGGTGATTTGGCAGCTGTCTCTGCTCCTCAGGCTGACCAAGGGCGGTGGCAGCTCTAGGAGTCTCTAAACAGGCCTGTGAAACAATGGAGAGATTAGCGTATGATCACTTCCAGGTCTTAAAGTTTTTAATTTCACTCAATTCATAAAAAGCTATGGGACCTTGCTTGTGATTTCAGGTGATACAGATTGTTTGAGAATCTGGCTACTCAGGATAATTTACATTATCTAATTTTTGTCAGCCTGTTACTTGGATGGACAGTAGTTTCTTGAATGTAGTTTAAGAATAGTTCACGTTTCAGTACAACATGTGCTGTCTTGGGAACATGACAGCTGCACCGTGGGAGTTGCAGGACAGGTCGTCATCCTGGATTTGTGTGCCCCGATGTCTGCTGCCAAAATTGTGTGTAACCTTTATGTTGCAACATGAGGCTCAACTTCATAACCACAGCTCACATTTATTTGCATTTGATTGACTGCTGTCCTCTAGATTTATTAGTTTACAAGCACCTTGTTTTAAAAAGACCCCACATTTGCATTGCTTTTGAAATTATTCAAATCTAATCTTAATAAGAGTCATCCTTTATGTTGGGTGTATGGGCTGTCCTGCATTTGCATGCTGCTTTTGTCTTGTCAATGCTCCTGCTCCATCACTGCTCTACCTCTACTGCACATATACCTTCAGGACAAAGAAGTTAATGCCATCCTGCAGGACATTGCTAAGTCCCGACAGAATATCCTGCAGTCCCTAAGCGGAGTGAGTACTGTACTATAAATGAGCCACAGGCAAACAACCCCTTTAGTGGCAGGACTGTACTCACTAATGTTCGTGTACCAGCCCTAAAACGGGGTAGTAGCTGTTAAATGGGTAATGATGATAAAGTATTTACTTCTTGGGGATATTTGTGCCTTATTTCAGTCCCAGAAAGCCTTAAGCCTGCATTTGAGAAGGAATTGCTTATATTGCATGCTGCATTTCCTTTTTTGTTCTGTGATGCTTTATCTTCCTTTTGTCTCTGCTTCCCCATAATCCTCATTGCAATCTGTAAGTAAGATGCTTATGTGTTTGTCTTTACATCACTGACATTTTCTATATCATCAGCCTTTTCTTTTGTGTAACTATGTTATATAAGATTAAAGGATAGTATCAGATTTTTTAGGGTTGTGTAAAAACAGTACTTGCCTGCCCTTATGCAAATTGAAAGCATTATTAGTAGCTATATTTTGTTCCTCCTGTCCACACTGACTGCAAAAGCGGTCCCTTCTTGATGCCTTTCAACGTGTTTAATTGGTGATTAAAATCCACCATCCAAATATACACTCTAAACTTTTTTAATGCATTTTTTTTTTCGTACGAAATTCCCTCTTCGCTTTCTGAGCCAAGGCAGAGGAGGAATTATTCAAACAGTTCATGGCAGCAACAAGGGTAGTTTCATACTGAGAGGACTGACACAGACAATATCTACTCGATTTAGAAAACTCACATTACCTTCAGCAGTAATCTTTCTATGGGAAGAGCTCTGTGGCTTTTATTGTGAAGAAGTTATAGTAAATGTATGCATTGTAACTGAATTAGCAGAGCCTTTTTGAGCGGGGATTCTTCGATAGTACTGCAGGGATTGGGACAAGTGTATTATTGCTTAACAACACACATTTGCTTGAAGCAGCTGCTGTGAAGGGGTTAATGAGTGTTGCAGACCCGGTTTTACAGCCTATGGCATGAACATGTGGTTCAACAGTTTAAAGGGTCTGTAGAGCTGCAGCATTAGTTGACATTTTGGCACTACTTGTAATTGATTTTCTGTGGGTATAAACAGGATTTAAACATTTTAAGACTGCATTAATAAACTATTTGTGTGATGATCTCAACACAGTTTCTACCTTTTTACTGACAACTATGAGGCTGCAGCATGTGTAACATCCGACTTTCTACCTACAACCGCTACTTGTCTTTTTGTCTTCATGTTTTCCTCCTCACCTTCACCTGGTACATCACCGGGTGCAGGTGAAAACTGCCCTGCAACAAGCCAAAGGGCGCCCACAGAAACGGCAGCACAGAAATGTAAGTCCTCCTCGTCCAGCTTTGCTGCTCAGACCTGCATGCAGCGTGGGTGAGACAGACAGCCAAGGTGTGCTAGCTGTGACTGCTGCTGCCTGGAGTGGAGTGTGTTACTGCTCAGGGTTGGGCGATGTCTACTAAATTGGTATATGATGATGTCCTCAGTGAAACATTGGGGGATTTACTATGTGTTTCTGAGTTTGAGGTAGTTGCTGTACATCAGGAGTTGCTCATTAGCACACCACTGTGGTCACCATTGTTTCCTGCTGCTCTGACCCATACATACACATACATCCCTGTGCAGAGTTTAGAACGGTCTTCATCTCTACACCATATGTCTGTAACTTACCTGTGTAAGCCTCAGAAACATAAAATAAAGTTGGCAGGCCAACAGTACAGACAACGCTAAACTCAGAAAACCCAACTAATGATAGCAAGATTGAGACAAACACACTAGAAGCAGCCTATAGAGAAGAAACACAGCTGCCATCAATGTAACTGGACATGGAGACAAAACATTCTTTGAGCAGCAACACACTTAATTTCATTTTCTCTGCCACATGTCATATAACTCCTGCCTTACAGCAACTCTGAAGGAACACAGTATTTTTTGTGCTCTCAGGTGGGAGTCTTTTGAAATCATGACATTGCAATGGTACAAGTTTCAGAAGTTGATGACTGTCAGCTGTCACCGACTGATGATGTCACTCTCTATCGGCCCAACCCTACTGCTATTATCACAGCACTAAGATATCTTATCCTGAACCACCATCCTGCATCTGTTTTGTTATACACTACCGCTAACTGATTCATAATGTGTAATTTAGGGGCCAAAATTAAGACCCTGATGATTTTGCTGGGTTTTGAGATCATAATTATCAAATACTTTAAATTGCAAGTAATTTTTACAAGTCAAATATTTCCTTTTCTTCAATCTTAAAAATCTGTTCTTGTATGCAGTTTAACTTTCATGTAAATACTGAATTAACTGATCAATGAAACTGAAAGGTGTAGTTTGACATTTGGGGAAATACACTTAATGGCATGTGGCATCACTAAATCGATACTAATCTCACATTTGTTCTATCTCAGCACAAAGACTGGAAACAAACTGAAACAGATCCACCTCCTACTGCCTCCTGCAACCATTAAGAAATTATGTCATTACGTCAATCCATGCAAATATTAAACTTGCATGTTTGGGTTTTGTTTATGACTTTTGTTTTCTTTTTGTGCTGGTTGGTTTATTTGGTTACCTTTTTGAAGATCACAGCTTAGCTGATCGTTTCCTGAGCATGGCATCAATCGTCACGTATTTTGGTTTAAAAAAAAAATGTGTTAATTGTGGTGCAATAATGAAAGTTTTTCTGCATGCTCACATTGTAAATATCAGACCTGAATCCTTTTAATGGGAGATAGAGGAAGTTAAATTTAACATCATTGTGTGTGTGTGACGTGTATTTAAATTATTGTCCTGTAACCGATTTTACCCTTGCATGTTTGTTTTTTTTGCTTGCTTCTTCCCTTCAGTTTTTAATTGTCACCATTTGAACCCTTTCCTGCCACATTACACTGGGTAATTCATTTAATTATTTCCACAGTCATCCTCACATGTAGGAGACCAGGAGCTGGTCTCACGAATGAAGAGCCTCGAACTGGAGAACCAGACTCTATACAAAGGTGTGTGTTGAGTTTTTTTTTTATGTTTTTATGGGCTTTCATGCGCTTGTTGCACACTATTAATACTTAACTCTCCTATTGTGTTTGTTCATCAGTGGTGGAGACCATGAGAGCAGCCCTGCAGAAGCTGGAGACCAGAGTGGCTGTTCTGGAAAAGACCCCTGCAACTGCAGCCGTCCCATGTGCCAAGGTAGATTACTAGATTATGGTATTGAAAGTTTTGTAGGTGTCTGTTAATCTATGAAAACAGATGTCTGAAAGAGGAGAAGCCTATCTCTCTGGCATAATCTGAGATTGAATATGATGTCAATAAGGTTGATGCAATTTAAAAAAATCACTTGCTTTTGCCAAATTATGTTTTCTGTTTAATTAAGTTCCATCTTTGTTTTGTTTATCTGCTTTCATTATTTGTTTGCTTTGTCTTGTCTGATGCTATTTACAATTAGATGTGATTGAATTGAACAATTAATATGAGCTCTGTGGCTTCTTTCTTTCCCTGCACACAGCTGTTGTTGTGTGCCTTTTTACCATGATTTAAAAAACAAAGAGCAGTAAGAGTAGCTCACAGCTATTTCCCTTTTCTTTTCCATTGTTTTCGACAGGCTGCTCCCGTCAAACAGGTGGAGAATGGAGATGACGACGACGATGATGACGACATCGATCTCTTCGGCAGCGATGATGATGATGAGGAGGCAGCCCGCATCAAGCAGGAGCGTGTGGATGCCTACGCAGCCAAGAAATCCAAGAAACCCACCCTCATTGCCAAGTCATCGATTCTGTTGGATGTCAAGCCTGTACGTAACCGCCTAAACTGAATCCCATATTCATGTGCTAATTCTGTTGCAGCTGTGTACTCATGTAGGGAACATAGAGCACAAATTCCCAGGCCATGAATTTGTTAGTGTAATAAATCAGTGTTTTCTTTTTTCAGAAAAAGTTAAGATGTGTAAGAACTTTATAATAGATCTTCTAAAATATTTCTGCC
Organism: Diplodus sargus; assembly: GCA_903131615.1. Taxonomy (NCBI): domain Eukaryota; kingdom Metazoa; phylum Chordata; class Actinopteri; order Spariformes; family Sparidae; genus Diplodus; species Diplodus sargus. The sequence continues at coordinate 12,452,803 of CAEMYA010000024.1, forward strand.
ATTCAGCCAAGGACACTCTCAGGCTAAATGATTTAAAATGCATGTAGTTAAACTTAAAGTATGCGGTTTTATAGCAAACATTTGTAAAAGCTTTGCTGCAATATGGTGCATCCTTTGTTGAATCATATCTTTAGGATAATTTCCCTGTTCCCTGTGTTGCCTTAGTGGGACGATGAGACTGATATGGCACAGCTGGAGCAGTGTGTGCGCTCAGTACAGATGGACGGGCTCCTGTGGGGAGCATCCAAATTGGTGCCAGTCGGTTACGGCATCAAGAAGCTGCAAATCAACTGTGTGGTTGAAGATGACAAAGTTGGCACAGACATCCTGGAGGAGGAGATCACCAAGTTTGAGGACTTTGTAAGTTGACTTGATTTATCTTCTGACCGTTGAAGACATCTGTGTTTATAGATGCATTGATCTCAATTTTCTTGGCCATCTGACTTCCCGTTATTTTAAGTCTTAGTCTTATCCGCCAATTCCAATTTTATTTCCAAGCTCTAGCATTAGCAGCATATACAAACACTGTAACATCCCACTTAATGAAATGGTCAAAGTAAATTTAAGTTCCCCCTTTGTAAGCATTTACAGTGTATACTGGTATCTGGGACTCTTTATTGAGGGAGTCTAATGCGCTGCATCGTGGTGTTATTTGGCAGTCACAACCCTCCACTACAATGTTTTACTTTCTCAAAAAGAGAACTGGTGCAGCAGGTCAATTTAACACACCTTGTCAACTCAAGCAATGTCCATGTCTCTGCTCCGCTCCGTGTGGACAGCAGAGTGACTGGAAATGAGAGTTCAGTAATATCCATACCACACTGCAATCTTCTCATCTGAATCTCCACCAGAAAATTCTAAGCCTAAATGTTGAGGGGAAAAATTAAAAAAATTCCATAGTCTGTATCTGATATGAAATGCTTTATTTTTCAAGTAAAATGGCTTTGTGCACAAGAAATTACTATATAACATGATTAAATTATTTAAATAAATATACACCTTGACTCATGATTTTTTTCCCTTTACAGGTCCAGAGTGTCGATGTTGCTGCCTTCAATAAGATCTAAGCTCCACCTGCTCCACCAAAGTGTTGCTGCTGCTCTCTGCTTGCACGGACTCAGATTAAATGCTAAGTTTTGAGCAAAAAACTTCTGTCTCTGCTTTATTGTATTTTTAACCTCACAATTACAACGTTACGTACAAGTCATGCTCGTTGGGAGTGCAGTCAGCATCAACATTTAAAGAGAGCACAGCTTCAATGAAGAGCCCAACCCCACCCAAAATCCTGCATATACAGGCTGGGTGAATGTAGTCTTGACTTTATGAAGTAAATCCAATGTATCAGAAACATTAAAGAAAGACAGAGTCCCGCCCCTGAAGTCCAGATACACTCCAATCCTGCTGCAGCAGGTAGCAGCGACCGTCACACTCTCCTTATTGTGCTGAAACGAACAGAGTGAGTGAGAGCAGTCCAGGCTCCAGGACTTGGAATTGTGTCCAAGCTTGCTGTCGCACCCTCCTCCACTCCTGCTCATGTTTTTGTAGCAGATGCCAATGGAAACCCCTCCTTTACCAGCCCACTCCACTTCCCAGTAGCAGCGGCCAGCCATCCCAGCTCTGCACAGCACCTGGGCCCAGCTGGTGAAGCGAGCTGGGTGGTCGGGGTAGGGCTGGGGCTCCAGACGCGTGGTCACACCTCTTCGACCATCAGAGAAGCTCAGATAAGGGTTGGCTGTGTTTGGGTCCAGGGTTATATCATTGTGATCTGGACACAGAAGCATGTCGTGAGACACCAACACATGGTCATTGGTTCATAAAAATGGAAGCTTTCAAAAAATAAAAATGCACTCACAATGTAGAAAATCAGCTCTAGTCTTCGGTTCCGAGTCGTATGGTATGTCAGCATCTTTTGCTGTAAGATACATGAAGAGATTGACGGACAATAATTACAGAAAAAATAGTGTTTAAACTAATACATGATTCAAGTCGTTTGGTACAAGTCATTTCCAAAAGGGAATAAAATCTGGATAATCAAATTGAAAAAGCTTGAGTGTTTCCATTTTATGCAACTTCATACTTTTCAACTAAATCTCAGACGCTGATATTGTAGTTTTTACTCCACTTCATTCGTATGAGATTTAGTTACTTATCAGAGTTACGCCCTTCCTTCAGAGAAAACCATGTTCTGTACTTTTAGAGTTCTATCCTTAAAGAATATGATGCTTTGCTGTAAATTAAACTACCCGACCATTTAAAGAAGTTAAAATGAGCTCAACTTAAAGCATCTACGGCACTGCTGTAAAATGCAACATGAACCATTTTTAGAGGACTTTTACAACTTCAAAGTAAATTTAGCTGATAATAGCTCAGTTTTAGGTTGCTAAGCTATGATTAGACCGTTGCTACGCGGGGAGGAGGGTTTACAAAATGTCAAAGTGAGCTATAAATAAAACTCACCCACCTTTAGTCTTTTCTGAGGCACTTCGATTGCTGGTTTCCTTCAGGGAAATTACTAGAAATGCAGACAAGCGAATATTATTCACTGGATATCGTTTCTAATAACAGAACGGTGATCTTTATCAGTGGTAATAGATACAGACCCTTATCAGAGACCCTGTTGAATTCTCTCTCAAGCGTTTCGTCCAGACTGGCTGTGAGATCAGCCAGGGCTCCTCTCATGCCTTTATACATCATGTATTGAAGAGCGTCCGTGTTGGGCATCTCCAGAGTCTTTGCAGGGAAGTGAAGAGTCCTGCACCTCTGCAGTGGAGTCCAACACAAACCAAATTAGACGACAGCATTTGAATGGCAATGTAACAACATCAACAAATCAGGACGGAATCGTGACACTACGTGTTGCTGGTTGGTCTGTCAGGAAGCAAACAAAGGAAAAAGGTCAATAAAATATCAACTACACAAGAATAATAACGTAAAGCTTTAAAGCAAAGGACTTTTGGGATATGGTGATGTGGTCGTTATCATTATGTTGGGAAACTTTGTGACCCCAACAGATCTTTGGCAATTTAAGTTTCTCCTATGAAAACATTACTGACATCTATACTGGTGGTTGAAAAACCCAAATTATAAAAGTATATTATCGTTCTAACTTTTAATATAAAGAAATGAATGCGACCAGAGCTCCCTGCTACAGGTTTAACATCTGTACAACATTATGCACTGTACATTAGTGATAATATACACTTGTAACGATCATCCTCCTGAGAAGGCAACGACAATCTGGACAATAGTTGGAACCCTGAATGTTTATTGATGTGTTTGTCAGAGTGATTCCAGCTACATGTTATGTGTGAATGCCACACAGTTTGACTCTTGATTTTATAATTTCTAGTGACACAAAAGATGACAATGCCTCAGTTTGAATCAACTTTTTAAAAGCGTTACTTAAGCAGAAACTTTCCACTATGGTAGTTTCGCAAAGAGATTTTAAATTCAGCAAGATGGGTTATTCCAAAGGTCACAGTCAATGTTATTTATTTCCTCATAAAACACCTGAAAAGATGATTTTTTTAAATAGTATTTTGAATCCAGCATTGTTTACATCCATGATTAGTTGCACTCTTCTTGCTCTCTGTCTCTGCTTGTGGATTAGCTGCATATCTTGTTAACGCCACCTGTTAAGCATTGTAGTGTGACACCACCTTGTTAAAATTTCCATTTCAGCCAATCTTGTGTTAATTCTTCTATATTTGTTTTTTAAAATACGTAATTCGACATGTCTATTGCTTCTGGAGATGTTGAGAAATGTCAAAGAACAATAGGGCAGTCCACACATTTTTTAACTTTTTTTTAAAAAATTTTTCTTATGAAATGAGTGAGTGAAAACCTATTTTTTTTAAATGCAATTTTCACTTGGCCTCACATGCAAAAACAAACAATTTAGATCAGACTCTGAAAATGGATCACCAGAAGAAAAAAAAGAAAAAAAAGAAAAAAATCCTAACTTGCCTCTCAGGGTAATTTTTCTTCACTTGATTAATTGCATTGCAGCTCTGGTGATCAGTCAAGCCTTTCTACCTGATGAATGTGTCCCATAACTCATATTCAGTGTTAAATATTTGATAAATGCGAGCCAACAAAAATAGCAAACACCCTGAAGGGTAATCAGAAGATCTAGAAACACACTGGGAGTCGGTATTAAAAGTTTAAAACCAGGTGTGTTGTGGTCGCTAAATTCTGGTTAAAAGCCTGACAGCTGAGCTCTGTATGCAGCCTGTAACCAAGTGAGGAGGCAGCTGCAGTGATGAAGTCCTGAGGAGGTAAAGGCATGAAAGATCATCTCTATTTCTAAAAGGTATGACGACGTGGTCGGAGCCGCCTCTTCTCATATTTCATATACTTCTCAACGACTGAGTTCTCTTCTGTCCCATACCTGAAGGAAGTGAAGGTGGTCCTCGGTGCGAGAGAGCCTCTCCAGCTCAGCGTCGGCCCTCCTGAGCTCCACCATCTCCCTCTGGTTCCTCTGCAGCAGCTCCTCGGCCTGACTGACAGCTGCTCTCTCCTGGACTCTGAGCAGCTCTTGCAGCTCGCCGCTCTGTTTCTCTATGGAGCGGATCAGCTTGGAGAAAATCCTCTCGCCCTCCTCCACTGCTGCCTCTGTGGAGTGCTGTGGAGAGGATGAAAGTTTTTTGGTTTTTTTTTGGTCTCCAGGAATAATGCACAGCCCGCCTTTGAGTGTCAACAACATATTTAGAGCGGCTCTCGATGCTCACCTTGATGTATCTAACAACATATCTCAGTTCCTTCTCCGTGTCCTTCAGTTTCTGCACGGACTTCAAAGAGGCTTCTTGGAGTTTTTTCTGAGAGAATACAAAAGATGGATATCACACAGTGCCGTCCCTCCGGCTGCTCACTCCAGTATTTCTGCCACGCTTCACTTTCATGAGGGAAAGTTTTGATTTTACAATCAAAGGGCCGCATTGCACCGCAGAGGCCTTTGGTCTATCACTCTAAGCTTTCGACACAGCAGCATCAGAGCACAAGACATGTCCGCAGGACCAGGCCACATTTTTCAACCTGCTTGTGTTCAATATTTTGAAATGCCGAAGAGAAAAATCCATCATCTTTACACGCCAGACAAAGACACTTGGTGTTCTTTATCAACACAGTCAGCACTCGGAGCAGCAGGGGCTGTGTTATGTGTTTAAGAACCAAAGTCACAGTCACAGCATCGTTCATTGAACCCTCCCTGCCTGCTGAACGTCCACATCTGTCAAGCACAACAGAATTTATGCCACACCTAGAAATTTGTCGTCTCCAATATCACACTCACGTGGGATCAGAGTTGTGTTGAAGGGTTTCACCATCTCTGGAGGACTGAAAGTGCCAAAATTAGGGATAAATGTATACGTACGAATGAGTAAATAACTAGCTGATGCCATTAAATGCACCAAAAATAATATTGAAAATAAATGTAGCCATTCATTTATATAAAATGTGACATAAATAGATATTTCTGCTTTGATTTGCCTCTGAATTTATCAAACTTTGTAAATAGATTTGTTACATGCCCATTTAGTTTTCCATTTCCAACATATTTACATAATTTTGTCTGTTTTATTTCCACTGAAGTTTCCCCTATTTATTTCTACAAACCTCTGTGTCATTATGTCAATAAATTGTGTCAGGATCGACTTGGATAAAGAGGAAAACACAGATGTAAATACAAAAATAAATACCTGAGATAACTACACACACACTCAAATACACATTTGGGTATATACTGTATGAATTTTGGCGATAAACTTACACGATGTCATATTATTTTGAAGCACTAATATAAAAGATGTGAGTTTAAGGCGATTTAACTGCAACTCAAGCTGTTCAGAAACATGTGACCTCCCCTAGATTTAAATCAACATTTTAAGAGTGTAGGAATAAGAATGAAACCCACCTGCTGAGCTGCTCTCTCCTCCGCCACCGAGACAGCACTGTGGCCCTTGTGTCTCTCTTTGACACACTGTGAGCAGACATACTGCTGGTCAGTGCGACAGAACAGCCTCAGCAGCTTCTCGTGCTGTGGGCACAGCTCGTCTCTCAGCTGATCTGAAGCCGGAATCAATTTGTGCCTCTTCCCGTGGAAGCTCTCCTCGTGGGCTCTCAGGTGAGCCGCGCAGTAAGACTCGGAGCACGCCAGGCAGGATTTCACAGCTTTGCTCTTCCTCCCTGTACAAACACTGCACCTGACACCCTGGGGATGAGACCCAGATTGCTGAAACTTTTCCACCACTTCGCCCAGGACCGTGTTTCTGCTCAGCAGAGGTCTCGGGTTGAACACCTGCCTGCACTGAGGACAGCTGTACTGGCCTTTCTGCTTGGGCCGGTTCCAGTAATCCTCGATGCAGTCCAGACAGTAGCTGTGTCCGCAGGGGATGGTCACAGGGTCTCTCAAAACCTCCAGGCACACCGAGCAACAGAACTGCTCTTCCTCAACAGAAATAGTTGCTGCTGCCATTTTGACACTCTGAGCACAGACTGGAAGGTACAAACATGGGCGTGGCAGTCAGGTGTGCTCATGAAACGCTTCTCCGGTTTCACCTGCTGCACACCCGGAGGCCTCCAATCACAGCCAACCAGGAAGAAGAAAAACTGTCCCTGATAGAGCAAAGAGCAACCGTCAGCTCCTCTTCTCCACACATAAGTCAGTATAAGATGCACTGACCTGTGACAATTCCCACAAAAGCACTGCAGTCATCCTGTTATTCCACTTCTGCATCGGACACTGTGTTTGTTCAGCGCACGGCGAAATATAAACCAGCCACCCTCATGCAAATAAACACCTTGATTCAGTTTGTACAGTTGTGTTTGCTTTTTATTTTATAGCACGTCACAAATCACAATATATTATTACACATACACGTAAAGCAAAATGAGTAATGTGCTGTTCTGGTTTTTAAAAAAAAAGAGGGAGAGAGAGAGAGAAAATAATTATAAAAGCATAGCTGTGTTAAAAGAAAAGTCACTAGAACGCACTAAGTTCCAAGGCAATTTCAGTTAGTGAATACTGAGTGAGATGTAGTGAGATCAGTCCTGCTGTGTGCTGCTTAATACTTTCAAGTAAACGCATTGTCGAGGTGATCTTAGGTGGCCCGTACAAACACTTTCCTCATCTTTACCAGCCGCTCTACGATGCGCGGAGCAACTACAGCCCATAAGGAAGCAGTTAAATGGATGCCGAGAGATTAAACCGACGAGAGCACTGAGGTAAAGTAAAACACGTTCGGCCCCCGTGCAGGTGCGCGTGGAGTGTCGATGTCCACGAGGAGGTCTACTTCCTCCGGGGGTGAGCGCGTCGCTGAAGGTGCCTCTGTCTGGATCCCGAGGAGAGTTTGGAGCCTGAGGAGACAGAGGAGGGAATAATTATAGTCTGCAGCACCCTGAGGTGACAAAAGACAGAGAGAGAAAGGAGAGAGAGAGAGAGAGAGAGAGAGAGAGAGAGAGCTCACAAATACATTCTGAGACATGATCTGTATCATGACAGATGATAAACAGAACCATTTTGACAGTAAGATGGAAGTCTTCACATCACTACAAATAACACCACGTATACTAAATATCAACTTAAAGGGACAGTTGACCGAAAAATCACGAATACATATTTTCCCTCTTCCCTGCAGGGATTTTTTATCAATTAAGTTTGCTCTGGTGTGAGCTCTATAGTTTTGGAGATATCGGCTATAGAGATGTCTTCTCTTGAATATCATGGAACAAGATGGCACCTGGCTTGTGGTGCTCGGAACGTATTTGAAAAACAACACTGTCTCTTTCCAAAAAATCATGACCTGATCATTCAAGATAAACCACAGGCGCTATTGTGAGCACTTTCATGTGGGAGTATTTTCTTTTCTGTTTCTCCACGCAGAAGGAAACGGCCATTTACTTCCAGGCGAGAGGCTAGCTAACTAAGCTAGCGAATGTCACAGCTCACAGCTGTTTAAATGTATTTTTTTGGGGGGTGCTTTGAGCAGCACAGGCCGAGTGCCACCTAGTTTCATTATATTCAAGAGAAGAAAGACATCTGTGCGGCCAAAATCTCCAAAAATGGGCAACTCGGTGCTGAACAATCTCAATGGATAAATAGCACTACAGGTAAAAATATGTATTTATGATTTTGAGGTAAATTGTTCCTTAAAATGACTTGAAAAACCAAGTTGCTAATGGTGAGAGGCTGAAAATATTGAAACCAACAATGTTTTCTTTACTTTGATTTCTCTCTCAAAGATTTACCCAACTGTTTCTCATATAGAATTCATTCAAGTTTACATATTTTGACTTGATTTAAGCTTCGTAGAAAAAATATTTATTTATTAAAGGGATCAGGGATTTAAAACCCAATGATCAAAAGAACGAAAAATAAAGCGGAGAGGAGGTAAAGGTATTTTGACAAGTTAAGACAGATGCAGTCGCTCAATTTGCAGATATTGTGGTGAAATATCAATGAAACTGTGCTGAACTTTTGATACATTATGAAGAGATCTTCAGACTTTGGACCTGATCCTCCAGTTTGTTAGCTTAGTAAGTTTGAAGATTGAGATTTTTACATAGAAGCATATGAACAACGTGTGCAATCTGATTGCTAGTTATACATTAAACTAGCCAATGTTTACTTATGTTTACTTTTACTCCTGATACGTCAATGAAAACGTTGAATTCCTTTTATTTAGGTAAATTATATCTTCCATCACTGCAGAAGACACAAATATTCCGTCCCTGAATTGATCAATGATTTGTGAGTAGCTCACATGAAACGAGCTGTGCACACTAATAGCTGAAACACAACACATTTTCGATCATGGCTCCGTTTACCAAATGGTGAGAAGGCAAAGGTGGGCAGAGCAGGTCCTGGAGCGAGGAAAGGGTTGAGAGGGTTCACTGGACTTTGGTCCAGACCAGGTGGAGGGGTCGCTGTAAGGACACGGAGAGAACAAACGCGGTTACAGAGAGAGCGTCGGTGGACTTATCGTCAGAATCTGCAGCACTCGTCCTTCCACTTGTGCAGATTCAGCAAACTCTACTGTAAACAAACATGTTGACGAAGGTGTTTGTGCTGCATCGTAATGCAGTTAGGGTGAGAAACACAAACAACACAGGTTCTCTGGTGGGTTCAAAAAGTCACATTTATTATCACATGGAACGCTTTTAAATGATGAAAACACTGATGTAAACTATACATGTAGATGGGACTATGGGAAGCTGTGATGGACATTTTTCGCTACTTTAGGACACTCTATAGTTTAAACCAGGCCTATTTGACTATGTTTCAGACGGGCCAGAACTGAAACAAAGCACCTGGGAAACAGATTTTAAATTCCCGGTTCATTTAAATGTGTTAAAATATTGCACTATTTATTTTTCTCTATTTTGTTTATTAGTTTTCACAGTTAAAAAAGAAATGTTGTACAAATGTAAAGGAAAAAAATGTGTTCACCTTTTTATCGTTTTAGTGGTCAAGCAGGTTGTCAGTTTGATTCTTGTAATGTTATCATTATATAAACAAAGTTTGTCTCCTCAAGAACTCGATAAAATTAACCCGTTGTCTCGGGAAAACAACATTTGCTTTTCCGTGATAATGACATTAATAACTGGTGATCTTGAAGAAAACATGAAATTTAACTTATCACAGGAAAACAGAGGAAATAATATGTTGGACCCATGACTTCCATATTTTTGCGCTTATCTACAGACATAACTAGTGACCGGGGTAATTATCCTACCAACAAAATGAGCAAAATGCCGGAATGAGGCTGTTAAAGGGTCGCCAGTTGAAAAACTCTGGTCTAAATGATTAGGAAAACTGAAAGAAATGGAAAGTTTGACCATTCAAGAAAAGAAGAAAAAAAGATTTAAGGTGTGTTTACAGTCATACAAACTATTTAAGCGTGATAAATGAATCTGATAAATGAATCCCTGAATTCTTAAAACCTGTATTCAAAGCCCTAATTTTGTGACACTTCCTAACCGTATTATTAAGACGAGCACAGACATGTTTTCCTGACTCACCTGTGGTCGCGTCCATCTGTTCAGCTGCTCCACCCTCGCGGGGCTGCGTTGTGTCGAGCTGTACCGCAGGATTTTTGGGACCTACGATGATGACGTCCCTCACTACCAGAGAGAGACATCGCGTTAGGGAGAGCTGACAGAATGGTATGCGTCAGATAAAAAAAACACACAAACACTAATTCAGTCTTTGGGTGTACCCCTCTCGTAGATGCAGACAAATCCTTCCTGGCAGACCTCCTGCAG
>CAEMYA010000024.1:12463555-12503762 GCA_903131615.1 Diplodus sargus
GGGCACTTACGGTGAGAGAGAAAATGGCTTGTCTCAGTTCCTGGGCCTCCTTTTCTCTTTGATGAATCCTCAGCTGAGAGCTCTGCTTCATGTCACCGAGCTGCCTCTGAGGAAAAAATACGAAGACGATCAAAGTCACTTTTACTTCAAGAGGAAAGAGTATCGTTGTGGTTATATTTAAGTGAACTGGATTTTCATCTTATACGAGATTTAACACAGTGTTCATCACTTAAACGTCCAGTTGAGGAGCTAAAAGGTAAACAAAGAGAAGCGTGGGTTCGTTCTCAGCTGTTGCATCGCTTAAAGTTGTGAAACAGGAAGCAGAATTAATATAAAAAGGCTGTTTAATCGTGAAAACCGAAAGATGGAGACATCAAATCCCTGCACATAAAAGTATACAGTCTTAACCCCTGGTTACACTTGTAAATACTTTATCTTTCTTGAGAAACTGGAGAAAATAATGATTTTGATATTGAAAACACATTTGACCCGGTCTGTCTGAACAATCAATGTACTCAATGCTCAATCAATAATCAAGGCCACCTCTAAGTAACTAGTAACTACACTGTCAGATCATTATAGTGGAGTCAACACTAATATAGTTCCAGAGAGAGTGGCATTAAAAGGAAAAAAAAGACCCAGTTCAAGTACCTCGAACTTCATGTGAGTACTTAGTTACACTCCACCCCTGAGTTACAGTCAGTGATCAGCAGCCTTGTCTTTAATCAGATGATGTGATTACCTGCTTCTGTTGGATCTCCTCCTCAGCCAGCACCGTGTCGTGGCCCTTGTGTTCATCAGTCAGACACAGGTAGCAGATGCACTGCCTGTCCGTGCGGCAGTACACCTCCAGCAGCTTGTCGTGTCGGCCGCAGATCGTCTCCCGGAACTTTTTGGAGGCCGACACCAGCCTGTGTTTCTTGAAGGCGGCGGACTCGTAGTGAGGCTGGACGTGCAGCTCGCAGTAGGAGGCCAGACACACCAGGCAGGATTTCACAGCCTTGTTCTTCCTCCCGGTGCAGACGTCGCACTCCTCGTCCTCGGCCTCGGCGAAGCTTTGCTTCGAAGGCGTCCCGACGTCTTGGAGTCCAGTCTTCTTGAATTTCTCCACCACGTCGGCCAGCATGGTGTTTCTGGCGAGCACAGGCCTCGGGTTGAAGTTCTGCCGACATTGTGGGCAGACGTAGACCCCCAGGTAGTCGTCCTGGTCCCAGTAGTTCTTGATGCAGTCCGAGCAGTAGCTGTGTCCGCACGGGATGGTCACAGGGTCCCGCAGCACGTCCAGACAGATCGAGCAGTTGAACTGGTCCTTGTCCAGAACCACCCCGGCGTGAGCCATCGTCCACAAACACCGAGGAGAGCGTAGAAAATGAGCGAGAACACAGGAATCTGTCAGAAAGACAGCTGCTGCTTTGTTTACAGGAAGTGAATGGGAGGGGGCGTGGCGAGGGGACGGCACCGGAAACGGTGACAGGGAGTTTAATTTTTAAAAACACGTACTTTCAAAATAATGTTAAAGGTGCTCTGTGTAGTTTTGGCGAATCATTTTAGTCAGAAAGCCTAAAGTAACTAAACAAACACAACTCAAACTAAGCAAACAAACGTTAAACAACCTTTCTTAAAGGAAAACACAATTAAATGCTGTTTTCATTTTTACTGATTTTTTTGTAATAATGAAAAACATGTTTATGTTTATCATATAGCAGATGTAAAATTTCATTTAGTGCTAAATCAAATGATAATGTAGGAATAAAGAACAGGTCAGAACACGTTCTGTTGATGTATAATTAGTGAAGATTTGCAGATGGTGCTTTTATTTTAGAGGATGTATAATACTATGAATTACTGTAAGTATTTCTAATTCTGATATAAGCATTGTTGCATTCAAACTCTTCCTTTAATAGAGGTTAAAACACATAATGAGCAATAAATAGGCCCCTTAGGTTATTCTACAACAGACTCTGTGCTGTCAGATATTTTATTGGGTAATTAATATATTAATATTAACATGTTGGAAGCCTTGTTTACTTTTTCTTACAGTTTAGAATTTTTGGGTAGCTCTGACAATGTTTTTAATGCAAAATCTGTATCATATCGAGTAGACAGTTGTCTCCAGAAGTGTCATTGAGCTGTAAATAATTAGTGAGGTACATATAATAGTGTTCAGTATAGGACAACAAACCAATCACTGATAACACAAACATAGTTTCCAATGCATTTTTAATTCAAAATGCCTTCAAATAAATAAAGACAGTAAATAAAGTTTGGTACATAAATTAATTTCAACAAATCATATATCAGTGGAAAATAAAAGGACAGTGCATATTTTCAAACTTAATCTAAGTGGACAGGATTTGTTGTCAGTGCATTAACAAGATAAATAACAGGTCACATACATCTTCATAAACTGATTTTTGTTTCCTCTTCATACAGGATGATACATTACTTTGGTCACAAAATAAAGCTTTGATGCATTAAGGGGAAACTTCCAGATTTCAAAAGGCTGCCTTGATAAAAAAACAAACATTCTTGTTCATTGTGCGTTGCAGGTTTGGAGCACTTTGCTTATTATGCCTGTTAATTCAGATCCAAACATTTTGTCTTGGTATTGCATGCAGTTCCAATCAAGAAGCCGACCCTTTAAATGCATGAATTATAATTTGTTAAAAGGAACAAAACTGTACTGATAAAAATTATCCTTCAAAATCAAACATTCCCTTTCAGACTTTTGCCAGGAATTCACTACTCATCTACTCCCTCGTGTTACACTTTGTGCAAAATGCTGATGGGAAGATTAAACAGCTGTCAGTACATATTCATGATATCCATTCAAGTATTTCATCACATGTACATTTTTTTTCATAAAAAGGTTGTAATTCTCTGTAAGTGTAAACTACAGCTAATCAGGAGAAACAGGCACAAAAGAATTCTTCTGTTTGTTTCAAAACATGCATTGATGTCAGTGGAAGATTACCGTTTTTTTTTCTCTACATGCTTATCTGAAGTTTTTGCTAAATGAGAATGAAGATGTCTGAAGCGAGTCTATTCACAGTCAACTGCTGAAGAAGCTGCAAGGATAAAGCTACGTCATTGTATCGCAACAAATCTCATCACGATCCCGATGCATACAGTACAGTGTGTTTTTAAATATGGAATACCTTTCAGTTCAAGTTCAGTATTTCTGTTCACGTCACACAAAAATACACAGCAGGTACGATCGACTGAAAAACAGATAAATGGAATCTTGTAAGTCAACTAAAAACTCTACGATGTTTCAACTGTTTGTGTGCATGTATGTTTCTGTTTATGTGCGTGCAATGCTAATGATATGTGCGTCTGCACTCATGATGCATGGTGTGGCTTCACTTGTTCTTCTCCTCCAGTCCGCTCTCCGCTCTCAGGGCCTGGCTGCTGGCTGAGATGAAGCTAATCCAGTGTTTGAGGTCCTCAGGAAACTCGGGGCATTCAATCTGCACACAAACAAACAAGTTAACAGAGTGCCAGAGTAGAACTAAAGCCACAGTCTAGAGTGGAAACAACAGCAATCAATCTACGTTTCCAGCTTTTGGACTGTTGGTCATACATATCATAGCATTTGAAGACATCACTATGGCTTTTAGTAACTTCTGATGGACATTTATAGAACAGTATAGCTGAAATGATAAGTTGATTGATTAATCAGTGCTTTGATTGACATTTCCTGACATTGTTGAGAACGACAAATAATGTCGTAATTGGGAAAATAATGGACAGATTAATCGACAATGTAAATAATTGTTAGTTGCATCCCCACAATTAACTGGTTGTTGTTTTATCATAGGGAAACAATAACACAGTCAAGAATTGTATATTTCTTTGTTCATTTTTGGTACAACCTTCTCATCTATAGACAAGAAAAGTATTAATTAATTGAGAATAAAATCGACAGGTTTATCGACAATGAAAAGAATTATTAGTTGCAGCCCGACCATAGTCATACCAACAACTAGTCATCTCCTGCTTTTCCTCACCTTCCTTTTGCAGACAAACTCGATAATGGTCTCCGGGCTGCAGCGCACCACATTCTGCCTGCAGAGCATGACCGCGGAGACAAAACCATCTGCCTTGGACACAAAGCGCTGCTCCAAGTAAAACGCCTTCTCATCCCATCCCAGTACTTTGGTCCGAATCTCAAAAGCCTCACGGAAGGCCAGGGAGCGCCGGTAGCGTATGGTGGAGGCCCCTACCACCATTTTGGCCCCCAGTTTGCGTGAGGCCATGAACAGCCCGTTTCGCATGTAATGATGGAAACGAGCAAAGTCACACTCCCTTAGGTATCGGGAGTTGTTCATGTGGCCCATGTAGTCCAAATCATGGGGAAGGACCATGCCATCAATGCTTTGCTCAGCAAGAATGTCCCATATTCGTGGTTGGAACCACGCCTGGATGAACACCTGGGCCCCCCGTAGGAAGTACCATACATCCAAACTGCAAAAGAGCAGGAGGAGGGCACCCAGCACCAGCAGCAACATCCCTCTGGAACGAATATCAGACAAAGTATCAGTAACAAGAAACAAAACTGATACATGCTATGGCATTATATGCTATAAATGATTTGTAAACAGCTGCATTTGTACCAGTCTGCAGCAAAATCCTTTATATAAAAGGAGTTTGTGCTTTACCAATTCATGACCCCACTTAATATTTAATCAAACGCTCCTTTGACCTCATCAATGTCAGAGCAGATGGGTAGAAAAACAAGAGATTAGTGCTTTTTCACTCGTTGGCATAACATTAAAGCTAAAAACACAGATGCAACATAATCACCCACTTCAACCTTGAGAGGACCAGGAAGCTACAAAAAAAACCCCTGCTGCATTCAAATGAACGCGGCTCAACCTGCTGTGACAGCCAAATCTGTTAGCTTAGCTGCTAGCTACCGGTAGTTAGTGGCCTCTGCAGAATAAAGACTTTCTGAACGCGTAAAGTCACTATTTGTAAGTTTAGTCAATATCGAGATTTAAGTAATAACCATAAATACAGTGTTATTGTATTTTTATGACTGTAAAACTCACTGTGTGTCTAGAAGAGAGTGCTACCATGGGATGCGATGTAACTTGAGGAAACCGGTAGGAATGAATTAACATGACTTCCGGGTGTGTGACGACACGTATTTCTTCTTCTTCTTTTTGGAGGTTTAACAGAAGCGGGCCATTACTGCCACCCCCTGGAGCATGAAAGTAATTAGCTTTAGCACCTATTTTCTGTGTCCTCCCTCCTTCTTCACAATGATACACACGTTATCTTAAATTTAATGTAAAAGTCTTCCTTTTATCTACTGATCCAGGTGCTGTGGTGATCTTCTTCCATACAACTGTGCCCTTTAACTCTGATATTGAAAGTGTAATCTAGGTATCAAGGTTCATTATTGTCATTTTACAACACAGGGTTGCACAATGAAATAAAATATAGTTTCTTATTCACATATCCATATATATTATATAGGTATATCAAAATATGTATAATAGTCAATATATATTATAAATACACATACACACACACACCTTTATAATGTTTTTAATAGCTTGTTTAGGTAGTTTAATCCCCTCATTACCCAGAATGCCCATATGACCAGGAACCAATATCAATGTGGCCTCAGTGTCGTTTTGAATGTATTGGGAGACAATGATTCACTACAGACATAACCCTTGCTTGCATCAGCCCATTTTAAGGCTGTCAGAATGGCATAAAAATCAACTGTACACATAATTAAGAAACGTGAAGTTCGTTTGCATATCTCATCTCCAGGACTGGTTATCCATCTGTAAAAAACTGCACACACTTTGTATATTGACATCCCTTATGACTGTAAAACTCTCTCAACCAACGACTTCTTCTTCACTCTCACACTTAAGTTATATCAACAGATTTCCTGTTTTATACCATTACGTTTTCATAGTTTTACATTTTTTACAATCAAAACATCTAACTAGACTCTGTCATGGAGTCATGTTAGAAGTGTGTGAATTTTCTCCGTACAGCTGTTTGTCTATACACACAGTGAGGACATAAAAATGCATCAACAGGACCTCAAAATGGATTTGTTTTATTGCTCTTATAATACTTGAAGATACACCTTCCAGTCACATTACTTTCATTTTAATGAATAAGTCATCTGTTTTTAGCCATGCCATACAATGGTGACATAGATAAGTTAACGGTCTGAGCGAGGCTCATTTGCAGATAGTGTAGGCACAAGTGTGTTTAAGTCCAGTAGTTGAGAAGAGACGACAAATGTCTCGTTCCAGAGGCTGGTAAATTAGCCAGGTTACAAAAGCCAGTCTCAATAGCTGCCCATGCAATCCCTTATTTGTTCTTCTCATCTAGTCCGCTCTCTGCCCTTAGGGCCTGGCTGCTGGCGGAGATGAAGTTAACCCAGTGCTGGAGGTCCTCTGGAAACTCAGGGCACTCCACCTGCGAGGAGCAAAGCAATAAACTCAATGTCAATCAATTATCAGAGGCCTTTTTTTTAAAATTTCCTTTCTGTTGTAAAATCTGCATGTGTGTTTGAGCATCTGTTCCTTACCTTCCGCTTGCACAGGTGCTGCATGATCTTGTCAGGGCTGCTGCGTACGACACTCTGCTTGCAGTACATGACGGCACACACCAACCCGTCTTTTGTTGACACAAATCTCTGCTCCAGGAAAAAGGCTTTTTCGTCCCAAGTGACGATTCGGCTCCGCAGCTCGTAGCCCTCGCCTATACACAGAGCCCTGCGGTATCGGATGGTGGTGGCCCCCACGACCATGGACCCTCCCAGGGCCCGCACTGCCTTGAACACACCATTACGTACGTAGAGAGAGAAGCGGGCGAAGTCGCACTCCCGAAGGTAACGAGCATTGTTCATGTGGCACATGTCGATGTCATGGGGAGTGACCCGGCCTGTGATGGTCTGCTCTGCTGTGACATCCCAGATTGTTGGCTTAAACCAGGCCCGGACGATCACAACAGCTGCCTGCAGGAAGTACCACACATCCAGAGTGCAGAAGAGAGCCAGCAAGGCTGCGAGCACCCACAGCACCCACCACATCTCTCTTAGGGAACAGACATACAGTACACAAGCAGAAGAATGCAGTGGGGTTACATTGATGTGTAGACAGGATGTAACTAAAAAAGCAGAACAGAAGCAGAGGTATAGTAGTTACGGTGGGAGAAAAACACGAACGAGAGGTGAAAATCCTACCTTTCATAAAAGAAAGTGACAAACTAACAATCTTTATATAATCTACTATCAATTCCCATTTACATTGCTTCATGTTTTAGTTTTAATTATCCCTAATGTGTTGCTTTGACGGGCAGCTCTGAGAGAAGATTTCTCCACTAAACTGCCATTTCTTTACATTTCAGCAGTGTGACAGATTTCCTTTTTCCAACTGTCTGAAATAACAGCATTTCTGCCCAATATATCTGCATTTTTCTGATTAATTCAGCGGTACATGCAAGCAAACAGGGGCCCAATATTTGCTTGAAACCCACTTGGATGCAGATAAGAAGAATTAAAACACAGTGATTGACGTTTATTGTAGTCAGTAATTATTATAGCAAACAATGCTCACCCTTTTATATGCAGGCACATTTCTCATATTTCTTTCTATGTCCATTTAATTTCATATTTCAAACAAATAAAAAGGGAAAGTAATGTTTAACCACCATAACCTGCAGTGAGTTCATGTGTTTGTTTTTTTTATGATATTTTACAGTGTCCCCCCTAATGTTGCCATTAAATGTGTTCATTATTCCTGAGGCAATCCTTCCATCATTTTACAGTCCTATAAACGAGGCCATTGCGACTGTTTCAAAACTTGTTTCCCCCCCGCAGGATGCATGTGAGCTCAGACTGATTTAACAGGTATACATAGGTGAGAACAGGTTCTACAGGAAGGGCAGGCTACCTCTGCAAAACCTCAGGATGTCGCAATTCATGAATAGTTGAGAGTAAATTAAAAATGTAATTTAAAAAAAAATCTATTTCAAAGAATAGTAACCCCGACACACATTGTCGTTAGCAAAGGTATGCTAACTCTGAGATTCAGACGGAATGATAGAGAAATCAGTGCCAGGGCTGCAGAAGTGGCTAATATACTTCACGTATAGTAGTGAGTTCACAGTATGAGAGTAATGTAAGGTCAGTTGTGTCATTGACAAAAGTCGAAAATAATGCTGAAACATTTTGTCATTTGAAATTTAAGCTAACGATACCATTAACGCTGACAGGTCAGAGTTAAACTACCTGTTGAGGGAAGTTTGTATCCATGGTTTTCGGTCTAACTTACCCCTGATTTCATAGCAACGTCAACAAACGGATAAAGTAATGCTAATGTTCATCGCAGCTTTTGGTAAAAAAACAAACAAACAAACAGTACACTTACCTGTTTCTGGCTGATTCACCTGTTCCAACTCAGACTCACTGTGCCGTCTTCTCTCAGTCAGTCAGTACACACACTGAACGCAGCGCGACGGAGAGGAAAGTTTAAATATGCGCTCAAAACATTTCCGGTAACAGCCTTCAAAATAAAACCATAACTGACGGAGGCTCTTCACGTTAAATCTGAAGTAAAGCGCACACACATTAAGTAAATGAATTTTTTTAGTAGCCCCTTTTGTTGTTAAAGCAATTACTCTTTAATGTCACATAATGGCCATACATGTATTGAATGTGTGTTTTTCGAATTCATGGAACTTTATTTTGAAGATAAGTGTTTCACATCCTCTGTCATTTGGTATCAATGGACAAATCCCTCTGCAACGCATGCGTGCTCCAGACTCCTTATACCGCAATATGGACGTGACGTAACACGGAATGGGCGAATGGATGATTGGTCCTACAGATTAAATCCTGTGATAATTTCAAAACAGCAATAACAAACACTGTTGACCTCAGTAACTGACAGTGATGAGTGTTGATGAAATTAACTTGTATTTTACTTATGTTTTAACCCTTGGCCATATGAATTATAAGACAGGAAACAGCCGTTTTGCAATCACCTTTATTATTGTCAATAAAAAAACAATACAAACCTACCCAAACTGTATAAAGTGTCACATGCAAATAGAAAATTGTATATTGCATGCAACATTTTTAATTACCCTGCCATTTATCCTCAGAATCATGGTGCTGAAAAGATATTTGTCTTTCATACTCTTCAAAGATATCAAATAGTTGTTTCCTTCACTTAGATGAGGCTGGAACATACCAGCATACATTAAATTGAACATCAATCGGCTTTAAGATATATGACTCAATGAATAAAAGAAAAAGAAGGTGTTTCTATTGCTTGCATTTGAGTTAGAAGTAGGTAGAAGTGCTGCACCCATCACTCAGTCTCTTTTTTACTAATCATTAGCAAGACAAAAATACAATAACTTTAAATTCCTTCTACTCCAAGAAAGAAAAAACATACTTAAAATGAAATGTCTATGCGATTAAATATTGAGCAAGGAAATTGGAACAACAACATGAAAATCGTTCCAAAAAGTTCAAAGCAACAATTAACTCAAACGCAAGTGTCTCAACAGAGAAATCCAACAACTGCATGTCACTGTTCATATCAAATAAATCTGAGGTCAGGACAAGGAGACCAACCAAAACTGCACTTGCTTATTCAGCTTAAAACAAAAACAATAATAGTGCATAGAAACAGTATAACCTTCTGAAATCTAAAGGGGTGATGTACCGGCAGGAAGAGGCCTTTTAAGCGCTTTCTCAGCGTTTTCCTTAGCTTCACTTAATCTGACGAGAACGCTGATCCATCACCATTTTCTTCATGTCATGGTCTGCTGTGATGTCACTCATGTCAAGCTCGTTTCCTGGGCCGGCCAGTGGCTCATACTGGTGTCTAGAAGAGAGAGCACAGTCAACTGGGGAAATACATGACAATGCAGTGGACGTTTCATTTTAATGGGATGTGATAAGGGTTCTGGACTTGTGTACCTGCCTGTGTCTGTAGTTTCAAAATGAAATAAAAGTAAGAGATGAAGTCTCTTTTGAGTTGGTTCTAAACATGTAGCAGTCTTTTAGGTGGCCTCTACCAGTTACTGATTTGTTATTATTGTCAACAGCAGTAAACGCACTCACTGCTTCAAGTGTTCCTCAATGGCCTTGCGTTCATACACGGTGCCATATATTGTTTTCACAGGATCAATGAACATCTTCTTGGTGAGTGGACAGATCAGGTGTTGGGGTACAAAGTGTGGTACAGCATCTACCAATGTCTTGAGACAAAACAGACAATCATTTTGTTATGTAAAGCTTGTGAAACAGCAAACTACTAGTATGTATATATCAGAGACAAAGTACTTTCTCCATGTCATCCAGTGAGTTTCCTGCTGTTTCCTCTGTATGTTTCTCTGCTTCTCGTTCATACGTCTCACGGCTCGTCAGGAATTCCTCGGCTAAAATGCTTCCAAAGAAGAAAAAAAACAGGAAAGTCAAATACTTGATATTTTATTTTTAAGTTTATGTAATGTCAACACCACTGACACAATCTTGAAAAACCTTAGCAATATAATAGCAGTAATTTTTTGAAGAACTGCTAAACTGAACTGCAAATTGATAGCAATTTGCTGGCAAGTTTCTCTTGTCAAAATAGCCTTGTTCTTCTAAGACAGTAAAAACAAAATCACCTATCTAAAAGCTCTTAATCCCCCCCTCACTTTATCAAATGCATTCAAGTTTTCAACATATCTGCCATACAAAACTGAGTCAAAAGAACTGACTGAACTATGGTCATAAGACGTGGTAAAAAAGTAGCTTTGGTGCCAACCTGTCCTGCCATAAAGTGTCACCTATTAACTATTAACAGAGTGTGTGTGTGTGTGTAACCTGTCCAGTGGATCTTCAGGCTCTGGGATGATGAGCAGTCCATAGACAGCTTCGAGGATCTCCCTCATGGTAATGTGGGCATTGTAGTTACGGTCAAATATGTTGTGGCAGATGCGTCCCACACTGTTGACATTGCAGTGGTACACCTGTCATCATGTTAAGGACAACACTGCTAACATGACTTTATTAGTACTGCACAAATACTTGCACATGCAATTTGTGAGTTTGTACAATATATAAACACAAATAGTTCAGCTTTTTTTGTATTTCGGCAGGATACTCGTGTGACAAAGCGGACAAGTGGAGGCTTTACTGGGTATTCAAGACCAAACTGGCAGTACAGCTCAAACACTCCTTTTTCATACGGCGTGTCAGGAGGACCCTCCATCAGAATCTTCCAGAAGGCTGAAAAGATTGAAAGTGCCAGTACAATCATTAAAGCCATGCCAAAATGCAGTTCATGTGTTTTTTGTAAAAAAAAATAAATCACACTTTTTCAAATCCAAGAAACGAAAAAGAAAAACTTGAGACCAAAGAAAAAAGAAGGAGAAAAGACGAAAGGAAAAAATAAAAACAAATCATGTTGATAAAAAGAAAACTGTTGAGATGCAAACTTTGATGAAATAGGAAAAGAAAACAGCTATGTGGTTTCACATGCCTGCATGTATAAAGGCATACTGACATAAAAAATAAAAAAAATCACATACATGCATTCGACCAAAATGCGAGAACATGCCACTTACTGAAGTCTTCCTCTGATGGAAACACCCTGAAGAAGGGATGCGGGTCACAATGCAGGCTCCTCAGCTCCTCTAGGATACGCTTGTCCTTCTCCAAAATCCACCCCTTTTTTAACTCTTTCAGAGTACTATTTAAAAAAAAATTATAATATAAATACAATATAATGTGATCATGTAATCCCTGGGCTAAGGGAATATCCCACATCTCTTCTGAACACATACACCTGGCCTGTTAAATACTTTAAAAAATCAATGCAAGACAAGGCGATATGATCTCACATCACTCTTTCAATTTTAGCTTTAGGGATGGCAATGTCTGGTGGTTGATCAACTAAGTAGTCCAGATTACACCAATCAACTAATGTGTAAAGTTCAACGTTTTTCAACTTGTTCTTTGGGCTACAGTTAATATCAGGTTGTGGTTTTAAAAACAGGAATAATAGTATGTCGATCAATTTGTTTCTCATTGCAGAATGACAGCAGGTATTTGTCGGTTTATTATCAGCCTCTATCACTCACCACTCCGTCACTGTCACTTTGCTGTTTATCTGGCTTGGCAGAGACGTCTCTGGATATTCATCATACCCATGTGTAGTAAAGATCCTCATCAAAGCGTTCTAAAAAAAAAAAATGACCGAAACAAATTAATCAGCACATCGAGACAATGTGCAGAGTCTGCGTATCATGTTTCTATCACGTCCAACAGATTGCTGGACAATGATCTACACCCGCTAACCTCACTGATGGATGATGGGTCAAGTTTTTCCTTGAGTGTCCTCTGCTCCAAAGACAGAACAGTCTCAATCTCAAAGAGCCTCAGACCATCTTTGGCTGTCTGTGGTTTGAAGCAGCAACCCCCTGGAAGAAGTACAGATGTGAGGTGGAGCAGTTGTCTGAATAACTGCAATAACATTTTCTGAAAAAAAATATGATCTTATATAAATATAACGAATGAGGGAAAAAACAAGCGACTAAAAACTATTCTTAAACTACAGTGCTACAGTAATGAAAAGGCAATAATGCTGAAGGGAATTAAACGTCAGCAACATTAAAGACTTTATAAGGCTGGACAAGATCTCTAAATTTCCATAAAGATTTAAAGTAAGAATGCGCAGAATGTTTTATGGCATATATTGCTTTATTTTTACACCATTCCATGCATGATTTGAAGAAGTATATTAAAAGGGATTCAAATAAAGAAGCAACTGTTTTTCAAAGATTCCAAACCTGTTGCATTGCTGATCCCATGCAGCATGTTGTTGTCCACATTTCCAAGAAGAATTGAATCCACAACGATGTCAGCTTGTATCAGTTTGGCTGTGACGGTAACTGGCTCTACGGACGACCTGTGGAGAGATTAAAGATTGAAATGGCGTCACTGTTGCTCACAGTAAGAAGTTCAATATGTAAGACGTACAGGTCAAGTCAAATATACTGTGTGGTAAAGGTGCCATCGCTCTTTAGAAGAGAGGAATCTCACCCAGAATCATTTCCATCAGTGAGACAAACGATCCGGAGTCGACAGTCCGGGAACCTCGTCTTGACCTTTTGCAACTCGACTCCCCCACGTCGAAGGGCGTCGTACAGGAGAGTACATCCACTCGCCTCGATGTTACGTATGTGTTCCTACAATTTTAAAACGTGTTAATCCTCATTAGGGTATATGACTGCTTTACACCTAGATGCACATTATGATAGATGATAGATGATGGATAGATGGACAGACAGACGCATAGATAACTTTATCAAACTCTGAAGGGAAATTTGGTTATCTTAGCAACGGGTACATTCAAAATCAATTGAAAAACTAAAAAAAAAAAAGACAGATAAGGCAGATCTAAGACACGTCTGAATTTACCTTGAACTTTTCCAGATTTTCAGTAAACGTGTGGAGAGTTTTCACCGTGGAGTCAAACTTCACAAGGCCAATGATATGATAAAAGTCATAAGCCATGCTCCTTGTTGCAAAGTTGTCAAAGAGCTCTTTCACCACATTGATTTTCTTCATCTCTGCACTTCCATAGCATTCTTCTTCCATGGAGGAGCTCGTATCTATCAGCACCTGGTAAAAAATTCAAGTCCAAAAAATACAAAAAATAATAAACTAAACGTGTCACATTTCCGTTTTTCTGTCCAATGAACAAGACAAAGAGACAAAGTGTAACCAGAATTGCTTCCTCAGGACTCCTGGTTGTGACAAACGTCCTGTCATCTCTGTGGTCACCAGTCCTGTGTTAAATGATGAAAACCAGCACGAACAAAATCAGACATTGCGACACTAGCCATCAGAGCTCTTTATTGCTGGGAAACATTTGGTCGATATAAAATACTGTAAAGTCCTTACATGGCCGCCAACAGATTCACATCCACAGTTTTAAATTTGCCATCAAGACAATCGTGCACTTTGAGCATATCAGGGGATCCTTTGTCTTTATGAAAATACACACCGAGGTTGTCTGAGGGAAAGAAAACATAATGAATGAAACAATTTACATCATACATCTTTCCACAAACATGATGCTCATTATCAGAGGCAATATGGAAACCAATGGTAGGTTCGCTTTCATTAGGATTGATCTCTTCACTGTACACAGTGTAAGGAGTGCATTCACTTGTGTGTTCACAGCACTCCTGGGCACATGTTTTCCAGTTGACCCCAGTGGTGGAAAAGTACTCACATACTTTACTTGAGGAAAGTAGCAACACCAAATGGTTACAAGTGTGTAAGAGGTAGAGGTGGATGTCGAGATTCAGTTCCCGTCGGTCAGTTCAGCAGGAAGAATCGTTCATATCGTTTGTTCGCTCAGTCGCGTTTCTGGTACAATGTCGTTTAGCGGTGAATCAGCAACTTCATGATTATGTGTACTTTTCACGCTGGCTCACTAAGCCAAGGGCGACTGACTGACTGAGAATGATGAGCTACGAACAAAATGAAATGGTTTTTTTCATGGAAACGGTTGCTATGCTTTCCCGTTTCTCATTGGTTAAAATTACAAGTGTCAAGTGTCCTAGACTCAGGATACGATTGGCAGGCTCTTAGTCCTCTTCACCACTGATAACTAAACAGTGAACAACACAGCTACTAGTCTGTGAAAACGAAAGAACGAATGAGAGAAGTGAAATGTGGAATCAGGTCAGTTCGTTCGTGTTAAAGAGTCGTTCCTTAGAGCTGATTCTTTCGCAAACGAGCCATCTCTAGTAAGAGGTAGCAGGACCACTACCGGTGTCTCTCAAACTAGTGGTTCTCATGGAAGGGGATACCGCCGAGAGTAAATCTTATGACCTGTAAGAATGGTCCAGGTCTAGGCACGCCACCCTGAAGAGGACGTTGGAGTGTTTGTATTATTTGTAGCCTGATGAAATAAACGCCTTTAACATGGTTGTTGTCAGAAATAGTCCATTCCAACACTGACATTTTCATCATTTTCAAAACCACTGATTTTTTAATGCAGAAATCTTCTCCCCTTGAGGAGGAAGCTTAAGCCGTATTTCCCTAAAGGAGTCCGATCCAACTCAGTTCAGTTCATGACACTGTCAGAAATAATCAGGATTGTGACTTGATGCCGTACCTTTACTCAGTAACACAAGGCAGGCCCTGTGGTCTCCTAACTCCTTCAAATGCAGAGGTGGGGTCACATTGAGGTATTGATTGGAGGGAGATTTTAATTCTTCCACCATAGTTCCAAAAGTCTTCTCCATATTCATCTGAAAGCTGTCATTTAATGACACAAGTTAGTGAAACCTGCATTAGAGCTGCAGCCTGCTAGTGAAGATTTTGACTTTTTGTTAATGAAGTTGAACTATCTATTTATGTATATTAGTCTTTTCTGTAGACACAATTATGCCAAAATATATAGCCACTGAGGATCATCTGCAAGAACACTAGAACAATTAAATAACAGAAAAAAAGCATCACTTTGAATTTACAAAAAGGAAAACTCAAGTCATACATACTTCTGACCAGTTGACTTGTCAGGGTGTATCCAAAGAGGGTACGTTTTGATGGATGGTGGCAGACTGAGCAGAATTTTTTCAATGTTGATTGCTCTCTGTAATGAAGTTTCACGCAAGACCTCCTCACTGCAGTTTGGAATTTTCTCTCCATCTACAGAAAAGCATAGATAATGAAGTGAAGCTGATAACATCTGATAGTTCACTTATACTTGTACATGTTCAAAGTACTATTCCTGAATCTCCATACAGTTGGGATAAACATGTCACAAGCGACCATAATCAGAGAGTTAGATGCATACAATACGTGATTCCATACAACAGGATAGAACCAGAAAGGTGTTATTGACTTTGATGAGGCTTGATGTTCCGCACAAAACTGCAGTGAGTGTCAGAGGCTCTTAATCCAAGTATCTCACTGCAACTGCCTCCATATCTTGCTGCATAGAGCTGTTATCGGTTCAACAATAGCAGCTTCCCAATAAAAGTGAAAAAGCTGAGCAGTTGAATAAACTGCGGAGCAGCTACCTTCATTTTCTTCTACAATTTGTTTCCTCATACATGATGTCTTATGTAACAATGTTTGAGTTTTACCTTTGATTTTCCGGAGAACATACGCTCGTTCAAGGGGACCAGGTACACCAGGTACTCTGACTGGTTCGCAGAAACGGTTGCCATCTTCCGACGTGAGAGTGATTGGCGCGTAGCTCTCAAGATCGGATTCCTGTTTCTGTCAAAAATAGTCAGAGCAGAATTTGCCTTCATGCATTAATAAATATTCTAATCATGTATCACCTATAGGCTCAAATTAATGGTGTTAAAATATATTATATCTAAACAAAATACAAGTAAATACTTGAGTCTAAAATCACTGCTGTTACCCTCCACAAGCTCATATCAAAACCTTACTATCATCATACCTCTGCCTCTGATATGAGATGTGCCCAGCAGTACTGTGAATTCTCAAAGATGTCCAGGTCCTCAATGACTTTCTCCCCTTGTCTTCCACGTTGAGGCAAAAGCTCTCTGAAGAGCACGTAAAGGCCTTCAATAACTGCAATCTGCAAAAAAGAAAAAAAGTGGTGAAAGTACAGTTTCTGTGTAACGGTTCAGTTCACCCAACATTGAGGAAAACTTCCTTTTGAAACACTGCACATGGTGAAAATTTTGTGTACAGAGATATCTAATGCTCTGACCACTAATGCGAATCCTCAAAATAAAATCCAACACACTAGAACATTTCAAAAAAGTGCAATACAAGAGGATGTTAAAGTCAGAATTATAACAGCTCATAGTTTACCTTCTGATTCCTGGTTAGTGTTTCATTCCTGCTGAATAACTGATACAAACTTTGGGCGAGAGGGTGACATCCAGTCAGTTTCCGTATGTAAGAAATCAGTTTCCTTGTTTTCTCTCCCTTATACTGACATTGCTAGAAGGAGAGAAAAAAAAGATTTCTAAACAAGGTGAAGCACACATCAGAAGTTAGGATAAAATGAATTTCCAATACAGAAACTTTTAGCTTTTTCGATTTTGCCATCTTTTCAGGTCACTTCAATGTTACATTTCATCTGGAAACAAGACTATGAGCTATAAGTTATGAGCTATATGCTAAATGCTAATGTCAGCATGCTAACCAAAACCATGATCCTAACATGCTGATGCGAAATAGAATTAATCAGTACCATGATCATCCCTAGTTTAACATGTTAGCATGCTAGTGTAAGTAGAGCACAGACTGATAATGTATTAAAACATAAAACATAAAACTTACAAGGACGTAAAGTGAAGACAAGAACACACTGATTCCTTTCTGGGATTGTTGGACTGAAGGCACAACATCATTGATGAAGAATGTCTCCTCGTGCGAAATCTCGGCAGAAAACGTGGACAAAGAGAAGAAAACTGTCGACCCCTCAGAGATTCCACAACCTTGCAGTGTGTCTCCTCCAGAATGTCGACCTCTGCAAATATGAAAGGCAGAAGACAGCACAGCAGTACTATGACAGAGATGATCACAATAAGCATAATATCAATGCTTGGTGTCATTAATTCTAAAATTACTTGTAATAAAGGACATGTGCTGGGATTCCACTCTCATTTGCCAGCTTGAGTCTTAGACTGGTTATGGTGTCACATGCCAAGTTCACTGTCACCTCAAAGTCTCCCTGAATGAAGAAAATAAAAACCATTTAGGAAACAGTTTTGTCTGTATCTACGTTATTTATAAAAATCAATGCAATCCCCAAAGTGGTAAGTGATGACATTTAAATGTATTACTGGAAATTCACACTTCTGTTAATTGGGAATGTATATTGAGTGATTTCTGACACTTTCGTCACGTCTGTTATCATCAAATTATTTATTTTTTTCAAAGTCAAGATTGTAACATTGAGCGAAGACAATGTAGAAGCTCCCCCACAGATTGGATTATGGAAGTTGTAAAACGCACTCTGTGATCGGCACAGACAAGACATCACTAGTGTTAGGCACTTACTTGTTATCATAATAATGGATGGATAATCTTTAAGTGTATCTTTTAAGGCAAATCACAAATATTCATGCTTGTACAGTTATATCCATATCAGTTGCTTGTAGCGTTACCATAATTAAGACACACCTTGAGCATGATGTGGCATCGAACCACACTGTCTCCATAGGTTTCACCAGTCTCTCGTTTTGGTATCTGCGGAGCCTGTTTCAGGTTTTCCTTTGGTGTAAAGATGGCGTAAATTACATCTCCAGTCTGGATATGTCTGTCTTTCAAAGACCCTGCATGGGGAGTCAAAAACGCAAAAGAGCAATATCAGAGCAATATCAGCATTTGTTTGGAGATGTTGTCTGGCCACCTGTTGACTGTAAATCAAATATTCCCTCTACTTTAAACTCTGTTAAGGGTAAGGGCTAAGGTCAAGGCTAACCCCAACTGTCACTGTTGTACCCACATCTGCAGTAAAATCAAATAAATAAATGAAATATTTGCATTATAGAATGTAAGATTTAGTAAATGTCTCTTTAAAAATGTCTCCAGGTCTGCTCACATGTGTTGAAGAAGGGATCATCTGTCAAGGGCATCCCATCGATTGTGTAGAGGCAGACTCCTTTAGAATTGCCAACAGTTTCAAGATGACCGATCCTCAACATCAGGTCCTCAACTGTGTTTTGTGCTGGGTCCATATCTGTACGTTCAAAATAACAACTGTTAAGCTGGTTCATTTTCCTGTGGCTGTCTGATTACCATGTTGCATTCATCACATTTCATTTAGCATATAACACCTACTACAGCCTACTGTACAATCAAGAAGTCCGTGGCTGGCCTGAGTCTATCTAATGATCAGACATTGATTATAAAATACGTATTCCTCTTACCTGCAATATTTTTTGGTTGAGGACATTTCGGGTATGTGTACTGCAGACAGAACGGCTCCAATGACTTTTGCACAGGTGCCACTGTTTGAACTTGGCGACCTGGAGCTCTGAGTCTTTGAATGAAGTTCTTCATAGCTGAAAAACGATTCTTCTCGACATGACTGAAACCTGTCAGAACGTGGGCGCGATATTAGTATATGACTAACTAAGCACATATACAAATTCATATTTACAATACAAGACAAGAAAGTTAAATGACCCCTGCATTTAGCTTTTGAGCTGAACCAACATAGTGTCAAGAAACTGAAACAAACTTAAAGAAACCACTTAACAAAAGGTATATTAAAAGTTCTGTTTTATTGGATTGTATTGCCATGTACAACATTTATATATTTCTGGGCGTCCAGTACTATGGGCGTTGTATAGAATAGCAACATTTACAGTTGAGGTTCCTCACCAATGTTATTTAGGTCTTCATCTGTGACACCATCCAAGAAATCTCGCTCATCCTTGACGCCCAACTGGAAAAACTGGTTGTAGTAAGATTCCAGTCTGAACCGCTCAAGTATGTTGAATATTGCCCCCATCTAAACAAAGACATAACGATACATTATTCATCTGAAATTGGCAAGACAAAAATAATATGACCACTACTATACTAGTTACAATGTTTATTTAAAGTGAAGCTCAGGCCAAAAAGCAACCGAGGCTTTATTTGCGATTGAATACGAGTCAAACCTTCGTGTAAACGCGTAATTACGACGAAAGAGGCACTTTTAAGATTAACCGTTTTTGGGCAAGCTAATTTGTGCAGGGGCACTTTTAGGCTAGCATCAAAATAGCTATTTTTTAAAACACTAAGAAGGCTCGACACACCATGAAACTTTGCCCGTAGTGTCACCAGGGTCACTACACACGAACACGAGCATTGAGAACATTGTTTGTGTACACAGAGTTCACTAAAAAGAACGTTTTTAGACAACTCACATTAGCTGCTACATCTCTGGCATGCCGCCCTCATGGCAGACAAAAGGTGTCATCCCCGAGTGCGACCTAACAGGCGGGCTTTGAGGAGCGGTCCATCAATACTCCTGCCTGTTTGGTCGCACTCGGGGATGACACTTTGATTTGACTCATATTCAATAGCAGATAAAGTCTGGGTTGCTTTTTGGCAAGAGTGACTTTAAATTTCAAGCTGCATAAATACGTTCACCCGAGCCGGTAACATTACTTAGGACCACCCCCGCCTTTCATGTGGAAAATATTAAACAATAACGTTATCTTATGCCATGTTACAGATGCCATTGGGTTCAGCAGGTTAGACCTTGCAGCAGACAAAATGACAGTAACAAGTAGACTATAGGTAGTCTACATAATTATTTTGGTGTGAAAACCAGCATCTTAAATTTAGCCAAGTACTCTGAGTCATATAAATACATCCCTGACCCTGACATTTAAACTAAACAGGCACAGCTTCCCGTATTAATATGGCGGCTGCACGGACGCACATATACTCTCCAACGACGGATAGCAGCGGCTAATGTAGTGTCCATTTGTGTATCTCTGGCTAACCCTTGAATTTAAATACATTAGTGGACTAGAAACATCCATAACGACATGCTTATGCTAAGGAGCTGTACTTTACACAAAGAATGTAGAGGCGACTGATGAGCAGCAGTGACTCACCTGAACAAACTCACCTGGAGAAAATACACACATGATGTTATGAATATGAAGTGCAATAAAAGTAAGAGAACACACAGAAAAGAGCAGCCGTACCTTCGGTAAGATGTCTTGTGATACTGTTCAGTATCACTTAGTAACAGAGGGGAGAGTCTTGTCGAAAACGAAACCTAACTGTTACATGCTCTAACCAAACAGAGCACCAGTTTCAAATTTCCTTTTGGCCATCTGGTGGTGGTGAGACTGGCCACATCCTTATACGGTGGCCCTGAAGGGCAAACGACAACGACAAAAACAAAAACACAATCACAAAAACACAACCACAAAGAATAGTGATTTTTTTTCACTTCACTATTAACTGGGTTAAGCCAGACTCACTCCATGTATATTCAAGTCTTATGTTGTTCTTTTTCAAGACACTGCCATAATTTGGCTTGTTTTCCATTTACGTCTACTGCAATTCAAAATTATTTCGACTTTCTTTGGCCTGCTTACCTACCTGTCATTGAACACCAGTGTGGAGAGAGAGCACAGCCAGTCTTTGTCAATTGTAGTGAAAATTATAATGTGTGTCAGTTTGCCATAATTTTTTTGTAACTTTGTGTGCGCTTTATGTATTTAAATCTAATGCTTGAATGTAGTCAATTATATAATGTAAAACAGCCCACATTCTGCTCCTTCCAGTATACTTTTTAGTTTGTTGGTACATTTCAGGTGAGGACAAGTAAATCCCGGGACATCAGACTTTAGACAGGTGATCAAGGACTCATACAGAAAAATAAAGTTTGAATATAAAGGCTAAATAAATATAAACCTTGATATAGAACATGTTACTTTTACACTCTGTAGGTATACAGGCTGTGGTTGATGCCTGATTCCCTGACTTTTCTGTTTTCTGCACCTGTTAATCTAGTAGGACAAAAACCTTAACAACTTTGATTAGTACAAACAGTCCGGTCACTATAAAAGTAATTATAACACTTTCTTTTTATTTTATAAAAGCAGAGATCCATCAGTTGTTACCTCTCTTCACAACATACATGTTCCAAACTAATATTTTAATCCACACAAATTCAGAAGCACTCAAAATATTTTCTATGACTGTTGATAACACAAAGGTCGTCTGTGTCGTATCACTGCTTCCTGGATGATGTCGGAGCGATCTGTCAAACTGTGGCTATTAAGCTTTGCTGTTGGGTGACATCCTTCCCAAGATGGCTGTTTTTATTTCTATCAAGTCCAGCGTTGCTCTTCCTGCTGCCACCTAAAGAAGGAAGACTCTCAGAGGTACCCTTCCCTCTGTCATTGTCTGCCTGCACTGTTGTTGACACTAAACTACCTCTACAGGTACTATTTTGTGTCTTTGATTTCCCTGCCGCTGACACAGAGTGCTCGGCACTGCTGCTGCTGTAACTGGCTGCATCACAGTGAGGGGATGAGGTGATAGTATTGATGTGTCTTCGCCTCCAGGTTGCAGTGCCTCTTCTCACAGTCTGCGGTGACAAATCGAACTTTCTGCCTGGGCTGTGAATGCTGCGGCTGGATGATAGATGGGTTTCGTGGATAGTTGGAGTCTTTATTTGAAAACTAGGATTACTGGGGTTCCTGCGGTGGAGATCAGCACTGTCTTGCTCTGGAGAAAGACTGCAGTTGTGTGTGGTTTGAACCATTATCTGTTCACCGGCAGGCCCTGGAAGTGAAGTGGGGATGTGGCTGTTTGCATGCCAAGAGGAAGCGATCCTGTTGCAGATAGGTGTTTGTGTTTTCTTAAGTCCAGGAGAATCCGATACACTCCCGGGCTGTCCATGAGTCCGAGATAGTGAGGAACTATTAATTAGTTTAACCTTTGCAGAGGTCTTGCTAGGAGGAGCACCCAACGGTGGCCTGGGTTTGGTTTGGCACCGAGGAGGTGGTGGATGTGGTCGCATTAGGTCTGATGTAGTATTTAAAGCTTGCAGCGTCTCCTCAGAAACCCTTTGTGCTGCTGGCAGACTGGGAGAAAAGAATCACAATGGGAATTAGATCAAAAAACATTTTCTTGCATGAAGAAAATGAAACGAAGAACAGTTAAAAAAAGAGTTGGTTTTATATATAAATAGCAACATCATAGGAGCAGTTGTGAAGCAGCTATTTCAGGTATCAGCTGTAAAATGTGAGTGTTACACCTTCCCTCTACTGATCACCATGTGCAGCTCTCATCATTCTGATGTGTATTACATGCAGTTTCTGGTTCATCCACTGGCCAGGCCTGATTGGACGACAATGTATAGAGGGAGCAGGAAGACTGGCTTTAGCAGCTGTCTAAAGCCACGTTTCCACTGTAGGAAAACCTCAACAAGCCACTCAGTGCAGGCCCAGGGTCTGAATGAGGTAGAATTAGATTTTATTATCCCCTTAAAAGACCCTGCTCACATCGTAGTACTTTCTAACATTATGAGAACTTCAGGGTTTCAACTACTTTATACTTCCAATTCACAACAATTTGGAGGCAAAAACATTTTTTACTCTGCAAAATTGTTGGGACAACTTTAATTACTGTAACTTTGCAGACAGCATGCTACATCAGAGTGAAAGAAGTACATTTTTAAATGAATTAATTTGATCAGTGTTCAGATTAATAAAAACACTGATTCCAAATTCGAAAAAAAGGTTTAATCATATTCGATAATCAGGCTGCTAATTGGTCAACCTATAGTATATATACATGTACATACAAGTAAAGTAAAACGTTCTCTGGGTGGAAAGGCAAGACCATTAACCAAAGGCTGCTTTCTTTTTAGTTACTTGTTTGTTGTGGGGTTGTTAAGTCCTATCTTTCCTTTTTCATTTCATTCACATTCATTTGGGATCAAATTCATTTTACAACTTGCTTCTGCTACTCTTCAACTGGTCTTCTTTTTGGGAGTCTTGAAAGCCTAACATACTGACCTGAACCTGTTTTTCAAATCCCTCAGAGGGAGCGGGGAGGAAACTGGTGGTGGAGCAGCCAACGATGAGGGGTAGAGCTCCAAGTCCATTTGAATGGCTCCTCTAAGCTCTTTCAACTCTGCACATTAAATAACACAACAGCACTCTGATTACTGAGTCCAAAACCATCACTCTGAAGCAGGACTGAAATACACATTCAGAAAACCATCAAATGATAGCAGTCACCGTGTGCATAAGAAAAAGAAAGTACTCATTTTTCGAGTGATAAAAATTAACCCAATTACAGTTCCACCCAGACTGCTCTCTAATGTACTCAAATTAGTTTGACTGTCATTTGGCCCAGACTAGATGGATTTGGCTGGAGTCCTCAATTGCTCTTTTTTTTTTAATACTCTCTTATGTTTCAGAATGAGCTCGACCAGCTAATGGAGGGAGGGTTAAAATGATCAGCGTAACCATTTCATCTGTAAATCAAAAAATGAAATGGGACGGAGGACATGAAGTGATTTCAAATATGTGTGAAACAACAATGTGCCACCAGATGGCAGCAAGCACCAAACAGTCGGTAAAAGGACTCACCTGCAAGTGTAGGCTCTGATCCAACACCTTGAGTCTTTTGTTTAATATTTTTCTGCCAGAAACAAAAACCACAATACACAGAGTCTTTGTGTTACTCATGCTGCTTGAGTGTTCTTCACCTCACAGAATACTACGGCACAAACTGGGACAAGTTCAGTGTAGTGACAGCTGTTGAAGAGGAAAAAGAGGCAAAGGAGGAGGTAAATGTATTAAACACAGCAAAGGGACAAGGAAAACAGATAAAAATACAAGCGGGAGAAATAGGAAAGGAATGTGTGTGTATATGTGTGCGTGTGTGTGTGTGTGTGTGACCACTAAACGATTGAGCAGCAGTGTTCCATCATAATTTGGCCTCAAATATGTATATACAGAGAAAATGAAAACCATAGTGCTGCGTGTGTGTGGAGTGTTTGTGTGTGTGTGTGTGTGTGTGTGTGTGTGTGTGTATGTGTGTGTGTGTCCATAGCTTGAGAAACCAAAGACCTGACTGAAAAGTGCTCCACATGTGTTTGTTATGAGTGACTGGCAGCCTCCACTCCTCATTTTAAATCAGCACAAACACCAACAGAGAGCCTTTATAGCAACCACACAGACAATGCATATATAGTCCATTGT
The DNA here is from genome assembly GCA_903131615.1 of Diplodus sargus. Classification (NCBI taxonomy): domain Eukaryota; kingdom Metazoa; phylum Chordata; class Actinopteri; order Spariformes; family Sparidae; genus Diplodus; species Diplodus sargus. The sequence goes on from CAEMYA010000024.1 coordinate 12,488,282, forward strand.
ACAAACAAACGCACGCACGCGCACACACACATTCACTCACACACACATGCATTCTCTCTCTCACACAAACATACACTAACCCAAACACACCCAGAGTCTGGAGACTGACAGTTAAAACGTATATTTTCGGTCTTTTTTCCCCAGTGGGATTCAGACCCAAAGCTCCCCGTGTTGTGTTTCAGAGCTGCAGACGGAGTATGTGTGGCTCCTCTGAGAGTCAAGTGAAATCAACTCTAAAGCGTGCGCACGCACGCACGCACACATACATAGACACACTATCCGAAAATAGGCTTTGAGGTCCACGTGGGGTTTCAACCCATTACTGTGGCGCTGTTTGCGGATATTTTAGGAAAGCTTGTATGTTACTGTCTCCAACTTGAATCTCCAGAACCCATATCCAGCTCTGTGCGGCCAACGTAGCACCCCGCTCCCCTCGACTGGTACAGAACCAGAAACAGCAGGACAATTGGCGCCATTCCTGCTTTAAAATCCAGCTGAAACCTGCTACTGATGGCTGCCATATTTTTCATCATTCTGACAGAAAAATCTACCATCAACTGGTTTCAGCAGCTGCTCATACAAGCTCCACCAGCCAAATGCCAATGTTTTATTCAGTGAGGTCAGTGTATGCAGGTCATGCTCTGACCTTTGCTGATGGTTAGTGGTGAAAAGGTTTGACCACATCTTGTGTGAGATGTCAGTGGGAGTATTCTCATTTAGCACATTAATTATTCCAAGATCATGTTTCCATTACTACTCGAGCCTGTAACTACCGCAGAGGCATTCAACCTGGGAATGAAGGAATCCTTTCCTCTCCCCTACTGGAGACAAGAGCCAGATGATAGTGGCTGTGAGCAGGTTTTTTTTTGTCCAGTGTGAAATCAATAATGGGAAGATGACACCCTTCTGGCAACGCAAATGTTTTGCCCCTCTCAGGTGCGATGCTTTGACAGGCGTTGAAGTTCCGGATGTTGGCGTCGAAGCAGTTCGCCATCCGTCTCTGTTCAATCAGTGCACGAGCATTGTTCAGTTGGTGTTTAGTTTGAAAGAGCGTCTGAAGTGACAGTAACAAGTCAGAAATGTCACTAGTTTCCATGGCTGCTGTCTGGCAGAACCTGACACAGCAGAAGAAAAACATCTTCAAGAAAACTTCGGAAACGTCTTCTTTGCCTATACTCATCATCATTATATCATTATATATCATCTATATACAAGATGTTTTTTTTAATAAACTCTTATATGTCTCTTTGTAATTTTCCATGTGCTTCGCTGATTACCAAGTTGTTTTTGGATGTTTGTTATTATTATCATATGGAAGTTAGTCTAGGATGGCTGCTGGAGAAAGAGAAAGGCCAAAATAGGTCATTACAGTTGTTTTTTTAGGATCAATTTATGATCTGCAGCAACAAGACGCATTTAAAAGGCAATTTGATCAGACCGTATTAAGCTGCTAAAAGCCTTATTTGACTCAATGTAATGCCTTAAACCCTATATAATTGAATCAATAGCAATCTCAGTGGCGTCAAACGTGATTTTGTTGAGAAAGTCAAACAACACTTGGAACAATGTACTGTACACTGTAATGACAAACATTATTTCTTGTCATTTAACACATTTGCGACCACCAAAGACAGCAAAAACTGCTTAAGAAAGCTAATTACAGTTGGCCTTGAAAATACAGAAAAACAGATGTGAACAATCATCATTGAAAAATGTAAGGGTTCAATGTTTTCCTCTGTAGAATCCATTTTTTTCCCCCCCAACACGTTCGGGCACGTTAGAGCAGTGTATTAGTGTCTGATTGAAAGATTAATGTGGTTTTCTTTTTCAGTATGTTGGATTCTATAAAGAATTTATTTTACAGTAAAAACCGAAATCTCACAGAAGATCCACAGACAACCATCATCCACTGCTGCAGCAAATAAAGTTAGTGCAACAAAAACAGCTCAGCACCACCTTGAGCACCACCTGCTCACGCACTAAAGAGCAACTGTTCACTGGAGGAGACGATTCCTTAAAAGTGCCACATTTCTGCTCGGTGACCATTTGCAATTAGCTTCACACCCTAAGGTTTTTAAAACTGGCACAACACACTGTGGGGTCAGAATGCCTGAAATACGCCTGCTGAGGTTTTCCTCAGACAGTATGTGCTATTTATTCTTGCAATGGGATTTTGATGTCAACATGCACAGACCATATTCCCTTGTGTCCTTTGAAACACAATTGTCAATAATTTTTCATCTATATACAACAGACACGCACATACACACACAGGCTACAGAGAGTTAACTTCCACATCTGGTTTGCAGAAAAAGCTCCACATCAGGCCTCAGACTAACTCACTCTCTGGTTCTCTTATAATGCCAAACAAGCATGACAGTGCAGCTAGACTGCAGGCATGCATGTGTGTCCCTTTGTTAATGTGTGTGTTTGTCTAAATGTCTCTGTACGTATGCAGTAATTTGAGTGATTGAATGGAGATCGATGTTACTCAGCACTGCAAAGCCCTTGGCCAGACAGATGGAAAAACAAGCTTAGACTGGGCCCTCACAGATTTCCTGTATGTGTGAGTTTGTGTTTGTGTGCATATATGGAAACCTTGGAAGAATTTCAGTGCCAACGGAGAGTTAGCAGGTCTACCTGAGGGACACAAAACTTGTATTTTTAGAAGAAAAAAAAAACATAGGAAAATAAATATGTGACTTGGGTAAAGAAGCGTGCCCCTGGTTGAAGAAGAAAATACATTATGTAGAAAATACCTAATTTAAATACACTATAGTTATGTATCAATTAGGAATTTCATAGATTAATTGTCTGTTCAACCATCTTCACACTGGGCGGTGTTGTAGACTAACTGTTCATCTGTTTTTAACACAGTGCTGTAATAAGGCACATAATAATGCATTGTAGGATATTTAGAGCTTTCAAAATGGCGTTTTAACAAAAGATAGAGGACACAACTGTGGTTGTTGTTGAATGTAGATTTGTTTCAACAATCATTTTCTTATCTTGTCGTATGAGAAGGAAATAAGCAGTTGCATTGTTACTGGAGTGAAACAATGTCTCCACTTTAGACAATCTTGCAGGAGGCGTAGACCAATCGGATCGCGGCCGCTCACAATTGAGGACTCTGCTATTTCAACAAACGTAATGCCTACATTTGCTAACCCTTGTTGTTTTCAGACAATTTGAAAGAGTTGATCATTGTTATGGGGAAAAAATATGGGAAAATAGGATTAGTGACTTCTGAAAAGCATTAATCATGTATACTCTAGTATGAACTTATAATTGCACAAGTTGGATCTAAGAACTGGAACTAAACTAACCTTTAAAATCCCCAAAATGTAATTTTACATTCTGGTAAAATGTCCCTGCTGAGTTTACATAGTTAGAATATCTCCTTTTGGATGATATTGCAGCTACAATTAACTCTACAACAAGCAAGAGTGCAAACAGTATGCAAAATTGTGCAATGTGAACTTTTTTCTGTATATTAAGAAACCTTAGAGAAATTTAAAGCAGTTAAAGGGAGCTTTAATTTTGTGCTGATTCTGGCTGCAGCTGTGGACAAAAATTGCATGAGCACCACCGTCTCCTGTTGCAAAGATCTTGATCTGGCAAACGTGTGCATCCAGTTTGGAAGGGAGTGAATGTGGCTGTTTGCAGGATGATAATGTTTCTATTTTTAAGAGTATTTGTCTATGTAGCACGACCAACATAAAGTGGGTTGTTCTGCTGCTGTCTGGTATAACAGAAGTATCCACTGTTGTACCACCAGACTACAGAGCAGCTTCTTTCCGTCATTCTCAGCACTTTGCCATAAAAGCACTGACATTTTCAAAACCCATTTTGGTGCCAGGCATTACGAATAACTATATAGAAAAAGTCTTCTCACTGATAGTTTTGTTTGCTCATGTAGGTCATCAGTATTAAATTGAGTCTGTTTCATAACCAGCTAAGAGTTTCTTGCAGTACGTTGGAGAGTAAAGTGAGGTTCTCAGGGGTTAAGTGTGTCATATTATCCCAAAATCATATTGTATATATACTGTAATATGACAAGGCATATCCAGACTTGCAAGTACAACATGGCCTCATAACTCAGGATGCTTATACTGTATGGATTTTGATTTCACTGTAAACAACTGCATCGACACAGCAAATCAATATTTTGGTTTTGGCCTGCTTTCCCATAAATAACTGAAGGACTTGGATCAGTGTTGCACTGGCAGCTGAAAAACAAAAACGATTAAAGAATCATTTGGTAGATGGCTGTTTTCCATCCTGTTCTTCTTACCTTGAAATGCTTCACCAGCCTTTTCAACGCTTCACATTCCTCTATGAGTATAGCCCTATGAGACAGACAGACAGCCAGACACATAGATAGTGTTTATAATCACTGCTCCAGTTGTTTTTCATTAAATGAAAATACTGAGCCAAGAACTAAAATCTAGGTCAAAGTGGAAACTTTTGCATTTAACAGTCACAACATTCACACACAGCCACCTTAAATAAAAGCTTTTATTGATGGCTGTATCATCATCAACACTTTGGAAAGGCACACTGAGGCAGATTGATGATGAAAACCATCACACAACTGAGGCAGTGACAACATAGTAGGTGAGCTTGGTCTGAATTTGTCCTCTGCAGAGTTCATAAAGGGTACTATGGATACAGTGTCCTATTTTTCTTTTTTCCCCCATGCACACTTTCTGCTTCTCTGGTTACATAACCATCGTGGACTTTATTCACTTCTTTCAGATGAAAAAAGAAACTTCTGCCCGCTTTGGGATCCATTCTCTGACAATGGGGCCTTTTGTTCTGGTCGAGTCAGGAAATGGGAGAACGAGGGAGAAAAAGAGAGGAAGAGACGGGGAGAGAAAGGGGGGAGGCTCTCTTTCAAGGTAGCCCCAGTGACTGTATTTCCCTGTGGGCCTCCAAGTGAGGGATGGAGGAAGGAAAGGGAGGGATGGAGTGTTAAGGAGGCAGGGCAGCGACAGGAGCACCGAGGAGAGTTGAGGGGAAATTAAGGAGAGAACTGAGGAAAAGGAGATTCCTCTGTGAAGAGAACAAATATGTCATGAACAGTAAAAACATACTCCGCAATATGCATGATATGAATCTGCTAGTTGGTAATATAGATCTATGATGACAAAATGTTTTTTTGTGTTACGTCTTGTTTAGTCAGTCTGTATACATTGTTGTTCCTGACCTGAGGGTCCAGACAAACCAATGGGTCCCAAAATATTATGACTACAGGACTACAGGGTGGTTCAACAAAAATGGAAAGGAAAGTTTGATTCCCTTGGATTCAAATATTTACATTTGCATGATTTAAATAGTACATCTGTCAGTCACCAGGATAAAAGGTTGGCAGTTAATATTTCTGCAAACCACTGATATGTTCACATTTTGTACCCGTCATAGGCGCATGTTCAATACTGACATCTTTACAATAATGTCACATGATGCTCGTGTTACATGTTAATGTCCTGACTGTCCAATCGGGAGGTGGATGGGATGGTGCTGGAGTTAAAGGTGAGAAGGCTGCCAAGCCAGTGACCACAATTCGAGACTGCATGTCAACATTTATAAATGCAAACCACTGCATATTTTTGAGAAAGGACAATGGCCATTTAACGTTTGTAAATATGACACCGCTGGATATGTTGGCACAGACCTCAGGAGCAAAAACAGACATTTTTGATGAGAAATCAGGACATCTCCAGCTATGTTTGTCCTGACCAAAACAGGTATTTTAAGCCGAAACATGATCTTTTCCCTCCCCTAACCAAGTACTTTTTGTGACTAAAGCTAAACAGAGCATAAGCATAATGTTGTCACAACATAAATCAGAAAATTGAAAATAGTAAAATGTAAAGTTTGCAGAAATGTACATGACCAAACTTTTTTCTGGTGAGTGGGTTGAGCAGATTATGCTTTGTTTAAAAGTGTTATGTGGAGAGCTTTTTCAATAATGATAGCCTTTTTTAAAAATATGAATGTATATGTTGGCTAATAAGTGACAACAATTGCAGGAATGACCTGTCAATCAATAAAACCAGCAGTTACAATTCTTTAAAATTACTAGTCTAATGGAGCCACATCAATAGTGTTGTTTATCTGTTTACCATCAGTTAATTTATCCTTATCTGACTCTTAACTCACAAATATCACTGTCAGCCTCAAAAATCCAGTATCAGTCAGGCAGTAGACAGGCTCGGAAACACTGCTCTATGCAACTTACTTGAGTCGGTCTACCACCTCGTCAATGTCAGAGATATTCAGTTTGTCTCTCATTGCCTCAATCTCATCTTCAGCATTGGACTGAACTGAACACTGAGAGATTGGTCTGAAAGAAAGGACATCAAGGAAAAGTTTTTAAAAAAAAGTAGCATCGTGCAAAACACTTTATGGTTGCAATAAAACATTCAAGCTGTGTTTCATCAGCATTGCTTACCTGCTTCCAGCATCACCATCTTCAGGGTTGCTACAGTTTCTAGAACAGCTGTCAACGTGACCCAAAGCGTAGTCCACCGTTTTAGGTTTGTACCTCAAAACGAGCTTCTCGCCATCTCTATAGCAACAGCACAGACAAAGAGAGACTTTACACAAGGCAGGTTACTGTATCCACAGCAGGTGTTGATATCTATAAACATAAATTCATAACTATATCACAACTAGATAATGTACTCTTGTAAATGTATTTATTGTATTTCTACACTTCTACAGCATATAAACTCACAAATCTGTAGAGACCTTTAATTTGCACGAACCTGTATGAAAAGTGCTGTACAAATAAAGGTTGATTGATTGAACTACTGAACAATAACCACATTCTTGCTTCTTGCAGGATGAACTGGTGGTGCTTTCTGTTCCATAAAAGCCACAGAACATGTGAATTTATGAGAAATGTATTGTGAGATATAATTTTACAATATCAACAATGATGGTCTTGGAAAATGTAAAAAAAAAAAATCAAATCACAGAAAGTAAAAAAATAAGCACAAGCTGCATTTTATTTTCTGAATGATCCGTGGGAAAAAGAGAAACAAGCAGATGGTGTAGGCAGCTGTAGGCGGGGTGACAGCGCGGTCAATTTTGGTTAACCTTACAGCCCATACATGAGGGAAAACGCATCTTTTCTATCCACTCAGACAATGACATGGAGTTTGTGTCGACGTGTGTGTGTGTGTGGCTGGGTGGAAGACTGGGGCATCACGACCACACAAGAGGAGGCCAATAATATAAATCAGTTGACTTTTACAAGGTTCACACCCACTCACACACCCTCATGGTAAAAATCTGGTATGAGGATGAGAGCTCTTTTTTGCCAGCCGTCAGTTGATGTGGCTTTACTTTAATTAGTCGGTGAGTTAGTCGTTTGATGCAAATAAAGGAAAGTATTCTTGGCTAATAAGTCAGGCAAATTACTTATAACACACACAAATAGTATCCAAGGGAGATAAAGAGAGAGAAAGATGCTGGTCTGCATCTTGATGCTTTGGCAAAACTCCCTTCCCGACAAAGCACATTAAATTGAACTAAATTGACAAACAGAGGGTTGTGGTGCATTTTTAAGTGGAAGTGCTATTACGGGCAAGTGTGTTCGGTTTACTCCAGAAAGCTATTCAGCTACACCGGGGACTTAGCCTAACTGGAAGATCAAAGGGCTGAAACACACACACCTACACAACCACACACACACACAAACACACACGGTGCCAAGTATCAAGGTCAGTAAGTCTACCGAAGCCAACTTCAAAGCAAAAAAGCGATTTGGGCTGGCACAGTGTGTGTGTGGCACAAACACTTTTTTTGGTAGTGTTCCTACATGGCCAGTAACAATGGGATATATTTCTCCTTTGAACGGGACTTTCTCTAATCCATTTACATTGCCGCCAAAGCACTTCACAAGAGTGACTTGTGATGTGTCTTGCTCGGTGACACTTCAATAAGACACAGTGCTGTTGTGGGCATCAGACCTGTGGCCTTTTGGATATTGGATTGTCAACTTGAACATCAGGCCTTGAGTTTTATCTTGCCTTTAAAGAAACTCCAGTAGGACTGGCTGCCAACTGAGCTGGTATTACAAGCACTAGTGTTACATTATAAATCATAGTTCTTTTGATGCATGTCCTATCTTAGATATGAGCAGGGGACCACACTGAGGGAAGAATTCAAATGTCAATTTGAGTAAAAACACACATAACAATGCAACAGATTTAAGCAATGCTAGCACAGTGGCTCTAGGGATGGCAATGCTGGTCCATCGTTTCACCACTTTGGTTCAAACTGAAATATCCATGCAATTTTGTTCAGACAATAAGGCCCCCGGACGGTGAAAAAGAACATTTGTTCTTTTGAGTGCAATGTTTTGTTTTGTGGTTAGGTTTTCTACAAAACTTTGACATATAAATACAGCTCTTTTCATCAAGATGAATTGTAATTACTTTGTTTTTCTTTGGATTTTTCCTCAAGAAGCATCACTAGGTCAAAATGTCAGTTTCTCAACACTATGGTTTACAACAAAATACCCCCGAAACTAAATACAGACCAAGTTGCAATGGAATCACACCCGCTGCAATGCTAGATAACACTTTTATGTTTTGACTGATACCTGCTCAGAAGTGATTACTACACCATTACAAGAGATCGCATCCATCTTTGAAGTTGGCCTTTACACATCAGGGAAGTTTCTTAACTGCATCCACTGGTTATGATGGTATTGCGTTGACAGACAGACCTATAAACACCCCATGATAAATCGCTTCTGTGTTAGTTCCCACTTCAAAATATGTCCAGGACCACATTTTGCAATAATGGAACAACATGGGCATAATATCTGCCATCTGCATTGTCAGTGTAAGCATGCTAGCATCATGGATATTCATTAGCATGGTTAGTACTACTTTGCTTTAGTACAATGTAACATAGCTGCTAGCATAGCTCTACACCCTATTTGTTTTAAGATGGAGCAAATAAGGTAAAACAAATTCAGCACATACATAATTTTAGTACAATATTGATCTATATTCTACAGATCAACATGGTCAACATGGCAAAAATCTGTTAGACTAGTGGTTCCATAAAGAGGACCTGGGATAATGTCATACAAAATATGCACACAAATCCACACAAAAAAAACCAACAACCCTAAAACCAAATTCACAAGTTGCAACACCAACCAAAACAGAAAAAAGAAGGAAATCACATTAAAAATGATGTCAGCAAATTGACAGGCAATAAATGGTTTGTCACTAAAATGGAGAACAATCCATCTTATGTTGCGCTTTTCCTAAACAGGCCTCAGCAAAACCTGAGAGGTGACATGGGGCAACATTCCTGGCAGCAGCGAGCTCGTTGCTGGGATAGTTACCAGCTCATGCATAGTTGGCCTCTAACACACTCTCACACATCCCCACAAACACTTTACAATTTAACAGCCTAATTTATGTAACGTAATGGTAGGATATACTGCAGTGTTACTGACTGATATTATCCTGCCAACACTTTTTATGAGATTCTTAGAGTATTTTAATACATGTCATTAAATTGCCAACTGCTACAAGCCCATCTCTGACCTGAGTTGTAGCTGTAGATATTAAAAACCAAACAATTAGGAAGAATTAACACCCCTTTAGGAGCTTATAACTCCCTGATGGTTGTGTATCATTAAAAATTGCATTATCCATGCGAGCGTTTCACTGAATGAGGAGGTCATTTTGTACACAAAGTCTTAACAAGTTAAAGATGGATATTAAAACATTCAACACATCTTTAATCCAATAAAGCCGGCAGGGACATGGTCTTTAAATCTAGGCGAGTTTTTCTTGGAATTTGGAGGGGAATGCCTGGAAGTCTCCCTGCTATAATTGTCCTATTGTTCCACAATTCCCATACCAGTTTGCAACATCCCTAAGCCAAAAACCTTTGTTCCTCTGCCTTCCATCCCATTTGTAACTGACGAAGGAACACAATAAAGCTTTTTTATGGCGCTCTTTGTTTGGGGAAAAATGACGCAGGCAGAGTGAGAGCAGGGTCTTAACCTACACTGGAGTGGAAGAAAATCTCATGATGGAAAAAAACAAGCAAATTAGATCAAGAAATGTTGACTGTTTATCTGCCTAATCAAGTCAGTAGCTTTCAAACCTTTAATCTGCATTTAAATTCAAAAGGAATGTTGAAAAATACATTTAATTTCACTGAGTTAAGAGTTCACTGTCTGAGTGTGACAAAGTTTTTGCTGTGGGGTAAAACTGGGGACCGACAAAGTGAACTGAAGCTACTTGGTGTTCTTAGATGGCTATGATATTCCTTGTTATTATCCAGTGGTGGATTTTTTTCCAAAATCTATTTAGTTTGCAGAATGACTTTTTCCATGACAACTGATTTAAACCCACATTGTCCCAGCGAAAGCTGAATACACAAGACATCATGGATGGCAACTGTGCTGTAGAAGTGTGTTTTTTAATCAGATATGGATATTGGTTTTATTGTTGGTGAGATCTATTTTATAATCTGTGTTTTCACTTGTGCCCATGTGTTGGTTGGTTGGTCAGGAAGATTACACAAAAACTATTGAGCAGATTTCCACAAAACTTGAATGAGGGATGGGTCTCAGCCCGGAATAGACCACATTAACTTTTGATTAGGATCCGGATAAATACAGACTCAGGATTTTTTTATCTCGTAAGGTGTAAGGTGAAATTTGTTTCACAACATTTTTGTTAATTTCTAACGCATGGATCTTGATGGGAAAAATCATGTGTATCTAGCTGTACTGTGAGAAAATAAGATTTCTAATCTTCTATTTTTTCACTGTGTTCATACATTTTTGTCTGACAATAAATAAAAAATAATACTTACTTGCCATGCTGCTTCTAAGTTATAATCAAATACAGCTCCTTTCTGGCTGTCTTTAATGGTTCCCTCATGTTCTACAAGCCAGAATAAATTACAACCCTCATTCCAAAAAAGTTGGAACGCTCTGTGAAACATAAATCAAACTGAATGTGATAATTTGCTATTCCTTTTTGACATTTACTTAACAACACATTTAATGTTGTATCATTTTTCTCATCAACCTCTTTGATTAAAAAAAAACAACATATGCTTTGATGGCAGCACCATGTCAATCATCCAATCAACCAATGATTCAATTAAGCAATTACAGGGGCAACAGAAGACTGGAAAATATGCTGAATGCTTCAAAGTTTGGAACGATCCACAGGTAAACAGGTTGATTGGTAACAGGTGATAGGATCATGATTGGGTATGAAAGGGGCCTCCTCGAAAGGCTCATTGGTTTACAGGCGAGGAAGGGGCATGACCACCACATGGTGACACACATGACTGTTGAAAAAATATTACTACAGGGGCTCTGAAACACTGTGTAAATGTTTGCAAATTATTGCATTCTGTTTTTAATTATATGTTAGCGACCCAACTTTTTTGGAATCGGGTAAAACTCATTATGTTCTCCAAAAAACACAGCCTTTCCATAACTCATTAAAAATGCACATTAGAGTGTATTTATGTGAGAGAGATCCTTCACCTACCTCCCTCCCCTGCTGGCGCTCTCTCTGAGATTCTGCAGTAACATCTTGACCTCGGCTCTCACCAGCTCTTTGATTGCGGGGGGGTCATCCAGAATGGAGCCCTGACGTAGGAGAGGGGTCCCTGCCCTGCTGCTATTGTTTCCTTGCTGGCTCTTCTGCAACATATTTGCCTGCAAACATCATTGTTATGGTAAGTGAAGACAACCAGGAGTTATTCATCACATCATTTATTATGGTAACACCACATTAACAAGATGAGCTTCACAGACTTTCTCTGTCAGTTCAGGCAGTTCAGGTGACACATCGACAGCTTATTGACAGTGATCCTATAACAAGTGGTTAATGGAAAATTCTCAAACTCAGCTTGGTTTAGTAAGCTACACTTTTGAAACGAAGTGGACAGTCCACTTGCAATATGCTGCAAGCAGTAATCCAGACATCCATCTCTGGTGACGTCCCCTGACAGCCTCTCTGACTGAGGATGATGTGGGACTTTTCATGTCTCAGGGAAGGCTTATCTTATTTATTTCGAGTCACAGTGAGCCCAAAATATAACTAAAATCTGAGAAAAAGAGAGTATACTGGGAGTGTACCTGTTCATTACCAGCAGTTCAGCTGGGTGCAGGTTATTTTTTTCCTAACTAACTAAGTAAAGGTTTCCTGGTCAAGACACAAGAGGCTCCACACATTCTGCGCTTGTTTTTCCAAACAAACAAGAAAAGTAATTTGATGTCGTCATGAAGTAGTGTGGGATTACTGAAGTTGTCGTCATTGTCTGACAAGTAAACATAGTAAAGCTTTATTGACATTACATTTAGTCAATTTTGCCAGCTTCAATCCTCAAACTCACGCTGATCTATCATCTTATGTTTCCTTGGAAGTTAAAGTGACAGACAACCAAATGAAACACATCGTGACCCTGTTGGAAAAATGTTGGATAAAGTAAGTACACAACTCAACAAAATATATACCACTGGTCGAGTAAAGCAGAAAAGTTCCATATTATATCTTTAAACTAAAAGTAGTGAAAGCGTAAGAGGTGAAAATATCAATAATTAATATTCTTTGTAACTAGATTAAGAATACTATGTCTATGTATGTAAACTATGTCTTGCTTTTGTTATGTCACATATCACGGCAACTGAAGGATGTGTACATGTAGCATGAAGAAGTTTAGGTTGGCAATGTCTGCTGCAGGACCATGTAGCTTTTTAATCTTTGTATTATTTTTTTCTAGGATTATCACTGCAGATCAAGGATTTGATTAGAAAAAAGTGGAAAAGAACAGTCTTTATGCATGCTTTCCTCTATAAGCCCATAGGAGAACTGAGCACCCAGGACTAAAGGTGTACTTTTACACTAAGCAGCTGAAAAATCACCATCATTTAACCATAATGTAGCGGCCAAAGAAAAGCAGTGAGGGAAAAAAAGATCATGTGGGTTAAAAAAGAGCAGGTGAGGAAAACGTGCGTGTGAATGCTCTTGTGCATTTGTGTCTCAGTGCAGTCTGGATACTATTACCACCTCCACACCTGTTGCCTGCCAATCATTCCTGTCATAAAGGCTTCAAACAAATACACTGGAGGATACTAAACACGCTGCTCCTGGTCTTTGCATGTGTGTTGATGAGTTTGCCTGCATCCACTCACATACCAGCATTCACATACACACACACGCATACAGCCCTTTTCACTTACACTGGCTTCCTCTAGTCTGCCTTTAGGTGTTGAGGTGTTTATGTTTCAGGATTCATGGCTCACTTGCTAACAAGTAATTCCTGGATCTTTTCCTCCTCCTCCCTCTGCTGTGAGACTGTTGATCTCATCCTGGAGCAATTTTAAGGGAGCGCTGTTGAAACCTGTCATTTAAAAAAAAACCCTACCAGGAGCCATTACGTTGAATTATTAAAATCGGGTTTTGGAACACATTTAACTTAAAGGGCTCATTTTCATTCAGAGGAGGAAAAAGGAGTGAGAGTGTAGCGGGAGGTAAAAAGAGATTGGCCTTGTCGAGAGACTTGAAAAGAAAAGCTAATGTTCCCTTTGATCTATCCGCCGGAGACAATGGAGACCTTGATGGAGGGAGGAATGGCGGTATGGAGGAATGGAGGAGTTGCCTACAGATCAGCTATTACTTTTCACAGTGGCTCGCTGAGGGATGGAATTCATTACATGGCTGCAAGAGAAGCAGGAACAGAGATAGGCAGACATGGGCAGAGGAAACAGAGGACAAACGGAAGCGATCTACCCTGCAGTAAAATAAATAACTGAAGAAACCTGTATTGCGCCAGTCTGAGAGTTAAATAAGGTGCTCTGTGTTTTGTTTTTGTTTTCTTCCCTCTGGAAATGTCTTAAAGGTCTCAGCCTAAGTCGTTCTTTCCGTCTGAGGGCTTTACACCCAGCCAGTGCATACACCACACTGTAGGTGCAAAAACACTACAGCAAGACTCAAAGTGACTCACACGATAAACACAGTGCACATATGCACACATCTTTTTTCCTTCCACAAATGCATACAATATGTGTTGCTAACAGTTGAGGATTAACCTCTTTAACCCTGTTATACCGACCCCCTGACTCACTAAGCTGACTAGGCCTCTTTTATGTGTATACAATTTGTGTGTGTGTGTGTGTGTGTGTGTGTGCAGACAGGATTGTGTCTGTATATTAATTGAATTACTCCACATCATTCTGGATATATGTAATTATTCTTTGAATAGCGCTTCAAATTCATTTGTGCGATGCATAAATTATACATTTAATTTGACTATTTAATTGTGACTGTGTGCGAGTGCACCCCTGTGCATGTGCATGCTTTAACGTAAAAAGCTCTGATAGTTCCTAGTTTTCAATGTCTTGTGGTCAAGAATAATGTGTGGTCAGCGTCAACATGGCACTGCTTAAGCGCTGAGGCAGACTCTGTACATGTGTTTTTCTGAAAATAGCGCCTGGCCTGCTGGCTCAGTGCAGGGTGATAACATCTACAGATGGAGTGATTTCAGTCAAACAAACACATGACAGAATAAAAAGAGAACATAAAAGAAGGATCAGGAGAAGAAAAGCAAAGAAATAAAACTATACGAGACAGTAAACAACAAATAATGGAGGTAATGGATTTAGAAATGCTAACAAGAGGAATGCTTTGTGTCCGTGTGCAATCTACATGGACAGATTTTAAGTCTTAAGTGCACATGGCATGACCCCTATTATGTAATTCAGCTAGAAAGGAATGTTCCCTCAGTACTGCAGATGAGGCAGTAGTGTTGTAAAAAGTACCCAAAAGTCGGAAAAGTAAAGATACTGTGTTAAAATTAGGGCCGGGACTTGATTAAAAAAATTAATCGAATTAATCAGAGGCTTTGTAATTAATTAATCGAAATTAATCGCGTTTTAATCGCATATAAATATTTGACCTGACAACAGTGAGAAGCAATTTTTTTCACGTGGATTTTAGTATACCATTGAATAATGACTGGATACATAAGCTTAAGCAACAAAACATTGTTTGGTTTTTTTCAAGACCAACAGACCAGTGCAATTTTTGCCATAAAGTGTAAGCAATAGCATATTTAGGAATACATTTCAGAGATTCAGGTAGCCTATAGGTAGGTAGACCTTCTGTAAACTATAACACTTTGTTTTGGGTCCTTGTACTCGGAGTCGAGCTGACGTCCACGCTTGCTCCCACGCTAACACTAGCTACTATATGCTTAGCATTTAGGTGATATCTGAGACTTGATATGCTGCGGTGACGCGCAAACTCCTTCTTGCATAATTTGCACACAACCGTGCTCTTGTCTACGCTGCCATCCATCCGCTTTTTAAAACAAAGTTTCCCATCCACGGGGCCAACCAAAGCGGTCTCATCTGCTTCTTCGTTCATTGTTGTTGTCTGAAGTCATGAATGCTATGCATGAACGTTAG
>CAEMYA010000024.1:12509857-12524852 GCA_903131615.1 Diplodus sargus
TCAGGGAGGTTTCTGTGACTACTGTTCCCCGTCAGTCAAATATGCACAAGTGCATTGTTAAGATTATGCTCAGACCCACCAACAATTTCTCCAAGCCTGTGTGTTATAACTGTATGAGAAAAGAAACCTTATATACCGATTTGTTTTTTTTGTGTTTTTTTCTTCTAAAAGTCTGAACCAGTGCATCACACTGTGGTATGTTGGTGTGTAACTTGAGTATACAGCAGGGAATTGGAGGTAAATGGCGCCCCCTTTTGAGATGACACGAAGAGGGCTATGTGAGAGGTGCTGGTTATGGATATGTTCCATGTTGAGTCTCACTGTGTGTGTGTGTGTGTATTTGTGTGTGTGTGTGTGTGTGTGTGTGTGTGTGTGTGTGTGTGTGTGTGTGTGTGTGTGTGTGTGTGTGTGTGTGTGGTTTCCCAGCCATCAGAATGTGAGCAGTGCACCTGTGACAACGACGGCATTGCCCGCTGTCTAGTTGCAGATTGTGCCCCTCCGCCATGTGTCAACCCCGTCTACCAGCCCGGGAAATGCTGCCCTGAATGTCAGGATGGTGAGTTGAAAATAGCAAAAGAAAAGTAGAAAGTAAAACTTATAAAACTGGAGGTTTATCTTCTCAACCTCCCTGCATACTGTCCACTTTACACCATGTGTTTCAGTGTGTAGTATCTGTTCAGCTGCAGTCACATTCGCCTCTGTGCTTCATCCCCCTCCAGGTCCTAACTGCTACGTCAATGCGTCACGCAGCCAGGTGATCCCCGCAGGAGAGCCCATCTGGGTCGACTCCTGCACCAAGTGCCGCTGTCACGACGGCCAGGATGCCGGCTACTGGGAGGGGAACCGTCTCGCCACCTGCTCCCGCCTCAAGAACTGTACACCTGAGCAACTGTCCACTCGGAAAAACTGATCCAATCTGTCAGCAGAGAACCAGCTGTTAATATCCAAAACGTACAATCCCAGATGACGGATCACCTCTACACCTTCAAACCCTCCTCTGCAACTGAACGTGTCAGCGGTAATGCTAGTTTTTTTAGGAACGGAAGTGAACAAGAACCAAAAAAAAAATCATTCTAAAAAGTCAACAGAAGAGATCAGACGCCTTTCCACAAGGACCGAGATTCCTTAATACAGATAAGACCCACAGTGGTCCGTCACTTTGGTGGACAAGGCCGGCTCTCTATCAGGCTGCATGTTACAAACAAGGTCAAAATTCAAGGCTGACTCACAGACTGATCAAAGCTCCGTGCCCTCTGAATGTCAGCGTTTTTTTTTTTTTTGCAATTTGATTAACTGCTTTTCTTTTTTTTAAAGAAATCTGAAGACCAAACTAGAGTATCGACTGCGTTATTATGTATCCAGACTTTTTTTTTTAGTTAACATTATATCGTGCGTCCGTGGTGTGTATTCCTGAACAAAGTTGCCTATAATCAAATTACCACTAACCAACTGAGTCACACAAACCTTGTGGCCAGGTAGCGGTACTGATCTCCAGCATAGAAATACTGGTTAAAATGGATAGAGGATTGGCAGATGATCATTAGGGGCCCCAACAGCAAGTATTTTACTGCAGCCCACTAAAAATTAATCTGGCCATATGTGAAGAAGAACCGATTTTAATCCCACCAGAAGAAGAGGGGTGGATGTATGGTAGTCTTTGACGACCAGTGAAAGCCGGATTGTAACTCTTTCTTTTTAATAATGTGGACTGCAGCAGGGATGTAAACACAAAATGGTTGATTTGCAGGGCTTCAACACCCTGATCCCCTCAAACTGCTACAGAGAATCCATACGTGAATAAATCTGACAGGAACTAGAATAAAACAGACCTGACCCTTGAAAGGTCACCGCACTCCAGACATTTAACCTTTAATATTTTATCTCCCTCTCCACGGTTTCTTCAAAAAGTTTGATTGGACCATTATATTTTTTAGATAGAGGGACTGGTAAGCTTTTATCTGAGATGGTTTCCCAGGAGGATTTTTTTATTTTAATTTCCAAACACGTGCGTTTGGAAACAACTAGCAACATAACAACGCAACAATGAGAGTATTGGGTGATGAGAAATTATAATTGACCTGTCACGGTTTGATGCAGCACCTGATTGTTTGCACAGCTGTGATGCAATTTAGAGTAGGAAGTGGCTGAGCGAGGCAATTTACGATTTTGTAACTGTTCTATAAATTCTGCAGTTCAATTTCCATGTTAATTGAAATAGAATGTATGAGACCACGGCCCAGCGTCCGACTGTACAGTAGCTGCCGGCACGGGCGATATTTGAAAACAGGGTTTCATTTAATGGAACGTTATTTGCTCGTGTAAACTGTTGAGCCGGAGCAATAATCTGTAATTTACCGCTTTATTAGTTTTCCTCAAGAAAGAATGTGTAGAGTGTGTGGTGTATGATGAAATGTAGCATGAAGAATCCTTTTACGTGGGTCTATATGCAGCACTTTCTTCCTATTTTTTATGTCATTATCAACCATTTTAATCACAAGGGACCTTTGAATGACAACCAAAAATAATAATGTCTTTTAATATGTTTATGTGCAGTGTTGCAGCCTATAATGGCGTTTACTCTTTACTGCATATTAAAGACTCCCAAGCTGCTGCTGTTTAAAGTATATCATCCCAACTGCCATTATCCTCTGTGAAATGCTTCACTATGCAAGTTTTAGGGTTATGGACAACTTTTAAATCTTATTTTATGAGGATACTTTAAGACTGAATACACCTGTACTGTATTTTCAACATTTTCCAAGGTGACTAAATAAAATACGACAGCTATGTTTCCATATCTATCATCTTTATGTCTGCATAATTACACAGAAACAAGGCAAAATGGATAGTTTGGTATTATGAGAGTTAGATGAGAAGATTCACGAAGCTACAGTTAGCAGCCTCTTAGCTTGGCTTAGCATAAAGACTGGAAACAAAGGGAAACAGCTAGCCTGCCTCGGTCCAAACACACCAAAATCCGCAAACAAGCACCCCTATAGCTCAGTGATAAACACTGTACATCTCATTTTTTTTTAAAGGGATGATTTGTTCAATGTGTCCAGAAAACATATGGCACATACAACCAGAAAAAAAATGTCGGAAAAGACAATCCAAGACTGCTTTGTCGAGATTATTAAGTTTATGTCGAGTTTGAATGAAGTTTATTTACAATGAGTCAAAGAGGAAATTGAGCTCGATCTTGATCTTAGTTCAGTTACAGAGGGAAACTTGAATTCAGAAGGTGTACGGTTGTATTTTTTCTGTTAAGTAAGGAAAATAAAAGTCCGTTTATTTCATGTCTTGGCATTTCGTGAGGTAATTTTGTTCCGGCATATGTCTGCCAGCTAACACAACGGGAGCTATCGGACTTAGGTGAAAGTTGTGCCGTCAAGAGGAAGGGCACCGGGGCTAACTGGTTGGCATCAGCTCATTAAACTTAAGTAGACATCCGCAACACAGACTACAGACGTCTTTAACATTAAGCAAACACTGGTCTTATGTCAGAAATTGCTCCTTTAATCTGTTCAAAGAACAAGTACAGCGCTTTATGTGCTGCATGTTTCTTCTCTCTATATTTATGTTCTTTATAATCGGATTAAACAAACAAGATACAACATGTCATTAAGGGAGCTTCAGAGGTTGGCGGGAGGATTTTGTTGCCTTTCATCCGAGCCAGGCTCGCCGACTCCTCATTTCCAGTCTTTACACTAAGCTTCGTTAGCTGTATAGCCTTATATTTATCGTCAAGACATGAGAGAGGTGTCAGTCTTCTCTATAAATTCCCTTCACAAAAGGCCAAAATTGTCTTTTTAACTATTCCCTACAGTGGAGTTACAATGTACAGCCTAAAATAAAAGAGAACAGATATGAACAACAACCACAAATCATGCTGGATGTACATACCAGCTCACTTTGCTCCTGAGTTTGGGACTCTTTTTTTTGGTACTTTATTTGAGTAGTTTTGCTGTCTGGCTCCTCTCTGAGAGGATGCCACTCTGATTTCCCCACAGAGCTTTTCGGCTGACAGTTGGGGGGGGGGGGTAGTGCTCCCTGCAAAACAACAAAAGAAAGTGGGGGGTGGGACGTAGAGACGCCTTCACTTTGTTGCATTAAAGAGACGTTTATACTATTGGGAAGGCTGCGGGGTGAATGTAATCACATAGGGTGGTAAAGCGTTTTAGTCCTCCTACTCACTGGGACCGCGCAGGAGTAACACTTACACAGCTGCTAAAACTGCAGATATTACACGAGAAAGCTGTGGGATTACTCCAGTCTGCCGGTGAAAACTAATTTATTACAAAGTTTTCTATCCATCCAGCAGAGCAAGTGAGACAAACAACAATCACAGTAACACACACACACACACACACACACACACACACAAAGAACTGACAGCACCACAGTTGAATCTTTAACCATCAGATTTATTGATTGTATAGAAAAAGTAGGTTTGATATGACATAATGCATTCTATATAAGATATAACATTTTCAACATTCAATGTACAAAAAAACCATAGCTAGAGATACAGTAAATGTTTAAAAACTGCCCCAGCAGGGCCTGAAAGTCCTGTCCGCTCTCTGCAGCAGACGAGCGAAAAATGTATTTGGAAAAAAAACGTTTCAAATACTTGGACCACCTGAGGTTCGCTTGACAACTGGAACGGCATCAAAAGTCCAATAAGAAACATCAAGCGCTCCTCGCAGCTTATCTCAAGTAAAGGAAACGTTTCAAATACCATTTTTGCTTTAGTGTCTGTTGCTGATCTTTACATCTATATTCCAAGTTACCGTTTATACACAGCGGGGCCATGTCTCGCTCTACAGCGCTCTCTTTGTCCAATAACAGTGAATCCTCAGCTTGTTCTTTTCCATGTAACTGTCCTCGTAGGAGGTTGCCTGTCATGTGTCACAGTAGCCTTGATGAAGCTAGAATTTTTTTAAAGGGGCACTCCACAGGTTTTATGCATGTATTCCTATTCCAAACCTTTATTTGAACAATATCCTCAATGTTATTTAACAAACATCATATCTATATATTTTGGATGTTATTATACTGTGATACAGTATATGTGTAGTCTTTAGATCCACATTACTCATGATTATTTAAAAATATCTCATTGTGTTCATATTTTCATCCCGACAACACGGTGCAATAACAAAATAGAGGTATAAAAAAAATTTGCAATAATTAATTTAGTCTCCCAGAACTTTAAATACAGTAGATTCATGAATCACACAACCCTTCTGATATGTTGAACTTTACATTTCCTTTTTGGTTGAATTGTGAATTTTTTATCTTGTCACTAACCTGGCAGGAAAACAACTTGGGTATGGTTAAGAAAAGATCATGTTTTGGGCTTAAAATACTATAGTCGCCACAAACAGGGACTAGCAATTTCCTGTCAATATGGTAAGCAGCCTATGACACGCACAAATGAGGGCAGATCAGCGCTTTGCAGAAATGTTCACTGGCGATATTTATCCGGGTTACTTGGCTGCTATCGCAATAAAGCCTACAGACATACAGTTTGCCCTTAGTTCTACAGACTGCAATGAGCCTTAGCTGCTGTAGCAGATTCTTCAAGTCATCATTGTATGTGGGAACAAAACACGACATGGTGGACACATTTGTACGTAATTAACCAGGAAATCAAAAGGCAATTTATTCAAAATGCAGACTATAAAATCTGTTTGCTCAGCAGCATAATCTGGAGGCTGCTTTTACTGAATTTTAAACTCTGTGACCGAATGCCTTCTTCCAAAAAGCTGTAGCTGTAGCAAACATTCTCAATAACGTTTTTTTGTGCACACGTTTGTACCTTTGAGTTTTTATGAGAGAATCTGGCATCTTAAACGCAGCGAAGTGCTCCAAAAACGGCTCCACCCAACTTTCTATGAAAGACACCGTCCAGGTGAATTGTGGGAAATGTCACCGAAGACTGTGGAAGTAAAAAAACATTAAACCGTGGAGTGCCCCTTTAACAACTGTAAGTATGGCAACAATCAAATCAACAGCAGTCATTTTATCTGTCGTGAACTGATTAGAAGGATTTGAAATCAACAGGTGGATTAGAGGCAAACGATGAAGAAATCCATTTTGGTTGGGAAGAAAAGCATAACTGCATCACAAACTGAAACCAACCCTTGGAAATATTACCACCTCACACCCCTCTGCAACAAAATGACTTTAAAAAGCTACAGGATACGTGGCAGTTCTGTGACAAATCTGTAATATTGCACTGGGTAAGCTGTAAACAGTACAAAGAAGGGATTGCATTGACCTCTCCACATGTAGTCTGCTTACCGAGGACACCGAAACTCGCCGAGAGAGTTCAATCAAAATCAAAACGGGGGAAGAGCGAGGGTGAAGAGGAAAAGGTGGCGGAGAGAGTGAAAACAGAGGGGAGACCGAGGGATTCACGAAATGAGGCTGTGCGCTTCGAGGGAGAGAATAAATAGAAAAGTAAAGATACAGTAAGTGGCACAGATTCAGAGACACAAAGAGAGGCCCTGTCGATATCTATTGAAGGAAGAGGCGCTCTTGTGAGACACAGCTGTGCCTGAAGTGGGCCCACCACAAAGCACAACAGAGTGCCATTGACACACACAGCCCGGACTGGCAGAGTAAGAAAGAAAAAGGCAATGAAAGAGAAGATAAAGACGGATGACAGTGGGAGTGAGTGTGTGTGGCAGGGAGAGTGCGTCGCCGAGAGGAAGAATTATACCTTCCAACAGGCTTGAGGCGAAGATAACAGAGAGCCAAACAGATGGGAACATTTTGCCTCAAGGCTGACCAAAGAGAAGGCCAACAACGCACAATTTTCACCAAAATAAAAGCCCTGAAATGCTCGGAACTACACAAAACAGCTACCGCATTTGCACACAAGTTGTGCGTCCGTGTAGAAGATAAAACGTTTTCTTTTGTGAAGGTTTAACTCGATCTTGACCGAAGCGGAAACACATTTCTGTATCGCTCGTCTTGAAACTCCCAGTTTTTTACACCCAAAACAAATGAAAAACCTTCCCCGCCCCTTTGTGTCTGAAGGCATCAATTTGGTGTTTAGGCGTCAACATTAATAGCATCAACAACAGAGACAAGGTAGAATTAAAACAAAAGGAAGAAAAGCGATGAAGGAAGGCATGATCGAAGATTTTGTTGGTCCCGTATTTTTGCACAGGGAAAGTTACGAAAACTAAAAAAACTATTAAAAAAAAGGTAACAACATCTGTTCAGGGATTCATTTATGTAATATGAAAGCGAGATAAAATAGACCCCAATGCAGAACTGACAGCTGATGATGAAGCGATCCGAAGCAGCAACAGAGATGCCACTCAAACCGCTCAGTTAATAACTTCTCACTACGACCTTCAAATTCACAATTTCCACCAGCGGGAGACTTTCACTGTATAATTTCCTCTTTCCAGATATGATGGCCTTTTTCTCAGAGGTTCATTGGAAAAGACAGCACAGAGAGTAAAATGGCATAGTAATGGTATCAACAGAGTTTTAATGAATTGTGATACCTTTAAAAAAAACAAAAAAACAATCTGACTTCCAAGTTACATTGCAGGCTATAAAACAACCTGTATTACGTCTTTCTGTTTGTAAAACAACACGACCTTCGGATCCACGATGCTTTTTTTCCTGTAAGTCATGACTCATGTGATTATTCTGACAGCTCATTTCTGATGTTGAACCCCGACTTGTCCCACGCATGTTCAAAAAATACAGCAGCAGCTGATTTTTCTTCTTGAAATTTTTTTTTTTTTAAATGCACTAACACTTTTCATGTTGGCAAACTTCATGATACGTAGGTGGTAGGTACCAAGTAACATATTTGAAATGTCTTTGAAATTGATTTAAACCTGTAAAACTTGTATGTTTTACACTATTTTCACAGATTTCTGTCATATCAGCAGATCAGTCAAACTGTTTAACAATTATTTTATAGTTAGCCACCATTATTTGCTAAATACCAACAAACCAAACTTCATAACCAAGAATCAAGTTACGAAATTTAAATTTTGAGGTAATTTGGAGGTAATAAATATGTAGCTGGGTATTTACCACCTACTATTTTTGGACCTGTAAAATGATGTGTCACCATAGATGCATGTCTCTACTTAATCAAATATGTACCTCAAGTAACATTAATGTAACTCAAGCCATTTGCATTTTGTAGAGACAAAAATGTACCTTTAAAGCCCAGATTAACCCCATAAACCTCTATCTTTCTTCAGATGGGGTGAAAAAGCAACGTTTCCAGGAGCCTAATCTCCGCAACGTGCCACATGGGGTAACAATCATGACTGAGCTGTCAGTATATATTTGCCTTGTCGTCTTCAGGTCCTCAATTTTGATTTCATATGCATTCCTAAGGTAGAGCCACCACACTGCATTCAGAACAGGAGAAACCCTCTCTTCAATATCTTTTGCTTCAGTCGCAAAACCTTTCCGTAGCTCCGATGAGTCCGTTTCCATTTCCGTTCCCAAAGTCTAAGTCTAGATATAAAAAAAAGAGAACAAAAAGAGAGTTCTCAGGAGTCCGTTGCTGCTGATGAACAGGTTTTATCAGCGTGTCCCAGCACTGTTTTTGAGTCTTCTGCGAGTAGATGCAGGCACAATACACATTCATTAATTGATACCGGAGGAGTTGATTGAGTAATTAGATCCAAACAGGAGACTCTCCTGACAAAAACGTCAACGTTAAACCGTCTATTAGCATCGTTTGCCAAGAAGAGAGAGAGAGATTTCTTTGATATGCAATCAATCAGATTCAGTCACAGCCTTCACTGCAAGTCACCATATTTATTTCATGTTACAGCTTTCTTCTAGTGGACATCCCCACTCTCCTGACCGTCACTGCGAATGCTTGGAACTGGACATGTTTGAGGTTTGTTGTCCATCAGGACATTTCATTCCTAAACCAACAGGTATTTCTCCATGAATAAAGCCCATTTTTGTCAATATGACCTTAGTCAAATAATCCAAGAAATTCTACTTGATGCTGTCCCGAAATTCAGTTTCAGATGAAGTTTCCTCCAACAAGTCCAGTCGATATCCTCTGTCGATATGCCATTGGATGCCCCCCAGTCTGCAAACGATTGAAAACCGAAGGGCTCTCAAGTTTCAGCTGCTGATATTGGAGCTTTTGGTCCACACTCGTTAATTCTGAAGTCACTGATTGGTAACGGTAGGAGGTGTGAAGCCACTGGCTGCTTGAAAAAAGTTCCAGGAGGAAAGAGCCTGAGTCCTGGTTTCAGAAATGGCTGTAATCTTAAAAAAAAACAACAAAAAAAACACAGACACACTAAAAGAGACTGGGGTAAAGAGGGAGAAAGAGACCATGATGTGCTTGTGGCTTTTTCCTCTCTCCTTCGCTCCCACATCTGTCCAGATGTTTCGGGTGCGCGTCCTCTCCATTTCCTTCCAATAAGATCTCCTCTTCTCGTCTTTTCCCCTCGTCTTCCTCTCGTCTCTCTCTAGCCCTTGAAAGCCCGGGGCGGTGGTTTGCCGATCTCCACGGAGATATTTGTGTACAGAGGGTACCTCTTGACCTGAACCACTCTGTAGGTCAGAGAGCTGATGCCGTCCTTCTTCATCGTGTTCTTCGTGTTCTGTATTTTATTAAATCTGGAGGGTGACAGACAAAGAGACGGAGAGAGCGGGGTGGGAGAGGGAAAATGGAGAGACAAGGAAGGAAAACCGATTAGAAACAATACTACCAAAAGTTTAAAGAAGGATCCAGTGTGCGTTCATGTGGACGTCTAAATGTGTTTGATTACTCGGGCGCAGCGCTGTCTCGGTTATTTCACATCCAAATTATGCTTCAGGAGGTACAGGAAATTGCGGGACTGCCTGTGAATGTGTGTTCTGGCGGATTGTTTTACTTTTGAGAGGGTGGCCCCTCGCAAGAAACAAGAATTAAATATGGAGAAAAAAGGCCCTCAAACTCTCAGGTCCAAAGCAAGTATGAAGTGACAAACCTAAGGCTTCGGGATCCCAGCATCTATAATGACTTCAAATAGAGCCCTTTAAAGAAAACATGATCTACAGGATATTATTGTTGCATGTTGCATATGTACAGCAGTTGTGACCACTTCAGCTAAACTAAGAGATGTTGACTCAAGTCATTGTGACTTGGCGGCACTAAGTCATTTTGATGAACTGCAACTTGACTTTATCGAAGAAAAAAAAAATGACTTGAGACTCGACACGTACTTGGGAAGCAAAAGGCGTGCTTGAGACTTGGACCGAGTGACCTGAGTCACATGTCTGATACAATCATTCAGTAATTCACTATTTTATTAATCTTTTAGTGAAATAAGAGACAAAAAGTAACATTTCATCACAACAATCAATAATTGACAGCATCAGTGCTAATATCTAATCCTATTTTAAACCCATAGCATGTAAGCCTACAGTTTGTCATATCCTGTGTAATCCACTTGTTCAATAACCCAGAGAGTAGAGACCAAACAGTTCTGTTAGACTGTGTTGAATGGACAGTAGATTCCCGGCCAACAGGCGGTGCTATTGCATTGTGTAACCTCCCTCCCCATTGGCTGTGAGTCAACAGTTACATCAGAATCTGCTCTTACGTTAGAATCTGCTCTGATTTTAGCGAAAAATAATTCACACAGTGTGTCAGACAGTTACACAGAGCTGTTGCTGCGGCTGCTGCTGCTGCTGCTGCTGCTTCACTTCAGTTTGTGATGCAAACTCTGGCATGAAAACAGATTCACAACACAAACTCTGCTGTCACCGGCGTAGTAGCATCAGTGTTTGCAGCCAGTCAGGATGGAAATGAGGCCACGGTGGGTGAGCGTCTAACCGCATGTTTACAACACTCTTGTCTTAATAATGTCTTTTCCCCCCCATCAGTGTACAGAGAATAAGCTGATGCGCGCAAATAACAGTCTTTTTCAAACGACGGCGGTGACGGGCTCCGACAGATGACGTTTTCTTAATGATATGCTCGGACATACAGCTGGAGTTGACACTTGAGTCAGACATGGACCACTGAGTCTACAGAGCCTTGTCAGAACTGACTCGCGAGGATCTCTTTTCTCTCTCTCTCTCTCTCTGCAGCGCTTTCCTCCCCGTGTCTCGCAAATCAAATCAAAAACAGCTTTATTGGCATGAATGGAAGCGGGAAAAAACGTTGTCAAGCATCTTTTCCCTCGAACAATATAGCACAATAAGATATAAATAGAATTACATGTTCTCTGACTTCCATCAGGGATTAGAAAAACTCATTCTGAAAGAATTACAAGAAAGCGATGGGAAGGAGAGAAAAAGCAGGTGGATGACACGAGGGTGGATTGTAGGGGAGAAAATGGGTGAATAGATAAGCAGAGGGATAAATACATATTTGAGAAAAAAGAGTGACAGATGGAGGGAGGAAGATATACTGATATTAAAAATTAAGTGAATGAGAATGGGGGGGGGAATCTTTGGATGAATCTGGCGGAGATTAAATGCAATAAACTAATCCCCACATACATACAGAGAATATCAGATGCATGTGCACTCTATCTGTAGGCTGCGGTGTGCAGCATTTCAAAATTATTGGTCTCACTTTTCATTTTCGAGAGTTAGAGGGCGAGACAAAGACAGTCCTCGTTACATATTCATTAGCCTGATTTCCAGGCTGAGTCTTAACTGGGCTAAGTAAAGCTCTATTTTAATTCCACTGAGGGGTCTCACAGGAAAACATTTCTGGTTTAGGATCTCAACAATAGCCCGTAATACCAGCTTCTAAGGGTTATTTTGTTCCGGTGTCATGTATTTTGAGCCGGCCCGCTTGACCCTGTTGTAGAGAAGTGCCTCAGAGGAGCAGTTTAACACTTTCGGAAACACGCGTAATTGCTTTTCTTACCTTCGATAAAAAAGAATGAGATGATAAATGTGATGCTATTCTGAGCATCTGGTTAGCACACAGACTGGAAACAGTGAGAAACAGTTAGCCTGGCCTCCTATAGAGGTTAAAAAAATCTGCCTTTTAGCACCTCTAAGGCGTCAATTACATTTTATATCTAATTTGTTTAATCCTCCCGAAAACCCCCGAAAAGTGTAAAAAAAAACCCGACATCTTGCGGCACGGTGATGGTGTCATGACTGGAGAACCGAGCCAAAGGCGTCTGTGTTACTTCACCATTCATTTCAAATTGGGTGATCGTGAGAGACGTGTAGCAAGATATGAGATGACTGTATATCCATAATGAATAATCACACATTCATCATTTCTAGTTATGCAAAGCTAAGCTAACCTGCTGCATCATGTTTACAGAGCAGACCTCAAAATAGATGAGGTCTAATCATCGAAGGGATTATTTCACAAATTACCCGTCCTTTCCTTCAAGGGACTCTAAATAAGTCAGCAAACTTCAAGCCCTGTTCATGGTAAATACAGTTTTACAGAGGTCGGTCACACGCATGCGCACGCACGCGCGCGCACACACACACACACACACACACTCTGTATTTGCACTGCCCCTGGATGATAACATATGAATGGAATATTGAACAATGTTACTGAGAGACTAATTCATTTGCAATGCATGAAGCGCCTCTACTAGACAAAATGTGTGTGTGTGTGTGTGTGTGTGTGTGTGTGTACCGATACTCGAGGCTGGTGATGAATGTGCCTCTTTCTTACTTCCGCTGGCCCAATATCTCATTGCTATGCCTAACCAGCATCTCCGAAACAGGCGGAAAGAATGGACTCCTGTGTGAGAGTGCGTGCATGCCTGAGTGAATGTGTGTGTGTGTGTGTGTGTGTGTGTGTGTGTGTGTGTGTGAGTGAATGCATGCAGAGGAGATAGTAAACATTCATCAAACAGTCGAGACAACGCTTCCCTTGGTAAACGCCGGACATTACGCAGGTACTCCAGATAAACTCTCCCAGAAGGCTCAATCATTAATCTGAATCTAAACAGAGAGGCAAACCCTTTACCTGAAGACAAAGAGCGGGAACAAAAGCTCAGTTTATCTGTGTAATTGAGGGGCAGACCTCTGTGTGTACCAGCCTGAGAAGCAAAACCGGGTATTTTAAGGTAATTCTCAAAGACAAATTGCTGTTTGTCGGTTGTTGCTGCGAGTGAGAGCGCTTACAAGTTCACTTTTCATTCATGAAACTGTGTTGCAAACGTGTCATGGTCGTGATGTGAGATGGACCACTAAAGCTGGTCACTGGCACCTTAAAGGTCCAACGCGTTTATGCCTCTTGGCAGGTCATGGCAAAAAAAAAAGTATTACAGAATGATCACAGAAGAGAACAAAGCGACAATCACAAAAGACCAAAAATATCACCTAGTGTGATCTCAGTAAAACAGAGAACCAGAACATGTGTTTGTTGTTGTTAAAGGCATTTTTTGGAAACGAACTTGGAAATCCAACTTCAAATCTTTTAATTTAAATAACGTCCTGCAAGAGCTCTTTAAGCAGGGTTAGGGTTAGGGTTAGGGTTACTACTGGCAGCTTCGGTGAGGTGTGGCCACCAGCGAGGGAAGAGAACGTTCGTTTCAAAACAACAATGGCTGCTCCTCAAAAAGTTAGCATGGCTGCTGCAAAAGCACAAGTTATATCAGAACTGGAGAGTTTGTTTCATTTTGAAAGAAGGGCAAAGAACAACGCTGACGGCTTTTCTCAATGGAGAGATGTTTTTGCTTGACTGACTTCACAAAGTTTTATTTGCCAGCAGGCTCTGCCTCTGACTGGGTGAAGTTAGCCCATGAGAGACAGCGAAAGACAGATGGTTCGTCAAATCACCTTCCAAGTATTTCATCCTGTTTCTTGCGGCTTCATTCAAGATGAACAAAAAAAAAACACGAGCCATCTGAGACTTCAGGTTAGCATGATCAGTCTGGATATGAGTCACTGAATCTAGACTGTGACTGTAAGTCTGCCACTGACATCTATTTTCACTCTTTAAATGTTACTATTTAAGTGTATAATTCCTGTCTGTACCTGAACAAGCTAGCAGCTGGTCATTTTTCTATTGTGGGGATTTAGCAGTTTTAATGTCAGGGCTAGCACTGTTATCACTTTTCTTTTAGCGTCATCATCAGGTTAATTTTAAATGTGTCCACATCTTTGGTTCAAATTCTGTAAAACCAATGACATTCCCATCAGCCTCAGCTGCACTTTGTGTTTAACACTAATTGGCAAAGAATGAACGAACATCATAAACATAACACCTGCTCAACATCAGCATGTTGGCATCGTCATTTTGAGCATGCAGATGTTAACATAATGGCTCATAGTCAGATACTTTGCTCGCTTCTCAGAGAACAAGGGTTACCCCCATAACCACACAACTTTTCTTGCCATAACCTGATTACACCCTTTGTTTTCTTATGACTTTTTAATCACGTAAAATACTAAATGACTTTTTGGACTGAGGGATGAACACTTTCTTGCAGAGAAATTTAAAAGCCCTCAATATTGCACTGAAATACATTTTAAGTTCATACTTCAGAAGATGAAAAGTGATTAATTAAAATGTTCTGTTCCCGAAGAGATACAGAGATAAAAAGGAAAAACAAAACTCCTCTCTCCTCCATCCACACGGCCTCAAACCAGCCGTGAGGTGGCTCTTCCTCCTTTCACAACCTCCTGATTATTCTGAGCCGCCACGCTTGACTTAATGCAGCCTCTCTTCAAAAGATCCTATGAGCTGAAATTTCCGAGACGATGTAACGAGTGTCCAGAAGGGCTGTAAAAAAAAAAAAAAAAAAATCAAGTTCGTGACGACTAATATGCCGCTGTTTTCTGGCCCTCGCTGCAGTTATGAATAATGTATCGGCCCCAAATAAATAGCGTCCCTGTTGGTGTCACCTCTTATTGAGGAAGTCTGGCCCACGACCCAGAGAGAGAGAGCGCAGAGGAGGAAGAAAACGGGAATTGAGTATCAAGCGGACACACAAACCTACAGACACATACACATGTGCGTTCTCTCTCACACACACACACACACACACACACACAC
>CAEMYA010000024.1:12533607-12561398 GCA_903131615.1 Diplodus sargus
ACACACACACACACACACACACACACACACACACACACACACACACACACACACACACACACACACACACACACACACACACACACACACACACACACACACACTCCAAAAACACATCAGTGCAGTCATTATTTCTCACCACTCTGACAGGCAGTAGGCAGTAACGCGGTGTGACAGCGTAGTGTGAATATTATGTAAGGGATAGGGCACCGAGGATCCAGTGGAGCCGCAGCATGGGAAGCTTCAGCCTCCCCTGTGTGATGTATATAATCCGGAGCCGACACATTCAACAGCCACCTCCACCGAAAACACAGCAGGTGGGTGGCTGCTGTAAAATCCCCCGCTGTGTGGAAACCTTTAAGCGTTTTCTGATATTTTTCTTTTTCTGGGAGAGCTCGAGCGCGAGCGATTTAGGTACAGTAGGATCACAAAAGGTGGAGACGGAAGTAGACCAGTCTGTTTTTTTCAGGAGAATGGGTCAGGATTTAATGAAAGAAACCACCTTCGAGTTCCGCCAGGTTATGGCACTAATCCTGTCATGGTTTGGGTTCGGTTATTTCCTGCTTATTTTGTAGTTCTCTCCTCCATGTGTCACGTTTTATTTTCCACTTCCTGTCTTTTTTTATTTCTTCCCTCTGATTGCCCTATTAGTTTCAACCGCGTCCTATTAGTGTTAGTTAAGTAGTGTTGTGTGTCTAAGTGGGTGTTGTCGGTTCGTCTGCTCTGTTTCCACACGTCAGTCCTGTGTCTCCTGGATTCCTCCTTACGTCACTCATGCTCCCAGTGTTCCTTCCTGTGCTCCCAGTGCTTCTTTGCTTTTTACTTTTTAAAAAAAAACATCTTTTGTAGTTCTTAATTCTTTGATTTGCCTCTGCCTGCCTCTGCCTGCCTCTCCCTTTGCGTCCTTTTTTGTTGCCATTGCTTTGTCGACTTCCTTTCATAACTTTTTTTTTTCATAACAATTTTTGATTTTGTGTGTTATTTAAGCTCACCTTGTTTTGTTTTTTTTATCCCCTGCCTTCCTCCTCATGTCTTGCATTTGGGTTTGGGAACAAATCCAAAGTGAGCAGTTTTATTGTGAGGGCAGTCACCAGAAACAAAGTGTATTAAAACAGAACTGAAAACTTACCACATCATAAAAAGCAATTTTTTTTCGGATTGAGTTGTTCCTCTGGTCATTATTTGAATAAAAAGCTCCACATAAAAAGGACAGTTACAGCTACAGTTGGACTCTTGGAGTGAATCCATTGATCATTAACAGAGGAACACAGTCCGAGTCTTTATCCAGACCACTTATAAAACGGTCCCTGGATCTTGTTAAACTTTTCACTGGAGCGAGTTCTATCACAATACATTTTCTCCAAGCGCAGTCAGGAAGTCATTTCATGC
The DNA here is from genome assembly GCA_903131615.1 of Diplodus sargus. Lineage (NCBI taxonomy): Eukaryota > Metazoa > Chordata > Actinopteri > Spariformes > Sparidae > Diplodus > Diplodus sargus. The sequence continues at coordinate 12,534,997 of CAEMYA010000024.1, forward strand.
GGCCGCCGTTTAAAAACGAGGCGACAAAAGCACATTCCCAGTTTTTTTTAGATAAGCAGTGATAATGTGATAACATCCCCAGAGCGGCCAAAAAGAACCACTTCTTTCTTTATGTCATAACTAAAAGTGAAAAAATGTCCGACCAATATTCAGCCGGACACAGAGAGGTCCGTGCACCCTCCCGTGCTTCACATCTATCACAGAGATGCGACACAGATTAATAAATTGCCCTGCTGTCTTCATTGCAGCCTTTTCTCTCTTCATTCTAATATATTCATAAAAAACTTATCAGGCTTCGTCCGGAATAAAGTGATAAAGTCCTGGACTTATTTCCGTCGGTGTCCCTGGAGTTCACACCAGTCTACCAACCTTTATTAAGAGAGCGGCACGAGGTCAGCGTCAAACAGGAAGTTAGATTAAAGCAGAAAGAAGTGGAAAACCGAATCATATGAAGATAAAATGACACACAAAAAAAGAAATCTTATAATAAAAGACAAAAGCTGTGAAACAAATTCAAGATTCAAATACCAAAAAAGAGGAATATAGACTGAATGTAGATCTCAGCTTGCTGTGTCATCTAAATATTTACATTTGTATTAATGCATTTATAATCATATTCTTCATTTGGTTTCTTCTGAGCTACACACTGCATGGAGAAATCTTAAACAGATTATCAAAAATCCTGTATCGTCATCCTAACCTATTTGAAAAACAACTCTTATATGTATTTGAATTCTTTAAACCGAAAAGTCAGATTTGGTGTCTAGGAACACTATAGACATGTTACTGATAAGAAGGCTCTAGGGCTTCCTGGTTCTGTTGCAACTGTACAATACATAACCTGTCCAGTCATCCAAAATGTGCACTTTTATCCCACTTGGCCTTCCTAGGGAGGGCTGGATTGTATGAAGCAGACACATAAAGTTCTCTCTTTCCCTCTTGAACCACCTCTGCGTCCAACTGCATCAGAGGGCTCAATAATGAGGGATGCACACATAGCAGCAGGGCAGAAAAAAAAGGAGGGGAAATGCTCAGGAAGAAAATGATAGTGCAGGGATTGGAGTGGAGGGTGTGAGGAAGACAGAGAGAGGGGGAGGCAGGGAGGGAGAGTGAGAGAAATGAAGCATTGAGCTGGTATATGAAGGTATGGTCCGGCAGAAAAGACATAGTCAGCAGCTGCCGGTGCAGGAAATCCACATGCAAGAAGGCAGCGGAGCAAGAAACTGACCAGAACTCATCAAACTCATATGGAAGGCCATTTCCCCAGTTAAAGAAAAAAAAAAAGAATATTAAAATGTATCTATATCAAGCCTCAGTTATATATATAGCCTATATAGCCTCATATATATATATATATATATATATATATATATATATATATATATATATATATATATATATAAAGTAATAAATAAAAAAGTAATAAATATGAGATATAAAATAAAAGTCTAAGTGAGTTAAAAAGGTGATATTATCAGATAACTGTTGACTTTTCCGTCCCACATTTATGACTTTTTACCTCATAATTGTGAATTTCAGAGCATTATAATGACTTTTTATCTTATTATTGTGACTTTTATCATATAATTGTGACTTCAAGCTTGATTTTCATCTCTTTCCTTCTTTAACTGGCAATAATGTGCTTCAGTATGAGGCTTCCATACAATTGGCTTTAAAGATTGAATCTTTTAAAGGTAGGAAAAAACACAGAAATAAGTTTTATACAGGACATATCTAATATATCTAGATAGGAGGGAAAGGAATAGAAGTACTTTTACATTGTTGCAGTGTTGTTGACTCAGTACCTTGAAAAATAATAATATTGGATACTATCAGTATCAATATTTATCAATATTTCAATACTTCGGACAACTCTACATTGTTACGTCGAATACAAGAATCCTACAGATTTTCAGAATAAAACATTATTCATTGTTATTTTCCAGAGATGTCACAAAGAGCTCCACAATTAAAAAAAAAAAACACCACAACATTCAGACTCACAGAAGAGTAAAAGAAAACACTCAATTTAAGAAAGGCTCATCTGAACAGGGTAGATTTGAGCTGCATTTGTGAAAGTGTTCACAGTGCGTTAAATCATTATCCCCACATCTTTAAAGTGGCTGTTTAAATTCAAGCGTGAAAATTGAAGAAAGATGTGATACAAAATCCTCATTAAAAAAACTCACAGGTTGAGGTCTATTTCCTTTCTTTCCTCTAAATACTATTTGCCCTGCAGGGGTCTGTACTTTTCTGATGATACACTGATTTTTCTTATTAGCTTTCAGACCATATGATTTTAGGTCTATGAGCCTCACACCCTGACTCAGGCCTTTGGACAAAAAGACATTAGCTTATTTTATTTCAGTCATTTAACATTTTTTTTTTTTTTTTTTTTAAGTGGAAACTTTAAGTTTGTGTATGAAAAAGGCAAAAGGCCATTGGAAAGTTTTTCGCTCACGAAGCACCCAGATGTTCTCCCGCTGAGATGAAACCTCTCTTTCACCCACACACCATCACTTTTCTATTACTTTTTCTCTCTCTCTGGCCTCCACACACCACCGTCGACGCCACCCACTCCTCCTCCTCCTCCTCCTCCTCCTCCTCCTCTCCCATCTCATTTCTGCAGGAAGAGGGAACCGAGGCAGGACATCAGACTTAGCACCCAATTCTCCTCCACTCCATTGCTCTAATGCAATTAACTCCACTGGTGGGAATAAGAGAGGAGAGCTCGAGAAACTCCTGATTAATCCAATCAAATAGCTCCGTGGTCTGTGTGAGTGTGTGTGCTCAGACCACTGTCCAACCTGCTATAATAATGCTCTTTATTGCACACACACACACACACACACACACACACACACACACACACACACACACACACACACACACACACACACACACACACACACACACACACACACACACACACACACACACAGAGCCCTCCACTGCCTCAGGCTGCAAATGCAAGCTTTTCATGGTGGATCATACGAGAGGGCAGATATTTTTCTAAGGGGAGAGAAGTGCTGGACGGCCCACTCTGCGTCACGGAGCTCCTCAAGTGGACGAGGTGCCTCTGTTAGTTAAGTAGACTTTAATGTTTAATGGATTCACTCCAGGACTCCGACTGTGGCTGCGTTTATATGGAGCCTTTTTCATTTTGCTAATGACCAGAGGAACGGCTCAGTCAGAAATAAAGTGACGCGATGTAGAGTCGTGACATTACGGTTCACAGTGTGTTTCCTGTGACTGCTTCACAATAAAAGCCACCACGTGTTCCGGCCTGCATTAGCAATTGAACTCGGTGAGGCTTCTATGTGGAGTAAGGAGAGCACATCATTTTGTTATGTTTAGCGACGAGTGAACCCAAAATGCTCGAAAACGAATTATCAAAAATTTAGTTTGTTTCATGAAAATCTGAGGGTTTATAACTGGAGAAGAAAAAGCCTCACTTTTAACTGAAACTTAAAGTCATTCGGGAGCTGACTATATGCTCAGTTTATGAAGGGAGGTGCTGTGTATGACTTGCTTCTGCATTTTGAGTGACATATTGCTTCAGAAATCAGTCTTTCTGATGCATAAATGTGAAATGAACACAAAAGGGACCACAGTGGCACATTCTTGCTCACGTAACCATTGCAGATTTTTTTTTCTCAGTTTATGGAATACAAGTGACCTTCTTAGATAGATAGATAGATAGATAGATAGATAGACAGATAGATAGATGGATAAGCTTTATTTTCAGACTCAAGGTCCATACATAGAGATGCTGTTTAATAAAAAAAAGCTCAGACTCACTTGTCTATGAATGTTTGACACTGACAGTATTAAATTGTGAGCTTTGAGGAGTCAAGAGGTTTTTTTTTTTTTAAACTTTTGTCATCAATATCATGGAGGCCAAAACAAGTGCAAAAAACTTTTTTTCTTTTTTTTTTTTTTTTTTACTTCGGGAGGTGGAGGGCACTTCATTAATTAGCTGACAGCATCGCACTGCACAGCTCCCTTCAACAAGTCCTCCAAATTAGCCGTCAAATTAAATAGTTTTTTTTAACATCCCTCTTGAACGACACACAGAAGCTTTTTCTGAGCCCACATCCCTGTTCACAAAGCAGTTAAGAAACGCATTCTGGAGCCAGACTAGTCCTCTACAGATAAGTAGCAAAATATTACAATCAGTTCTGTAACCGACGGGCAGCCAGCGGAGATGTCTGAGAATCAGAGTCATACGACCAAATTCTGCATTTCTTTGGTCTTGGTCAAGATGCTGATGGCTGTGATTTGAATCAAGGTGGTGAATAAATTGAACAGGAAAACCATCGAAAAACAGAATCAGAATCAGACTCTGCAAGGACTGAGAGATTTCTGAGATGTTCCCGAGAGGACGGAGGGTTATTTTGGTGATGCTGCTGACGTGTGAATAAAAATTCCGGTCAGCATCATTAGTAGGTACTCGGCTTTTGACTTGGTCAGTGGTCTTGGGAATTGGGGCTTAAAACAGGCGCAGCCCACAGCACTGTGATTCCAAAAACAATGGTGGGGCAGAGAGGAGCACCACCTTCGTGCTTCAGCAGCCTTTAAGGAACGTGTCTGAAGGCAAGATCCAAGATGATGGCGGCTTTAATCATCCACAATAAACTCTTTCACGGCGGTCGCGGGAAACACAAGGCGCTCATTAAAAATATCGTCTGATGAATGATGTCGGCAAACCGCTCAGCCGGGCCGCCTCGCAGTCATCTACGCTGCACATTCCTGCTGCTCTTTCTGTCTGTTTGCCGCTTCTTCCCTCCGTCACCTCGCCTTCACCTTCACATCGATTCGACTCCGGTATCAAGGAGGTGCTCTCCACTGCGCCGTGTTGACTTCTGTTCTGTGACTGTCGTATTGGGAGTATCAGATCATAAAGGAAAATGCGCCCGCCTGCTCTCCCGTTTTACCCAGCGGGGGTTTGTTTGTTCTGCCTGCCAAGCCCCGTGGATGCTTGCTTTTATTTGTCTAGAAACGATGTTGGAGCGAGGAGACGTTTAATGGCAGATACAATTGAATTACTGCTTGCTAGAAGAGTGCGTGACTTGCTTGAGTTTGTGGGAGCAGTTCTGGTTCTTGGGGGTGATGAGGAGGTGAAAGGCAGGAGATGTGTTTGACTATGTGAGCACGGCCCGCACGAAAAGCTGACTTGCTCAGGCAGGTAGGTAGAATCCTCACAAGAACATGATCAAATGATAATAAAGACTTTTTCCTGATCAGTTATTGCTGGTAATGACACCAAACACGTTTTGTGAAGTATTGTAACTGTAGAGTTTGATCAGCCCGTCCCTGGTCTTCAGGGTTACAGTTTGAATATTGTCTTTACATAGCCCTTTTTAGCACCTTAAAATGTGCTTCAGAGGAAATCAAAAGAGAAACGAAACACAAAGAAAACAGGAAGGAAATATGTTTGATGGACCAAAGACGAGCAAGAACCTGAGGTTTAATTGAGGCAGGCGAGAGCGTCAATAAAAAAAAAGGCAAAACAAAAAAAACAACAACACGAAATTTAAACACTCGACAGCCTCGACCTGACCCGAGGGCTGTGACTTTCACGGCCTGGAAGAACTTATCAAAGGCTTGGCATTCTAAAAAGTGTTAAGCCCAAAATATCCTGCGTCGAACTACAGAGGCTTCGCAGAAACACGTGCGGTCCTTGTGCCGCCGATGCCGCACGTATGCATGATGCTGGCTCAGGCTCTGTCGAGAGCCACCGCTGGGAGGGTAAGAGGCGGGAAAAGGGGAAAGGGCACGGAAGAAAGAAATAAAAGAGACCGTGTATGTGTGTGTGTGTGTGTGTGTGTGTGTGTGTTGAAGACCGGTGTGCTGCGGATGCCCCAGGGACAGGTACAGTCCTCGCCCGAGGCCACTGATGCATGTTCAGAGAGAGAGTGGAAAAGAAAAAAAAAAAACCTCTCTCTCTTTCTGACCCTGTAATATCCACCAACTTTTTCAGACAGGGGGGGCAAGTGACACTGGCAGTTTTGCAAGTGGCATGCGTCCTCTTCGCCACGGGCTCGGGCCACGCCGAGCAGCAGGGACAGCCAGTTCCCTCGGGCTGGCATTACACTAGCAGGACCCATTTCAGGCAGTGGCCATGCCGTGGTCTGTGGCATCAAGACCAGCATAAAAAAGGAAATCGCTGGAGGGAAGCGAGAGAGGGGGAAAGGAAAAAGCGAGACGTGGGGGGGGTTAGAGGGGCAGAGGAGAGGACAAACAGAGTGAGGGAGGAGTGCTGAAGAAGTAGAGAGTAAAAGAGCAATTTAGTCATTTAGCTGATGCTCCTTTTTCCGGCTTTCAAAGACGGAGCAGATGGAGGTTCAGTGCCGCGCTCAAGGACGCCTCGACTCGACACCGGGCTGATGGACACGTCGGCTGTTTACACGGTTCAGGCCCGTGAACTTTGCTACCTTTTACCGACAGAGTAAAAAACAAGGTGCAGGTTTCACGCACGCCACACACTCTGATCTACACCGCACCTTCTTTTATGTCCCCGTCCCTGCAGCCTCCCTCCTCGAGTCGCTTCCACTGAGCACAGAGAGACTGAGCCGACTAGGCTGTTAGTTCGCTCAGCTGGAGACTCCATCCACCACGCTGCACGCTACCTGGGCTTTCATTATTGGAACGCTTTTTGCGTCAGATCTCATAAGAATGATGCTTTGAATTTTAAAGAGGAAATTAATAATAAGGGGAAAACGTGCCTCTACGAGACCAGGACAGAACGGCGTGACGCGCATACTCTGCACAGTGTTGCTTTGTGGCTTTGCAGTTACAATTTGGATGTTTAGCTGCTAATTCACTATCTTAGCTCAGCTTGTCTGTTTGCTGGCACTTGCTAATTGGCGCTTAAGACAAAAGTACAGTTGAGGTATTGCTAATTTGGTCATAAAAACAAGGTCATGCTATAGAAAATACCGTGATGTTTATAAGACGTTATTCCATTTCAGAGAGACCGATTTATAATCTGTTGTGATTCATTAGAACACTCCTCTATGTGACTTAATGACTGGCTAGAGTTATGCTAGTCATAATTTGTGTCATGGATTTAGTATGAATTTTAGTTATTTCCTGTTTCCAAGTTACATCCTCATGTGACACGTTACGCTTTCTACATCCTCCCTTTGTTTGTTTTCCTGGCCCTCACCTGTGTCCCATTAGTTCATCGCTCCCTGTAGGCCTGTGTTCTTTCAATCACTCTGTCCGTTCATCTGGTTTGTAACGTTTCTCAGTCCAGTGTCTTCTGTGTCCTTCATGTTCCTGCCTGTTATCCCAGCGCTTTTTTAGTTTGTGCTTTTATTTAGTTTCTGTATTTTTATAGTTCTTGGTTTTGCCCTTGCCTGCTCCCCTCTGTCTTTGTTGCCTTTCGTTGCCAACTGTGTGCTCTAGACTTTGTATTTTGTATTTCACAGTGTTATTTGAATAAAGTTTGCTTAACGCATAACAATGTGCTGTGTAACCAAGGACTCTGATTCTCCTTCTAAACACAGTTGTCACTTTGGCGTGGAGGCGTGGAGGCATGCGTCTCCTTTGGAGGTTACTGGGGACACGCGATTTTGTGTGATACTTTCAGTACTCGGCAGAAGACGCGCAACTGACACACCAGAGGCAACTTCAGGGCTTGAGTGACATTAGCCAGGCGGACTGAGCAGTAATCATAGTTATTAGAGTAGTGGTACTCGCTAAAGTCGCTAACCTAGATAGTCATTATTGAATGAATGATACGCCATAACAGTGTCTCTAACAAAGGAGGATTAGTGTTCTGTTATCAAGAAAATCGCTGGTTCTTGTTAAGTGACAGGATGTGACAGCATGGTGGCGCACTGCTGCCTCACAGCTAGAAGGTCCTGGTTTTGAACACACTGGCTAAGTTATGGCTATGTTGGCTGCTCACTTCTCCTCCAGGATGGGTTACATGCAGACAGCCAGTTTCACTACGTCGTATGATTGTGTAAAATAAAGGTTCTTTGTCTTCTAGTTGGCACAAGTATCATGATGACTAGGAGTACAGGGGATAAAGCCTTGCGAATGCTGAATTAAATTATCCTACGACCTCGTTATAGGTTGTCATGCGTGATTAAAAACATTTACAAACTTTGATAAAGCCCGTGTTTTCAGTGTGCTTGTGATGCATTATTGAGACGACCTTTATAGAAAGTGTTTTCAAATATTTCAGTCTTGGCCTAAAGATTCACACAATTTTAATTAAAAGATTCTACATGAGAAAAGTGAGAAGGAGACTATTTCCTGTGCGTCAATAGCCTCAGCTACATCTACACACTGTTGTTTTCCAAGAGCTTGTGTGTGTGTGTGTGTGTGTGTGTGTGTGTGTGTAGGTGTGTGTGTGTGTGTGTGTGTGTAGGTGTGTGTGTGTGTGTGTGTGTGCTTTCAAGGGCATTTCCCTTTTGATTGCTCTGTGAAAGCCTTAAAAACAAGCCAGGCTTGAAAAGTGAAGGTGTATGCTGGGAGGGGGGGTTTGAGCCTGAGAGAAAGGCCAGACAAAAACCTTCATGCTCAGCTTTATTCACTTGTTTCTGCTAGTTTTTCTTTTCTTTCATTAATTTATTATAAGATTGGCTTTGGGATTTTTTTTTTAACAGGCTCAGTTTGTAATAAACAAGGAGTTGAGTAAAACAGAGTGGGACTGGCTCTATGCTCACTAAATCTAGTTTGTGGAGAGCGAGTGTCAGCTTTCTATCGAATCTTATTTAGTTCCACTGAGGTATGACATTCGTCAATAAATCTGTTAGACAAGACAAACCACAGTGCAATTATAGTTTCATTAATTGATGCAGTGAACTTTTAACGTTTTTTTTTAACCGATCACCTCTGTAAACTTGTCTTTTTTAATATTTTTTTTTTACAAAATGCTACTTAATACACAAAGCTAATCTGTTAGCTGCCAAATGACACATCCAGATGAAACAGACCAACACAAATTGTTTCTGGTTATCTGATCAATTGAAATCACATATTTAGTGGAATTTTAGCTCTGGTTAGATGTTCACCATCTGTAGCATACACTGGCTGAGCTCCTTTGCTGCTGTCGGTAGTTTTTAAATTTGATTTCAAAGAGGTATTATGGGCGTTCATTAGAGATAAAATCATCACAACGTGTAAGTTACATTGAATCTTAACATACTGTATTGTGTGAGACAGTTTGAAAACCTCTGTTATGCAGCAAAGACCTGGCGGACAATGAGGGAGAGACTGCGATGGTCCTGGACAGACTGCAGTGAAGTGATTCTACAGATGGGATCTAAACATTAGGATGCCCCACTGATATCATTAAACCAACTGACCCCAGACAATCCTGGGAAATAAAGGGAAAATTCAATTATCCATTATCTTGTAACTGCCACATGTGACCAGAGAGTCCACTGTTCAGCAAAATCACATTACATAGAGCTACTTTAAGTCCAAAGTGAAGGGAACGTTAGAAGAGCAATTTTACTAATTCTATCTCAGGATGAATCTTTCAATTCAATTTCAATCTTTCAAAGTACCCCAAAGTCATACTTGAGTAAAAGTAAAGATATTGTGCTAAAACATTACCCATACGAATAGAACAAGTCTTAAGTATCTGATATTAAATTGACTTAAAGGGTGTTTTTCCTGAAACACATCCCTTTTATTTGCATGTTTTGGTGTGAAAATGATTCATAACACCTAAAAGTCTGGCTAAGCGGATCACGACAGTTGGCAGCCGTGACACAGCCGCAAATGTTGCAATGTCATCTTCTGGGGCAACTACGGTTGTAAAAGTTACATCTATCAAAAGCTTGTTTTTGTCACTGGCTGGCTGACGCTGTCGTTGTAAGTGTCTGGCAACAGTTATCATAAGACCGTGTTGTAACCAGGAATACAAGTCTCTCTCTGAAATCTTGCTAGGCGAGTAGGAATTGTTTCTTATACGGTGTCAGACTCTTAGAGTAACAACACCAGCCTGTGAGTGGCAAAAACAAGGACTTCAAGAGGCTGTTGCTTCGGCGGATCACACTGTAGCTATTGCAGCTGAATTGTGGCAGCCAGCTGAAGAAATCTGCTGAATTGATTCCAAAACTTTTGATTTGCGTGTGCATCAATTATACACCAATACATTTTAGAAATAAGGCTGAGGTTTAAAAATACATGAATTCCCTTTAAAGTACAGAAAAGTACAAGTAAAAGTAAACTATACATAGATTTACATGTAAAATCTTGGAGTGGAGTTATGATGTAGTAGAAAATGGAAAATACTCAAAACTGTACTTGAGTAAATTGACTGAGTTACATTCCATCACTACTTTCAAAAGGCCGTGCTTGCATTATTAGATTATTATACAATTAGACTAGTGGCATAAAATGGTCTTAAAATGTCCCCTCAAAAACGTTGTCACACTAAATTCTGGGACGATGAAACGTCTAACAAAAGTAACATTCTGGTGACAGGTCGACCCGCACACAAGATTTCATAGCTGCTGTAACAAGAATATTTGAGTTTTGACGGCAGACAACATCTTGAGGGAAATCTGCTTCAGCTAACACCCAATAAAAAAAAGTTAAGAGTTTAAACTTTGTCTGTCGGGCTCTTAATTAGACACACGCAGACATAGACACAGAAATACACACAACATGATTAGTCAGCGAACCACACATAGATCACTTTTATCACTCCTCGCCAGACGCTGACAAACAACTGCAATCTCCCAAACGCTGCGCTGACTGACACAATCCGTTCTCGAAAAACACTGATTTTCAGATGCTCCACTTTCGGTTTTCTTATAATGCCATTAAACTGAAAGGAGAACGATAAGCTTCACAGTGTGAGAGTGACAGCGGGACACAGGCGGAGAAAAAGGAAAAAACAAAGAGTGGCGATACACTGAAGACGGAGGTCGCTTTTCGCTGTGTCGGGCTGCGCGCCTCTGAGTGTGTGTTTATAATTAGTGTACCCGATTCTTTAAACGCAACTGCATCTGCTTATGTGACTAAAATAAAATGCAGTTTGAAGCTCATTGGACATGGCAACTGGCAATTTCTTCAATCGTGGAAAATCCTCAAATGTGTATTTCAACAATATGGAGCGGATGCTTACAGTTTGTTGATGTGACCGACAGACGGAACATGTGTAGCGGGGCGCTTATCAGGTGGAATACATGGGAAATGTCAGCTGTGGTTAAGGTGCGACGCAAAGGCGGTTTCATAACATCTTTGCCGAATCATTTGTTTAGTAGTCGGATCATCACTTCACCAGGTAATTAAACAACTTTCAGCCCAAACAACCATCTGAGTAGAACATAAATGCAACTAATGGCCCTGTAAGTGTTTCGATGCGTTCGGGCCATCATCTTTCTGTCTTCCTGTCAAACGCATCTCCTTCCGCCGTCTGTGATCAGCTCACTTCCACAGTAACATTATTAGTGAACTTGAGGAAGTCATTAAAAGCCGACTGAAGTGCTTCAAAAAGGTTAATTTATTTGTTAATCATTCTCATTCTCAGAAACAATTACAATAAATCAACCGCTCCTCCAGGAACTGCGGTGTCACTTTCAGTCGAGGCACTCGGTTTTTACCGTATTTTTACCGCTGCAATCTCCAGGAGAGGCTGGAATAGTGTGTGTATTTGTGTGTAGTTTAGTGTCAATGTGCTGCAGTTGGTGGTCTGACAAGGAAACAGACTACTGAACATAACCCTGACAGATGCTGCTACATTACTTTCTGTCTGCGAGCGGCAGTCATAGCAAAATTCTGATCTTGACAAGTAATTTAGCCAAGTTTTAAAACATCACTCCCAGGAAAATGAAAAAAGAAATCTATGAGTCAGGCCACATTTTTTTTTTTGTGAGGAAACCATTACAGCCAGATTCTTCCACTGTTACCTGTTGTAGATGTCGTCGTCCTCCCCTCCCCAGCCCCAGTACTCGTTGGGGAAGCCGTTGATCTTCAGAAACTGTTTTTTACTGAGGCCTGAAACTCCTCCAAAGTATCCCGCGTAGGGCAGCCTGCAGGAGAAGACAGAGGGGAGGAGATCATATTGAGAAGAGATCGAGGGATGGTGAGGCGGCGGATGAGTTAAATGGAAAGGAAGTGGAGGACAAGCGGCTCTTCTCATTCCTCTATTTTGTGCCTCCTCATCGCCGCTCTCCTTCCGTCCTCCTGCCTGTGACTCAGAAATCAATCTCAGCATATTGATGGATGTCTCAATTAATATGTAAGTAAAAAATTTTGTAAAAATATATAAATTGACATGAACACCGTTATGCTCATCTGACAGAAATCATAAAATGCAACAGTGACAGCTGGGCCACACGTCACATTTAATTGACGTCTCTTTAATAAAAGGCTCCGGGGCAGAGATGTCTCATTTTGTTAAACGCCCGTTGCCTCATCTCCTCTCTCCTCTCGCCTCGTCTCCTCTGCTTGTATCTCATGTGGGAGGGACTACGATGCGAGGAGAGGAGGTGAGAAGATTAAACGAGTAAAATATAATTGGCTAAACAACTCTAAATACTTTTACAAACAGCAGGGAGAATGGCAGCTTCAACTCTCTTTTTTTTGGAGCTTTGGGTGACATTAAAGAAAAAAGAATGGAAAAGAAGACGAGGAGATGCTTTTAAATGTGCTGAACTCAAGCTTCCACTTGGTAAACCCAAAGCCCAAAAGCTCAATTATATCATGTTCATCCCAATCACTGAAAACAAGACAGGACACTGCAACAGGAAGCAAGAGCACTTATTGTAAATGAGGACAACGGAGACGATGAGACTGATGTGAGCTACCATCATTTTCCATCACGTCCTGCTTTGTTTCCAGCATTTATAGGAAGGCGTTATCGTTGCTAACTGGAAAAAGACACAAACTCAACTGATTTTTTAAAAATGCTAACTGTAGCAAATTTAATTCACTGAACACAATGAGGGAAGTTGGGATTGCCTTGTCCATACTGTTGCCGGGTAAAAAAGTCTGTGCTCATACACAGAGAGAAGGTCATTTCCTCGTAAGTCAGCTCATTAAATTGCATCATATAACCATGGAAACCCACTCAAACTGAAGTTACCATTAATACAAAATAATTACTTCTATTTATGTTTCTTAAGCGTCAAGCGTCCATGCAGACCACTGCTGTGCCTGTGCATTTTCTCCATTCCGGCTAAATTGATAATGTCAGATGCATTATCCTAATATGATGCATTAGGAGGAGTTCTGTTTTCTGCAGGAAGCCTGTTAAGATGACAGAATTAGCATTTGAATAACATCTCGTAAGTGTTTTAGGCAATCAGATCTTTTCCCAATGTGTCTTGTCTTTTGATGCGTTTTTAAGTGGATAATTTATGGGTGCATTTTTTTTGTATAACAAGTGGATAATCCGTACCCATATATAATCCACTCAAGGCACATTAAAATGACCGGCCATTACAAGGGGCCATTGTATTTTTTCATACTGGAGGCCTTTGGTGCTCGTGAGCAGCTGAACACACATCATTTCTCACAGACCTTGTTAGTTTGGATGCAAAAAACGACTTCAATGACAAGTGTGCTACCTGCAGCAATCCCATTTACAATGGAAATATTGGATGACACTAAATTGGATTTGAGAAGTGCTCCAACATGAATCCTGTGACCTTTGAATGATGAAAACACACGACAAAGAGAAATTAGAGCTTAGAGGAGAACGAAGGAGGAAAAGAGAAGATGTGAACAGAAAAAGACGGTCAGAAAGAATGAGTATGACGTGTTGGAGGGTGGTCTGTATGTGTGAGTGTGTGTGTGTGTGTGTGTGTGTGTGTGTGTGTAGGCAGTGGACAAATTCAGGTGTAATGGTGTTTTATTTTTTCCTCGGAAGTCGTGAGACTGGTGGAGTGGGACGGATGTCAGCTACGAATGTCATGACAGCCGCCTGGAGTCTAACCAGAGGGTGATGCTTGTGTGTTTCTGTGCGTGTGTGAGTGTGTGCACGTATATTCTGTAGAGTGTACGTTGTCAAATATATGACAGCTCCCTGTTGCAAGATGACAAGCAGAAACTAATGAGACCATATGTTTCTGCACAAGATCCCCCAGCAACAATATGATGAGGAAGTTGTGTGTGCATGAAATGGACACTTCCTACACGGGAAGAAGAAGAGTGAAACAGAGTGTTGGCATGTTTATTTGTAATATATGAATTTATATATTTAATTATTTTTATTTTATTATGTCTCACTCAAAGAATAAACAAAAATATTCTGATGCATCTTCAACAGAAACTCCATAATAGTCTGATTATTTCCAAAAGTTTCACAGTCAGCTGAAATTCTAACACTTAAACTCTTCTGAGACATTGTAAAAGTGTGACATGACATTTGGGAGACACGGGTCAAATGTCACCTGAGCTCCTTTTGGCTCCTTGTTTACACCCAGTAATAACTTGGAGGTGGCAGGTAAACAGACACTTGTGGCAGGTGATTCTGTTACATAAGGTGACAGTAAGTGAACAATTTAACCCATATATTCTCCAGGTGAAAATGTGTTTCACCACAATTGTCTCCGTGTCAAAGCAAGACACAGGAACTTGGCTCGGGTCTTTTAGCATTTATTTATAAGCATACAGTCTAAACTGTAATCTTACTCCACTGTACATTATGGTAACTTAATTAGCACATTTGAAGGGAGCTCCAAAAACAGAGGGGGCAGAATATCACCAGAGTTACCAACAACTACAGCCCTGTGATGTATATCCTTGACTGTGACTAGCTACCCTTAGCTAATTAGCTCATGGCTCATTTGTCGCGACCACAGATCACATGGGGGATTTGGCAGCCCGATGGTAAACATGGCCGGACACCAAAGAGGACCGGCGGAGGTCATTTTTAAGACTGGAGTTACAGTACAGAGGCGATTTACATCAGCTCTTTACACATTAAAAGCTGGCACATACCTTCCGGCTCTAACTACAGGGACTATCAGACTCCAATAATCAAGTCATGCTGCAGGTTTTAAACCAGTTTGTGGTACTCCTCTCCTGTTTTTATTGCATTGTCACCCGTCACCGGTTTGACTATCTCCCATTTTGCCTGTCTTTAATTTTCTTGCATGCCAACGTCTTCAGGATTGGGTCATGACCGAACATAAATGTGCTCTCCATAACTGTGCAAATGGGCTGCAGCACACTCGTGCTGGGTGTCATCCACGGAAAAAGTACTTAAACGTCTGAACAATATAATGGTAATATAATTTAATTCATTGCATAAGGTCCTTTTTGAAAGACTGTAATTTGTGGAATATTTTGCAATGAGTGGTGTTGTGAAATGGACTTCAAGGTGACCCTTTCTGCTCAGAGAGCTGTTAGGTGTTGCGAGGTGCTAAGGTAATGGAATAGCACTTAACGTGACCTGACTTTCACCAGCAATGTGTTCACCGTGTATCACAAAAACTTCCAGTGCCTTTACTTTTGAGAGCAGCCGAGGTTGTCTTCCTGCCAAAATACAAAATGTACCCTTGCTTCACGATGGCTGCATCAAATTTAATTTCATTCGTTGATGTTTTTTTGTGTGTTTCTTGCTTACATGTACAATTTCATTTGGAAGCTTCCTAAGTGCTAAAACTTAGGGATGACTAAATGGTAAAAGTACGGACTCAGACAACTTTGACCTTGGGAACCAACTTTGTACAATGATCGGATTTTTACAACAGCAGTTAACTATAATCAATAATGTGACCCTCCACTCAGTGAAACCACCTGGCTTTACTTTTATCTCCTCTTTACTTAATTTTCTAGAGGCAAGAAAACTCTTAAAGTCTTCACTGATTCATTGCTAATAAGAAAAGCTAGCTACAACCCTGTTTACCACCTGGTATAGTATTTGTTGCCAGATAGCATTAGCTTATTGAGCACTATATCAGGGACCTGCTGGAGCCCCTGAGGGTTTTCAATAGGATAACTCTTGCGGACTGACAGCTCTTGAATCGGTAGGTCACATTCACCGGCCATGTTTAGCCCATTAATCAATGCTTCCAGTGCTTTTAGATAATTAAGGGCAGGTGTGGTGCCATTTAAAGACTCAGCTGTAGCAGGACCTAACCAATCATTAGACTGAAGCTCTTTTGTCAACACTGCGTTTTGATGAAATGTTCGAGAGCTGACCGGATGGGTCTTTCCCAACCGCAGAATTTTGTACACTTTATGCTGTACATGCCCACTGTTTTCAGGCGTATTCCTCAGCTTTAAACTGGCATCCATTGCAGTCTGTCACGTGTGGCTCTCCACTACGAAAAAAGGTTTCTTTCTATAACAGATTCCTCTGTTTCTAGCGTTCACGATGCTGAATATTATAGGAAGTCTCTCCGTTTTGTGACTCATTGTTGAATTTGCATCTTTCTCTATGTCTCTGTAAAGTCCTTGAAACTTCTTGGGAATAAATGAGTCTCGACAACCAAAAATGACAGCCAAGATGAGTGAGAGCCAAGATGATCCATCATGTATGGATTTTTATAAAATAACAGATTCTGTGCATTTTACTCTGTCTTGTGGTGGACAAAGAACTGTCTTTGATTTCCATTAGCAAATTTAACACCAACAGTTGCGTCAACAAAGCCAGTGTCTGGATTGTATGAAATATGAAAAAGAAATACACAAACAAAGGGTTCTTTGTACAGCTTGTTCATGCTGTAGAAACAGCAGCTGCAGCAGCATCATGCTTTCTACAGGTTGGTCCAATATTCAATACGCAAAGTTAATAAGGATTGTTTCACAAGGCTGTCGTCCAGACTTGTTAGTTACACTTTGTGTCATGTGCTCTTGTTAAGACTATCGAAGTATGACCAAATAAAAATTGGCAGCATTGAACTGTGGTGTAATTTTATGCTAATTTGGGCTTCAGACAAGGATTTCAAAGTATAATGAGATTTAGTCAAATTAGGTGCTGTGAATTGTCTGTCACAACAAAGACTGTAGGCCATCTCAATGCTAGACAGCAGACTGCATATTTAAATTCTACATATTTTACAAAAGAGATGAGCTCTAACAAAAAAAAGAAAAAATATGATATTGGCAAATACAATAACCTATATTGCATTCAAGTAGGCTGAAGTCTTCCAAAGCGTCAAAGGCTCACTGAGGTAAATGCAAGCAAAAACGTGTGCTGTGTTTGCTCATCACCTCACCTGAAGCCAAACTTGTCCATGGCGATGGCGAAGTGCCTCGGCTGGTCGTAGCAGTGGTATAGGTTGCGGTCGTCCATCGGGATCAGGTCCACGTCGCTGAAGATGAAGCAATCGTACTCTGCCTCCTTCAGAGCCTCCGTGTAGCCGACGTTCAGCAACTTGGCACGATTGAAAGTGTCCTCTCCCAGCTACAATAAAACACACGAGAAAGACGATTATTTCATTGTTCACATACAGCACAGATGAGGAGGGCAGATAATGTGGCTTCATCAGCACATGTTAACTGCTTGAAAGGCTCTGAGTGAAAAGAAACAACATGGAGTCATCCGAACACAATCAGGATGTGTGATATTAATAACATTCTTAATTAACTAGATGACAGATAACGCAACTCTGTGTCTACGATGTAAAACACAAACCCTTAAACCGTGATCACTCTTGTATTATTAAGTAAAGACTAATACAGGCATTAAACAGAGCATTGAAAAGACACTACATCAATAATGCCATTACAATCATATGAAACATGCTATTTTTATATACTTCAGTACTATAAAATGCCAAGTTGGTTAGAGTGCTTCAGCAGCCAACTGCAATTTGGGCATTTTACATTTTCATGTATGGTAACAACCATGCTCCACTGCTACAGGCGCTGCTGCAGTAAATACAGATCGAATGAGTCATGACGAGCAAAATTAGGTCGGGCTCACATCGGCGGTGTTTTTCTGTACTAGTCCAGAAAGAACTGGTGTGTTCTTTTCCACAAAAATATGATCATTTCAAGCCTCTGGTGAGATACTTTAACCAGCTAACAAGCAAGCTGTTTGGTTAGCTGGCTGCCCAGTGAGTAGATGCCTATTTGGCTAGCAAAACAAGCACTCATGGGGCTATGTTTGGACTCGCGGGCATTTGAAATGATTGTTTCAATTTTCCTCATATAGAAAAAGGTTTTGATGGGGCTGCTTGCCTTGATATGTATTTTGTTGGAGTCATGTTTCTCAGAACTCAATAATGAAGAAGGCAAGCACAAAGTTAGCATAAGCCATTGTGAGAATGGCCACAATATCGTCATATTTATTTTAATTTTGAGCAATACATTCTTTTTCTTATTTAATGCTACTGCAAATTGAAAGTTTGCTAGCTAACTAACGAAACAGCTAGGCAGATCATTATGCAGCTCGCCAAACACAAGGGGCTAATTTATGTTTAACTATCTTTGGACTCAGAGACAAAGCCCAGGAGATGGATAATGTGCACTTAAGCAATTTACAACAATTTACAGTTTAGTTAGCTAGCTGGCTAACAACTGTCCATTAACAAAAACACAAGAATGCCATGTTCCCTCAAACATACAGATCAATGCTGCAATTTGCACAGATCGTTCCATGGTTTAACCGATTGGGGATCAGATAAATGCTCCAACAGCATAGTTGTCTGCATGAGTGCATTTTCCCTGTTGCTTTGGTAAGACAAGGAGAAGGACGGCTAATTTAAGTGTAATCCTAGCGCAACCTCAACTGCCATTATCAGATTATCTTATGATACCTAATAGCTGTCCACACTTGGTTTAGAAAGGCCCCAGGATAAGAAATATCATACATTTTCTTTAGGCTTAACACAGCTGAACATACTGTCATCACCTAAGTTGACAGGTCAGTTTCAAGCATCATTATTAAGTGTTTGTGGTTGTGGTTTTTATTAACCCTGACACGCAGTATGAACTGATTTGTGTATGGACCCCAAGAGAGGCGGCTGCTGTGGTGAAATACATCTGTTTTTCAGTCTCTGCATGGCTAAGGGTTAAACACTTTTGGTTTAGATAAATGCGCTCTTCCCAAGTTGCACAGCAGCGTAGGATAGTCGAGGTTAGTATGTGACAGTTATTAATTTAATAATGTACAAGGTACTGTGAGTCTCTTTCTGCAGAGCACTTGTGCAACAGCTTGGACTTGGTAAAATCCAAGCCCTTGACAAGCTGCAGGGAGGTCAGCGAGCAAGAAGTTATGCTACCGTGCAACCTGACACTCTTTGGCAGGTACTTTTCTGACGCACGTTGACAGTCCATCCTCTTTGAACATTCCCCGAATCTATTTTCATAACAAGTGCACAGAAAAAAGCCCAGGAAGTGGATAGGGAGATCGAGATGAGCCGTCCAGCGGGGGGGATAAAAATTCAAACTCTTTGTACTGTCAGTACCTGGTACATGCATTAACAGACTGAGTCATCAAGACGATTCCCCCTCAGGAAACACTTTTATGCACTTACTGTACAGGTTCTCCATTTACTTTAGCACAAAATGGCCTCATGTCCCTGAGCGAGCTCTACTTGGGTGAGCGACTTCATATGCTCATTTTATGGAAAGCTGCAGAGGTATATAAAAATACTGAATTTAGTTAGAGGTGGAATGGAAGTAGAACCTACGCATTAGAGCTGAGATGATAAGATGACCAGTTAAAACCTTTCTTGTATGTTTTGTTGAGTTGTGCATTTACATTATCACAATTGTTTCCAAAAAGAAGAATCGAAACGTGATTTGAATAAAACTGCCTGAGTCACGTAGGGAGACTTTCATTGGCGATGGTGGTTGCTTAGGAATGAATACAACGACTCCCATGATCCCATGTTTTTTGTTCTTATTGAGAATTTACATTAATAAAAGCAATAAAATATTATTATTATTATATATATTATTATTATTATATATATTATTATTATTATTATGTATTTTTTGATTGTTCTGACAAAACAAGCAAACTGAATATATTTTGTGAAGTTCTTTTGAATCAGATTTCAATCACATTGATCAATTTCAATAATCTGTATATTCAGTGCTAATGGACCAACTAAAAATGAAACACATTTGTTGCTCCATATGCAACATGTAAACACAAAATCAAAAGTAATCAGTGAAGCCAATGACTGCTATATTCTAACCCTATTACATCATGTTTTTTTCTAAAATGAATACAATCTGAATATATGCAGAAACAATGACACAACTGAAAAAGGAAAAACTGTAAAACAGGGTTAAAAATCAGGACAGTGCTAGTTACTTTTCCTGATATACCATTACAGTATAGAGAGCTACAAATACATTGACTGTATATACACATGAAAAGGAGCTTTTTGAGTTTTCATGATTGTAATGGAGGATTTCATGCAAATGTGCTTAGGGTGGTGCAGTTAGGTTTGTTAACTTATGCAGGTTTCTTATGCAAAACCTCTAAAACACAAGGAGCCCCACATGATTACATTTGTTTATGTAAATGAGCCCGGGTCCCCGTGTGAAGCCTCATTCGTCCTATCATAAAAAAAGAACGTCCCTGTTGGATGATTGTCTCGGCATCTACAGTACGTAGCAGAACAATGAACCACTGTTAAGAAATTTGCTGCAGTCACGTATTCCTCGGCCATTTGGGAAAACCGCCCACTTTTGACAGCACAGGAAATCTCCAAGATGATTAATGCACCTGCTGCCTGTCCTCACTTCTGTTCAGGATACACTTCCATACTTGCTTCCATACTGGTGCATTATCAGTTCGGACCGACCGTGAATCGAGTACAATGCGTAATCCCCCCAGGTAAGCCCACTAATACCTGAGATTTGAGAGTATAATCCCCTGTGCAGGTAACAAGTAAATCTATTGTCACAAATCCACTGGGACTCTGAATATCAGCTAAAGTGGTCTTCTGTCTGTTTTTGGAATAACGGTTAGTTCAATAGGTTGGAACAACATCACGCGAGGTCAAGAGAGCGAAATATGACCGACGTTAGCCCAGAAACCAAGGAAAGCAAGATGAGCTTTTGATATTTCAGAACAACAAAAGTTGAATTAAATCTTTAAAAATAAATGTGTGTACAGTGATTCTTGGGACCTGGGAAAAAACAAACAAACATATAAATAATAAACAGATGAGTTTGAATTTGTGCCTCAAATGTTTCTGATTTGATATGAGTAAGTATAGAAGTTTAAAAAAGTTACGTAAATCTACACATTTTGATCTTCGATAAGGGAACTGAAGTTTAAAATGATAAGCTTAAAGTTTGAAATTTTTAAAATGTTTTCATCAAATTTTTCAGTGTTTTTCACATGCACAATGTGAAAAAAACAACTTTGAGGTTCCCTGCCACTTCCTGTTTGTTTACAATGAATCAACACAACCCTGGTTATTGCAGGTTTTGTAATTTTGAGAGTGTTTTTCCAGGAAGTGAAATTGACAGCTTGTGTTTTCTGGTCCACAAAACCCTGTTGTTGAATGAGCTAAAGGCCAAAACGAAAAGTTGTCATTGTTACTATTGTCATGTCAGCCACTTTATATTGACACAGATTTTTTTTTTTTTTTAAATGTATTAATTAGTTTGTGTTTTTGAGACACAGAATGATAAATGACATGGAGGCCAGTAACAAAGACTGAGAGAGACAGAGATCTGCAGAGACCTTTTGTGCTCCTAACCTCATTAAGCATCACTGTGGTCATTGTATATTATGTTAATAAGGCAACTGTGTGCAAACCTTGCAGCATCTCGGCTTTATGGTGCCCTACATCTTTCCCCAATCACTTCCTGCCACGAGCAATTCTTATCACTTGCAGGATATGAGGTAAACTGACACCTGACTCTGCACACATTACTGGACAGGCCTTTCAACAGTGTGTGTATACAAAGGCAATGGGATTGATAGATGCAGTGGTTTGTTTATTTTAAATATTTGAAGTGAATATTGACTTATACTCTATACTTTTTAAGGCATTGTATTTCCAATTAAAATCCACAAAATGAAATACTTTGTATCTCACAGTATAAACTAGCGAGAGGCCACATAGTGGAGGGATGGTGCAGTCTTCTGTGTTCAGGCTGGTCCATCTACCACCCAGCCATTGTTGAGTTTTTCTCAAAATTGGTTGTTTTATTTTGTTGACACAGTGTTTTTCTGTGGACTCACTGCATTTTCCCCCGCTGCCGGCTGAATTTAGCACTTTTCTTCTTGTGTTTTCTCTCTCCAGCTTTAGGGCTGTTGTTTCCTGACCAAATAAACCCGTACCCATTTTTTTTTCTCACCCACAATGCACTGGACAGCGCTGCTCAGCCACAATTTGCCTACAGAGACCCACAGGGGATGGCAAAACCATTCAAGTGTACATATTTGACAAATCAACAAATTGCATGTTGACAGGGTGGAAATGCAGAAAGGGGACTCCAATTTAGCGGAGGGCAATTTTTAAGCTCCGCATTTGCATTTTCACAGGCATCTTTTAGCTTTCAAGGACATTTCTGCTCCATTAATGTTTGATCAGGCTGTAAATAATACAGCGCGCATGTGCATGTGAATTTGCACTCCCAGACTTGAGCATTATTGAGTTTACTGATAAGTGTGACAAGTGTGTGTGTGTCACAATTGGTTTCTTTTGAGTTAAATCTCTGGCCGTTCCAGCTGAAAGCGCCTCAACCCTCGATCAGCTGGACTGAGCTTCACAGGCCTTTACTTTTCATCTGCAACTTATCCACATTGGTCACATAGTATTGTAAATTCTTCAACCAAACAGGTCTACATCACATTGGTGGATATTGCTTTGCAAGCTACCTACCACTGCACTGCACTGCACCATTTAAATTGAATGTTAGCTGGGACAACAGTCTCCACACTAGAGGCTTTCATTGGTTCATGTGTCTTAACTGGCATCTAAATAACAGAATCATTACCATTACGATGCTGCTTGATTTCAATTTGTATTATTTGTTGCTGGGAGATTAGCGACCACTTCGTTAAAGCGCAACAAGTTGTGAACGCGACGCTGACTAGATCGACTTGTACTTAAGTCGATGTTGGGAAAGTCTGACAAAAAAGTCGCCTATTTACAGGACATAATCAGCAGACATCCGGCAACATCAGCAACATTCATTTGAAGTCATGCTTCAAGCTATTTGAGGATGTTGAGTCCAAAGTTCATTCTCCTTTAAGCTCTGATTTAGTCAACATCGGCTCGTGAGGGAAATATCTGTCTCTTTAGCTCCTAAATCCCGGACTATTTTCACCATCGAGTCACCAAACATCATTGTTTGCTGTTTGGTGCTGGGCAGATATTGCGGAGTAGGTTTATCAGAGACTGCCATACCAAAACATTGGCTGAAAGACACAAACAAGAAAATGCTCCATAGAGCTCAGGGGATGTGCGGGGTCAGCCACCACCATCGACATCTTTCACATTACACATGTTCCTATAAAATACTGATTAAAGCAGCTTTTTAAAAGAAATGGGTCTAGTTACATGAGATAAAAGGCAAACTGTTGCACCAGCGAATATGACCGATTCCTAAGACATCACAGGAGGTTGATAACTGGAATTAAGTGCAGGCAGCAGCTGGGAAAGGAGACGACTTGACAGGAAAACCTCTGGGGTGAATCACTGGCTTGGCGAGAAAAAAATACGGGTGGGGTAATTGAATGGAGAGCACTCATCATCTGCCATCAAGGTGTCCAGTTGCTCCGCTGGAGAAGCTCAATGACTGACAGCAGGAAACTGTGGCTGCAGTGCTCCCTGTTGTGGCTGCTGGCAGCTCCATGTAATGCGTTCAACAGCGTGCACGAGGCAGGGCACCACTGAAAGAAAAGTGGGATTTGGGAGCGAGAACTGGGCCATCTGGAGCTGCTTATCAACTTCAGGGGAATCGATAATTAGGCATCTCAACGAGCCTGAAGAAAAAACTGACTGTGGGAAGAAAAACAAAAAAAACAAAAAACCTGCCATCAGAAATTCATAGCTCTTGTGAAATATTCATGACACTGATGTCTCAGCTGTCTTGAAGGCTCAATGTGCTCTTTCAGACTTTTTCAAAAAAAAGACTTCCTGAGTGTTAGAAATCCCTCCACACACACCTGTCGAAGGTGATGGAGAGTCCCTTTTGAGGCAAAAGCAAAGATGTGCAAATTGCGGCTGTAGTGTTTGGAAAACCTGTCGCTCACTGGCGCTCGGGGAAAAAACAGGCATGAATCTGAAAACGCCTCCTTCCAGCAATCTCACTGTTACTTCAAAGAAGCAGGGGACCCCTATGGGAAAATCTGATTTATGGAATTTAGAAAAGTGACGCTTAGAATCACTACAAGCTTTGTCGATTAAAGGTATGTCTACAAGTCAAGGGAAACGGGACTTGGCAGATCATTGAAGAGCTTTTGTCTCAAAAGGATTCTTCAGTCTTGAGCGACTGGCGGAGAGTCATTTAACCTCTGTAAGAGATTTGATGCTCAAGAAGCATTCTGAGGGCTTCAGGGTAAAACGTCTTCAAGGACCCAAAGTAAGACCAGTTGCCCTTGAATTTGCATTTCTGGATATAACATGCTGCGGGTCATTTTTGAAAAAATACATGTTTCAAAAGAAAGAATTGGAACTTAGTTTCCTTAAGCCTCACGAGAGAGCACGGGACTCGGTGGAAGGTCACATTAATCCTCAAATCCACCCACAATAACACTACTTTAACTCAGGTGGGGTGGAAGCCTCTACCTGAGAGGTTCAAACAGTCATGTATCATGCCCTCGTTGACCTCCCCTTGTTGCTGCCATCACAGGTGGCATTTTGTTAAAAAGTTTAAGTTTGTGAGTTTCAGGAGCGGTCAGCCTTCATCAACGAGCGATCGAAGCGGTGCAACTTTGAGCTTAATTTTTATTTTTCTTATCTGCACCCTGGAGGATGACAAGTCATATACTGTATGTGTAAGTCAGCTAATAACACCGAGATGATGCAGATTTATTCATTAAATGAACTCACCTGGAAATTATTTTATTTTTTTTAACTTTTCTGTTCAGGAGAAGATGGAGCCACAATATGGGAACATCTCCACGAGTAAGTACAAACAGATTGACCTGCACAATGAGCTGATCACCAAGGCGAGTTTCTCTCATTTGTTGCAACAGCAATAAAGCAAAATAAACTTGATTAATCTATATTATTCTTAATAATCACATTTAAAATTCTGTGCAACCCTCTCCGACTATAATCACCTGCCCAGCGGGCGTTTACTGCAGATGTGGTGCAGCAAATTATTATGTAACAAGAGAAGAATGAAACTGAAATTGACGATCAGGGCATAATACATCATGCTTTGTTTTTACAACGAACCAACCACATTTTTTTAGGCTGATGCTATTGATATTCAGAGTAATTTAAAAAAGTCTGATGTGGATAAATTAGTAATATTATAGTAGTATTATTAGTTACTTGGCATGCAGTGATCAATACATTTGGCAGTTAAAAATACTTTCAACAACACTTGTCAGTGCTCTCTAATGCTGTTTTTTACGTGTTTTGGAGCACTGACGGGGAAGAAATGACAGACATCTGGAGGGGTGATGGGATGAGGAGCGACACGACATTACAAACTTCCCCAAGTGGAGTCAACTTGAAGCTTTTAATCATATGACGTGACGCACATCTACAACATCTGATCAAACTCTGTGCTGATAAGGATCATATGATATGATCATAAGGTCCAGTAAAACCACTTTCGCCTTTTTCCCTTCCATTTCTGCCCTGAAGCTTCTTGGGATCTCTCAGCAGACGCATCACGTATCAGTTGGGCTCTAATTCAAACACTCTGGAACCAAACTTAAATCAATGTAGAGAGAGGTTACGGAGAAGAATTGTGAGATGGGATGATCAGTTTCTCTAATTGTCCCACTTCTTATCTTTTTTCTAATTAGCCTCCCTCGGTGAGGCAAACAAAGATAGAAATCAAGGAAATATATAGAAATTTGCTGCATCCAAATCATTTTTCAAAACTTTGCTCACATCTTTCGTTCTCACTTCTTCTCTGACTTCTCTTCGACTGCCGAGGTCTGAGGTAAATCTTCTCCTACCTCCACTGCTCCCTGTACTACCTGCTCTCATGTCGGCACTTACATTTATTTTCTCTGCGCTCCTCTCCTGCTTCTTGCTCCTACTGTCACTGGCAGTGTTTCCCCGGTGTCTCTGCAGTAATCTGGTCAGTGTCAGTCTCCTCTCTCTCTACATGCCCTCTGAAAACCAATTAACCCTATCAGCCATATCTGAGTATCACCAGATAAATCCATCGATGCTCCCTCTG
Source organism: Diplodus sargus (assembly GCA_903131615.1). NCBI lineage: Eukaryota > Metazoa > Chordata > Actinopteri > Spariformes > Sparidae > Diplodus > Diplodus sargus. The sequence continues at coordinate 12,561,220 of CAEMYA010000024.1, forward strand.
TGACTGTGCGTGAGCGTGTGTGTGTGTGATGGATGCCAACGTATAACTGTCTCCTACGTAGGGTCGCCATACACACCTGGCCTGTTGCCATGGAGATGGATTAAGGGCCCAGCCACTGCCCTGAATGATTGTCACCGAACTGCTAGTGTGTGTGTGTGTGTGTGTGTGTGTGTGTATGT